>JAYDZK010000001.1:61193097-61214987 GCA_034509185.1 Euphonia xanthogaster | reverse complement strand
TGCACAGGACCATCCCAAGGATCAGACTGTAAGCCTGAAAGTGTTTTTTAAATGCTTCTTGAACTGTGTCAGGCTTCGTGATGTCACCAAGGCTCTCTGGGAAGCTTCTTCCAGTGCCCAACTACCATCTCCATGAAGAACTTTTCCTAATATCCGACATAAATCTCCCTTGACACAGCTGCATGCCATTCCCTCAGGTCCTGTCACAGGTCACCAGAGAGAATTCACTATCTGAGGTTTGAATATACATTATCTGCATTTCATAGATCAGTTGTATGCTTACCCACCACTGCACATGGAATCATTCGGGTTGAAGTGTTTCCACATTCTGAGGATGCATCTGCGTGTATCACTTGCATCCACATCACCTGTTTGCCAAGAAAGTATTTTAACTGCCAGGAGATTCTGCATTACTCATGAAATATTTTCTATTATAACACCTTTTTTGTTAGGACCAAATGCATTTAGAAATACATGTGATGTACAAACTGAAGTGGATCATGTTAGAATTATGATTATGACTATGCCTGTGTAATTAGATCTTGCTGCATGAAGAAAAAGCTATGAACTCTTGTTTTAGCTTGTATGGAGATTAACACTTTATGATACAATTCTGGGCAACAGTGACAAAGAATGGAAACCATCTCTCCTGAGACATTCATAAGTCCATCTGGCCCACGACACCAAAGGACATCTTGGGAATGATGTAAGAAGGGGACAATCAGGAAAGATACTTCCTCTAGCCATTTATGGAGATTGTGTTAAAGTTACACAGTTGCTATATAATTACTGCATAATGACTCAACTAACTGCCTAAGTACTCAACTGATGAAATAAACCAAAGTCCTGTTTCATAAGAAGAGTAAACAGTGGGTGGATGGTCTCAAAAAGATCTGCGGAATGGGAGATAACTGTCATAAATACAGAATGCTTTGAATTTCAGAGGGGAAATTACAGTTGAAGAGCTTTCAACTTGAGTTTCACTCAGATTCCAAAACACAAGTTTCTCCTAATTTACTACTGCTTGCCACATGAGCATGTACAAGTACTATACAGTCTTTATTTATATTTTCCTTCTCTATTTTATGCAGTAGGTAAATCCCTAAAGTATCATAGACTTATCATTTTCTGTGCTCTTTATTATCACCTTCTCTTCCAATGACTTTCCAAACTGATTAAACTCCTAATATAAAGAAATAAAGACAACAATTATCCCTTTCTCATATATGTACAAGCAACAGTAATCACAGTCATTCACATTAAAAGATAATTATTGTTCCTGCATTGAATCCAGTTTTCCTCTACTTTGTCCCACTTATATTCTGCTGACAGTGTTTTAAGATCCCCATAAGACTTCTTCAGTGTTTCCTTTTTGAATAATCTTTTTTTTTTTCCCTTCATTAACAGTCTACTCTGCTTATATTCTTCCATCTGCACTTATCATGCAGGTATTAGAAGCTTTTTAACTATTGCCATTTGGAACAACATTCCCTTACTTCTCTGCTTCATCAACTTGCCATCTCATTTTACTTTTCAAACATATCTTTTTCTCCATTGACTATCTTTCTTATTTTTTATCTTGCTCTAACACTACTCTTCTCTTTAGATTTACAAATGAACTCTGAAAAAGCAGATATGAGAATCATAACGTTGTAACATGTTCAGAATGTTCAGAAGAATTTGTAACACTATCCACTATCACAGATTTTGATTGTTAGTTTTAATTACCTACATAATTTCAATGTGCTAACATAAAAGGCAACTGAAGAAAAGCCATACAGACATCATAGTCTCAGTTCAGTTGCCCATGTATTTCCTAACAAATGTCATTTGAGATGTCCTACATTATCCCGCCTGGCTTCCAGCTGCCACTTCAGAAAGATTTCTGTCTCCACAATCACATGTGCCAACTGTCTCTGAACCTTTTAGAAAACTTCAGATGTGTCAAAAATACTGTGTTCAGGCAGCTGAACTGATTTCTAACTGCCAAAAATCTAAACTGAACTGATTCATAGATATCTCTGAATGTCCAAAATAGATGCACACTGGCTAAAATGAGAGTTAAGACCCCTACTTCATGTGAAGACTTTTCAAGCTGAGCTTCTAACTGCATGAATCTGGACCTGAGTCAAATCATCACGCAGCTTGTACAATTAAGAATTATTTGTAATTTTGGAAAAAAAAAAAAAAAAACAACAGAAAAATTAAGGAACTGTGTGAGCTGGTCCTAAAGCTACAAGATGGCCTTGACCCATTTTCCAATATTTAGTTATCAGATGGCTTTTCCAATACCATAATTATGTCGTGATCTTCAGCTCATGCTATGTCAGGTCACGGGTCTCTTCTATGTTCTTATTTTTCTGACACAGAGATGTATTAGGCTAGGGAGCTCTGAATTACTTCCATGTGTCTAGATGTATCTATAAATCAACTGTAATGACATTTAGACATCAAATTTAGTAGTCAAATACTGGTGGATAACCTCCTTTGAGTTGCACATGAGAAATATGCTTTCATAGCAGCCTAAATGTGCCTGAGTAATGAACCATTAGAATTTAGGAGAGTGCTGGGGAAGAAGTATTAATGAAAATATTCCCTGCTTGGTAGATTAAAAATAAAAATTTCCTGTTGGTAGCAGGAAAGGTAGCCTTTACATGTTTAAATTCAGGAGTCAATGGTAGAGGGAGATATTGGAATGCCTTCTAGAGTGAGAAACCATAGAAAAATAAGAATAGCTGTGCATCAGACTACAGGAATTTCTGGTGTATGTAAAATGAATAAAATTTGAAGTAGTATAGTGACTTAATTTTTTGTTCTTTAATGAAATAAAAAACCAACAACACTGTTTGCCCTTTTAATATGTAGTTATATATTTAAGATTTGGAAGCGTATTTCCTGAAGAAAACTTATAATAAAAAATGTCCAAAATGAAGTATTTCTTACAGAGAGTCACACTTTAATACATAGACATCTTATTAAGACTAAATGTTGCCGTAACGTAAGAAAAAATATCTTTATTAATTTAAGCAGCAAAAATTGTATATACATACATTCATATATTAGTTTTATTATTGTTTTTTACTTTTTTTTCTCTAATACTTTGATCACACATTGGTTCTGAATTTCATTTATAGTCTCTCTTAGTTCCACTATTGTAAGGCTTTTTGCTTTTAAAAGGTTTTTGTTCCTAAGCTTACCATCTTTGTTAGACCCCATTCCAGAATTCTGTTCCTTCTGTTAAGGCCTTTTATTCCAAAGTGTCTGCTTTTTACATCTTTTTCTCCATCTTCATCCTCTGCTCTTTTCTGATGTAGCTCAAATATTAACATTGCACTTAAAAATAGTGGTTTAATCTTACTCTAAAATTAATAGAAGAAAGCAGGGCATATCTATGGCTAATATTAGAAAATTATACAATTATAGGTGATAAAGGTGAAATTAATAAAATCCTTGAAGTACTAATTTTTCTCCAACTACTCCTATTTCTGTCTTTCTAATTGTTTCAGGTCTCTCTTTGTATTTAGAGTATGATAAGCACTACAAATACTATCATGCCCAAATTGAAATTTTGTTTCATGTCTCTATTTATCAAGAAAAAAACCTGATATTTCTTTCTAAGGGAAATTGTCAGATATGTATATATAAAGCACTGTCCTACAGTAAGTTTTAAAAAATAGTTTTCATACAAGGTCATATACCCTACTTCTGAAAAAACAGCTTATGCTACAGAAAATTAATATTCCCATCATTTTACATGTTTGCTCTTAATTCCTTTATCCGTATTTCTCCTCTCAGTCCTTCTTTAGGTAAACTGTACATTTAGCAGTAAACAGAGCAGAAAATATGATATTAATGCAAAAGCTTTTGCTAATGGCATGATTTGCTCTCAGTCTCATTATTTTCTGAATAATAATCACAGCTTAATTTAAACTTAATGCACAGGCAATTTCTAAGAACATCCATTCCAACAGCTTCAGAAAGACAATGATGCCAATGCTGAGTTAAGGAAGTGAAGCACAGATTTTCAGCCCACTGAGCAAAGATAAAAATTCATTCATGAGATACTGCAGTGGTGAAAATGAAAAGTCATTCATTATTCACAAAACAAACAAACACTTCAAGTATTCATTGTAATTTTAGATTTTTTTTCTATTAAAATACTTATGCATAGATATCTATATTAGTAAAATGATGGTTTTTGTGTACTTGAAATTGCAAGAATTGTGTGAAATATATATGTGTAAAAAGCCACCATTTGTCTCAAAGTTTAAAAAAAGAAAATCAGGGATCATGAGAACTGTATTAAAAACAGAAATTAAATTGAACTTGTTATAGAAAAATAAATTAGAATGTAAAGTTTTGCTTTATGTTATTCTTATTTCTCACTGTTTCAACAGTGAGCTCTTAGGATTAAGTGTTGGACATTCTGAATCTTAACATAATAGAAGTTGAGTAGTGCTGCTAAACTCAATAAAACTAGAATTTCAAAGCAAGGGTCATTAAGAAATATATGTACCAAATCAATACAGGAAACCACATTCTCTTCATTAACTTTTGCTGTTAAGTTTATCTAGAAAAGATATTATGAAAAGTAGGTCTGAATATTCTGTCCAGTTTTATTTGAATAGAGGGTATTAAAATTAGTCCATATGTTTCTGATGAGGAACATGGTGAGCAGGGACTTAGCAGGTAAGATGAAAGCAGAAATTATGTATTATGAGGTTGCTGAGACACTGAAAAAAATTTCCCAGAGAATCTGTGAATAATTCATACCTAAAAAGATTCATGATCAGGTTGTACCAGAATTAAGAACCTAACTTAATGGAAAATGCTTCTAACCACAGCAGGAGCTTTGGAACTAGATGATTTTGAAAAGACCCTTTAACACAAACCATTTTATGACTATGGTCTGATTGTATGAAAATCATTTTCTATTTGAAAACAAGGCCAGTTTTCTGTTTCAACTTCTTCCTGACACAGTGGTTCACAAGCTGGGTGATCAGGCAGTGTCAGACACCCATTCAACAACCGTATGGGAGCGCTGTGGAATGATGAGTGTGGCAACCAGGATGAGCAAACAAAACTTTGACAGTAAATGCATGAGAAGGCATGGAAGAGACCCTAGAGGAGCTGCTCAGACAGCATGGGACTGCTAGAGAGAGACAGTAAAACAAAATAAATTACTTGCAGTAGAGTACAGTTCCTAGCACTAGCTGGACAGTATGTCTCTGCAAATTAGAGTGCTCATCCCAAATGAGGGTCCTGAGGGAGGACTTTATCTGTTCAAGTCTCTGACTGCAGGAAACGTCTTGTGCTGCTCTTTGTGTCTGGGACACCAGCTCCTAAACAGGAACAGACACCTTTCAGAGTTGAACTGACACAGGCTAAGAGCAATTTCATGCATTCATTCACACAGTAAATCATAACAGACTGAATTGTGATATTCTGTCTCATAAGCAACACCTTCAGCTCTTGAATCTGAGATTCATGTGATTACTGAACTAAAGACCAGGAAAAGAAAAAAAAAAATCATGAATGCATGCATGCACATATTAATTTATATCACAGGCTGCAAATAAAAAAAATATTAATCATATAGTGGTAAAATTTTCCAAAGTGGTTAGCTTTCTTTCTTTAAAGCAAAGAAAGGAGAGTGCAGGTTCTTTTGAGCTTGGATTTGAAAGTTACCACCTACTTTTCTTTCATGACCAAAATTGCAGTGTAAAATACGTAAAAAAAAATTCTATTTGGTCCAAAATCAGTACCTGAATGCAGACTAGAAGACAATAAAAATCACTAGCCTTATAAAGCTATTTTTCTGGTTTTGACTTTTTTCTTTTAAAATTCCCACAATCTGTCATTTCCACTATTTCATTAAGTAAAATCATTCCAAAAAAAAAGTGCATAAAAACAATATGATGGCAAATTAAATACCATGTTGATGGCTGCCTCTGAAGGAATCTGTATTGTTCTCTTTCTATTCAATGATAACTGGAAGCATTTCTGGTCATTTTGCCCTTAAAAGGAATATATTTAGCAATTCTAATACTTCTACTAATAATCGTAACAACAACAACAACAATAACAAAAACAACAAAAACAACAACAACAACAACAACAATAATAATAATAATTATAATAACAATAATGATAATGATAATAATAATTTCCAATCCCCCAGCATTACAGTGTCATGGTGTCCTGCAAATGCTCTTTAATGCAGGAAAAAACTACAGCTTCTAGTACTATCATAATACTTTGTTTTCTCAATAGCCATTTGTTAGATAATCTGTCCTTACAAAGGACAGTCTTACTCTATGTCTTTGCCAGAATCTAGGTGTATGGGGAAATCCCATTGTTAAGATCTGCTAAATCCAGCTGTAAAGCCATATACTGATAAAGTATTCTGTCCTAGTTACAGAGATAGGGGTGGAGTTTTGTTTATTCCAAACCTGTAGGAGGATGTTTCCCCTGTCACAGGAAACCTTCTTTTCTGCCAATCAGCTGGTTCCATTTCCAAGACATCTTCCTCCTCACATGAATTTGCTAATTGTTGAAATAGTTCAATGAGGATTGCTTGTCTGGTAGCGAGTTATTTCAGTGCCATGGAGGTGACATTTCCAGCTGACAATAAACATCTTGCCTTGAAAGCAACATCATAGGAAAACAACATTGAATTTGTGACTGACAGACACTTCACTTTACAAACTATAAAAACTATATAAAAGCAAACTCTCACAAAGCAGAAATCTTCTGCACATTCCCCAGAAATGTGTGAGGATCTCTTCTCAAGGTTTGGGGAACCTATAAGTAAATGACTCTCGCAAGGGTTGGGTGAAGGACTCTGTGCACCCCATCATCAATTCAGTGGTAAGTTACATCGACTCCTAATTATACGATTTCTTTGCTAGTTATAATATAGGTACCTTTATGTCATGCACTGTTTATGTAATATACTTATAGTTCTTTTGTTTATCCAAGTAATAACTTTGTTTAAGGCCTTTTTTTCTGTTAATCTCCTGTCTAATAAATAACTCATAAGAGACCTCATTTGCCATTCCTAAGAACTTGCAAGCCAGAGTGCTTTAGGTGCAGGTCACCAAATTAGAGCTGCTGCCAAAATCTGACCCTAAGGCAGGGCTTATCTAACACTCTCACCTGATCCATAACAATACCAACCATTCAATGCGAAAGGGAAATTCCTGATTTTTTAGTAAATGCAGACTCCAACATATAATACCTCTTAGTTTATTTTTGTTTTGTTTTCCCTCTCACTATCAAGAGGGTGCAGCTTGAGAAGTCTTAATTTTCCCCCAGAGTTTTTAAAACCAGTGCATGTTTTTATGAAAATCACCTGCTGTGGCAGAAATTGAGCTGATAGTCTGAATCATGGATGACATGGTTATCAGAAAATTAAAAGCATTCCCTTCTGCATCTAGAAAAGAAAACATAAATAAATAAACAGCAAAATCACATCCAGTGAATGTAAAGAATGTGCACCAAAGAATAAGTGACACCAGGGTATCAGCTGGTTATTAATTTAATGCCAAATAACAGTGCTCACAATTTGTATGATGTTTTTCTGATGTTGGTCTAGAAATATTTTGCAAGGATGACCTAAGCACGTGTCTCATGTTTTAGTTGCCAATAAAGACTTTTTTTCCTAATATAAAAGAAAAATCAGTCATCCAGTACCGTTCAAGACTGCCAGTATATCCAAGAATGGCACAGGCAATCCTGAGTGACTCTTGTGTTGGGAGTCATAACCGCAGCCCACACATCTCTTCATCCATGCCATAGTGTTTGGTTATACAAGATTCACTGGTGATGAACCAAAAGCCTTCAGAGCTCATCTAAATCTTAGAACATAGCTGCTTCTT
This sequence comes from Euphonia xanthogaster, assembly GCA_034509185.1. Classification (NCBI taxonomy): domain Eukaryota; kingdom Metazoa; phylum Chordata; class Aves; order Passeriformes; family Fringillidae; genus Euphonia; species Euphonia xanthogaster. The sequence goes on along the minus strand of JAYDZK010000001.1, from coordinate 61,207,107 downwards.
TATTTCCTCTCTGTTGTTTATCTGCTTTTAGGTTTTCAGTTATTAAGCTAGATCCTTTCCTCTTGGATGTCTGGAAACCTTTCTCTAATCAGGGTAAATCTCAAATCCTATTCAGTATTCTTGACTTAAGATCATGATCAAAGAACTATGAGTATCATAATAATTTTTAAAATATAAAAGGAAAAGTAGAATCTTAGAGTAGGATATTTGTGTTTGAGATTGGCTATCTCCAGGTTCAAAAGACTGTTCTCAAGACACTTGCAGACATTGTAATGGAAAAAAAAAAAAAACCCATGTCCCTACTAAAATACAGGATACACAATCCTATACTGTTGGAATTATGAAAATTATAATTTACTTCAGTATGTGTATTAGATAATGTTTGTTTTATAGGACTTCTGAAGTTCTACAAAACTACTAAGATTTGAAAGAGACTTTCAAACCAAACAGAACTAAAACCTCACTTTATAATTTCCATAATGTTTTATATAAAAAACTATGATGAATATAAAAAGAGAATTTTCTGACTTTCTGACATATAATATTTAGAGCACAAGGAAGGCAGTAACTAAAATGCATTTTCTCTCTGTTATTTAAATATTATAAATACTTGAAGAAGCAATTTATGTTCCTGAACTTCCTTTGAATAACAAGCCGTAGGAGCAACCAAATAAATAATAACATGTTGCTGGGATTGCTGAAGTTGTGGCAGGAAAAAATGCCAGGGTGGTTTAAAATTTATGCAGGCTGGAAGTTCCAGTGAACATTTGAGTACATTCTCACATGTGGTCTGTACAAGTGTGAACGTGTTTATTTTTTTATAACTTTGTATTATGTGGAGCTTTTCTTGGAGTGATTGTGGCCTGTCTCATACACTCTAATACTGTGTGAAAATAACGTGGGCTCTCTTTTCTGCTGCCTGTAGCCCCAAGGGTAAATAAATTAAAAAAAAAAAAAAGTGAAAATAAATTATCTTACTTGTAGTCAATAAATGCAAGAAATGCAGGAACTGAACTAGAGGGAAAATAAAAAAATACCCTTAGTTGCTCTTATGGGGCATTTATTTATAACCATTCATGAGTACAGGTTTCTAAGGGAATTCCATAACAAGACTGTCTTTCACTCTCTTTACTGCAGTAACTGAGAGAGATTTCTGAAATTGAAGTTTAGGGGTATTGGTTACAAATTCCTGAAATGTTCATATGCTGGACATTAGAGACTCATCAGATGAATACCTGTTCAGACACCACAAGGGAACTCCTGACTGGATCCAGTTCAGATGAACAGTTGTGGGTGGTGAAGCAAATACACTGTGTTAAGAAATTATAAAACAATATCTAGATGTGCCTAAGGCTGAGGTGAAAGAAGAAATTACCATGAGCCCAGCAAAGAAGTCAGTGGCGAAAACTCAATGTAATCCTTCACCCTTGTTTTAGAAGGACCCTAAAATGGCCATTCTTAGTAGGGACCCAGAGAAACACGGAGCATAAATACAGGGGAAAAGAAATTGATAACTGAAAATGTATTGTGGGGGAGAGGGGTGGATGGACAGACATGACAAAACCAACCAATAAAAAAAACCAAAACCAAACACAAGGAGAAAAGTCTCATACACAAGTTTTACTCATTTTAATGAGACTTTTTAAAATTAATCAGGCAATATGGATTATTAGACTACTAAATTATTATCCAGACAAAAAAAAAAAAGGATTTATTCATGTATATGTTGTGTTCTCTTTTGTTATAAAATTTGTACGTGAAACAGTAGGCATGCCAAGAAGTTAGAAACTCATAATTAACATTTCATTTTATTCCTCACAAAGCAGATTAACTTTCATAGAAAACTAATTGATAGAATGGCTATATATTTTTATAGAGCAGAGCTGCAAGGCATTCAGATTTTTGTCTTATTTCTAGCTCAGCATTTTCTTTCTGGAAAAAGAAAAAAGAACCCCCAGATTTATCTGCCCTTTATGCAAGCATAGTATTTGTCTTCCTGCTACATAAATGCTGAATTATTTAATAAGCGTTTATATACTTAATATGCCTCAACATTTATTTTTAAGTTTAATAGTAAGGAAATGATAAATGCTAACCATTAAATGGATAGTATTCATGAATGCAAATATTATTCTAATAATATTATCTTGAAAGCTGGGATCAAGATTGTTTTCACAGTTTTAGAAATGTCAATAGCTGTAAGTACTATGTTATTACAAGTGAAATTATATGAAATTATCACTGTTCTATGATAAACTAAATTCCAGGTACCAAGTGGTCATACTCTCAGTGTAATTAAATAAAAAAATTAACAGTGGTGTTCTAATGACCTCTGGCAAAGCAATCATTTGTATTTCACATTCATAAATATGTCCTTAAAACTACAAGAACTTTTTTAAAATTATTTTTATTGCTATTGTTTGGGTTTGCTATTATTTTAATTGCTATTTTATTTTTTATTTCTGAGATACTGTTGATTTCAGGAGAAGTTGCACAGAAATATCTCCAAAAATCCCACAATAAATTGTGTTCAGTTTGTGTATTGTGGCACCTAAACAAATTTCTGAGAACCTGGACCTAAGAGATACTGGGTTCCAATCTTGTATCGTACATATATTTGTCATTAGAAATCGATTCGATGAAATGCATGCTTCTAATACCAACTGAAGTGAGAAACCCTATTTTTCACTGTAACAACTCATTGGTGTAACAGAAAATCAGATCACAATGTGTTTTTCCTGTCTGTGATCATAGATTAATTTCTGCACAGGAAGTGATTTCTCAGTAAGTGAGAAAGAGAGCAAGTAGACTGACTCAGAGTTTGACATGAGCAACTGCTCTGGAACATTTGCCGAATGAGTTTAAAGTTTTTATGTTTATATACTGCATAAGACAGGAAAAGAGAAAAAGGATTCAAGTTGTACCAGGGGGAGTTTAAACTAGGTAATAGGAAAAACTTCTTCACCTAATGGGTTAACAAGCAGTGGAACAGGCTTCACAGGGAAGTGATCAAGCCACCATTCCTGGAGGTCTTTAAAAGATGTGTAGGTGTGGCACTTAGGGACATGGCTAAGTGCTGGACATAGGAGCTCTATGTTAATGGTTGGACTAATTGCTGGTGATCTTAAACATCTTTTCCCACCTGTACAATTCTATGATTACATGTAAATCATGAAAAGGAGTGCCACCTTCAAGTCCATTTGGTAAAGAGCTTAAATTTAGCAATTTAATGTTGACAGACTGGTTGGGCCTGAGGGTCTCAGCTTTCCTGGCACACTGGCAGACAAATCAAACACTGAAGGTCAAAGAAATCACCCCTTTTCACATTACAGAAATGCATTAAAAGAGTTTTGTACTTCAAGAAGAAGCAGGGTTGACTTCATTGTTCTTTTTATTCTTGGAGTATAATCCTGACGAAAGTACTGTGCTAATAAAACCAGCAGGTGCCAAACTAGTTAGGATCAAGTCTGACCAACGTGGGACAAAAACTGAGTAAAAGTTTCATCTAAAATGTGTCCCACACTAAAATGTGTCCTCTAAAAGGCTACCTAAAGCACATAAAACACATCCATCTATACTGTATCATAGCTCTTACTAAACAGGAGGAAACATACCAATGATGATTGCTAAAGATTAGGAATTTACTGGATAAGAAAAAGAATATTTCTTACTGTAACAGAAAGAAAATGAGAGGTTTTGAGTAACAGATAGATGATTATTCATACCTAATGCTGAGACTTTTAGTCTAATATGCCAGGTGTATATTGAGTAAGACCTAACTGACTCCAAACCAAAATTTCTTTACATGGGTAAAGTTCCCTAACAAACAGACTGCAGAATATTCTTCCTGCTTCTTTCAATAAAAGTCTCATTAGATAGATAGAAGTATTCCTAGGGCCTGTGCACTGCCTTCAATGTAATGGGTTAAATTTCTTGCAACAGGAAAAAACTGAATGCAAGCTTTGTTTGGTCAGTGAGCTCTGACTACCACATATGCCATATATACATGTAGATATTTTTTTAAATTATAGCCTTCTCTGTATTTCACAGGGATCTTGATAAGGCCTCTCACGGGACTTAGGTAGAAGCATAATTGTTTCATAAATTGAATATAGCTTAGCATTAGGATCCTTAGGCCTGTTAAAACTGCTCAAAGGTCAAATTATAATAAGCAGACAGCTGCTGAAGAAGACAGAAAACTGAATTTTGAGATATACAAATAAATGTCACTTAAGTCCCACTTCAAGTACCTCTGCTCCTGCTGGATCCTGCCCCAAGGCATAAAATTACCTATTCCCTGATGTCAAAGTTTCCATTCAGATTTCTGCAATTCTATTTTCTATTTGCTTTAATTGCTTTAAACATGGCAAAACTACTTCAGGGATGTAAGCAAAATAATGCATATGAAATCAATTGCCATAAGACATGGAAATGATGACACATTTCTCAGAGGGGCTGAAGGTTAAGAGCTAAATTAAACTTTTCTTTTTTTCCTCTTGTTGTGGTAACAGTGGGGAGGGAAGGCAGTGCCAACAACTGGATCAGAATCAACAGCAGCATCTGTTACTGAGATAGCCAGAAGCTTCTCTACATTTCTATTTTTATTCAAAAAGAGGAGTAGATGTTTATTCTGTTATCTGAGGGAGATGCAAAATACTCTTAGTGCTCCAATATGACATCATAATTATGCCTAACAATTAATTCCTCATCCATGATAGATAAAGTTCTTATTGAAAGACAAAAAGGCAAGGAAAGAGGTGTTTATTTATGGCAATAAGATAGAAGATGACTCTTACCCATGCCTTCTCTGGATTTCAGTTTGTGTTTCTCCACTGGTTTTGACTGGAACAGAATTTGTTTTCTTTATAAAACCCCATATATTACTGTCTTTTGGATTTGTGAGTAGAAGAGTATTAACAGGGAAAAGTTTTAGTTACTGCTAAGCAATGCTTACACAGCCTCAAGGCCTTTCCTGCTCTTCACCTCACCCCATGAGCTATAAGGCTGGGAGTCCACAAGATTTTGGGAGGAGACACAACCAGGACAGCTGATCCCAGCTAATCAAAAGGATATCCCACACCATATGGTGTCATGCTCAGCATATAAATCTGGGGGAAGATGAAGGGCAGGGAGGATGTTTGGACTGATGGCATTTGTATTCCCAAGTCACTGTTATGCCTGATGGAGGCCTATTTTCCTGGAGATGGCTGCACACCTGCTTGCCAATGGGGAAGTGGTGAATTAATTTCTTGCTTTACTTTGCTTGTGTGTGCAGCTTTTGCTTAACCTATTAAACCATCTTTATCTCAACTCCCTTTTTCTATCACTTTTACCCTTCAATTCTCTCTCCAGTTCACTGTGGAGGGGTGAGCGAGCAGCTGTATGGAGCTGAGCTGTCTGCTAATGTTAAACCCTGACAGGGTGCTGTGATATCTGCAGTAAGATGTAGAAAGAACCCAAAACCAGTGAACTTATAGCCTGTTCCATGTGGGAACCAGCCTGGGATCACTGTCTTCAGATAGCAAAGAACACCTGCATGTTCCAAAAACCCTTTTTCTTGCAGTTGAAACTGCAGGTTTTACTAAAAGTAGTTGGAATAGCATGTACTATTTATTAATTGATTTTTTTTGAAAGTGTGAAATTGTTCTAATTCATAATATTTAAACTGTGAATATAATTTCATACTCATATATATGGGAAAATTGGCCAAACCTCTTGAATGAAACATGTTTTGAAAATTGTTACTACAAAAAGAATGAATTAGAATAATTATATAAGTTTTAGTGCAATTTAAGCAGAATCCTGTGAGCTCTGTAATCTAAAACAGTGCATTGTGCATTTACAGTGATGACAGTCAACTGCATGCTGGGCCACTTTTGTAAGGATGTTGTACAGCCATTATATCAGGGAAAGTGGAATACCCTTCAGTCTGTTACTTATAAGGCTGAAAAACTGCAATGTGATAGGAAAGTAGTATCCCATATTCAATGCCTTAGCATAAGACAGATGTTGACAAACTAGAGAATGCAATGAAATGACTAAAGGGGCTGAGTCTGAAGGATAAAAGGATAAAGGAGGGGATTGACTTACAGGCCTCGTCTACATAAATCAGGGCTGTAAGATGAGTTTCTCCTGTGAAGTATCTAGAAGGATAAGAAAGCAACTAAACAAATGAGATTGTGATTGACTTTGAGGAGAAAATTCTTGACAGTGAAAGAAGCCAGGCATCAGAGGTGGTTGCCCAGAAGGGCTGTGAGATCGCTGCCCTTTGATATTTTCATAAGTCATCTAGACAAGACATGAGCAGTGTGAACTGTTTTTGAAATTAACTCTGCCTTTTACAGGAGGTTGGGTTAAATAATCTTCAGATATACCTTGTAATTTTAATTCGTCAATAATTCCTTAATTCTAAACAAAATTTATTTCACTGCAGAGTGATGATCTTCCATTTATAGAAAGTATAGACATCTTATTTTCCTAGATGCTTCCTGTAGGAGAAGAATGCTTTCAGTTGCTCTTAATTTTGCCAATGTTAAACCATTTAAACTTAAAATTCCCAGGCTGGATATTTGCCTAATGATATAGCAGTGACTGCACTTTTCTTTTCTTAAATGAAATTTGAAGAAAATATCTTGTTCCACATATTTGAAGTATAGTCATGCTGGTTGGCTTTTTACGTTTGCCATTCTTCTGTTTTAGTAGAATTTTTTAGAATTTTCTTGACAGCTGAAAAATAGATTGATTAAAAGAAAAAATATTCTCATTGATCAGTAGGGATTTCTGTATATAAATTGGAGATGTGTGGGTTTGTTTGGTAGAAAAGATCAGGGGAAAAAAAAGACCAGGGAGGAATATTAACAGAGGGGGAAATGGTAGATTTTAGTAAAGAGAAGAGTTGATTGTGAAAGAGGATGGTCAGGTACAGGACAGAAGGAGAAGTGCAGGGACGAAATTAGACAATGGCAGGAGATAGTAAATACGTAGCAGAACCCAGGAAGTGAATGGACAAAGCATAGGATTGCTGGACTGGCAGGAGAGAAAAAAACAGGAACAGACACTGAACATGGAAAGGTAGTGCCAGAAGAAAGTCAAATAACAATAATAAGGAGTGTAGAAGCCTTTCACATCAAACTTCTCTCCAGAGTTTTAGGTGAAAATTATTCTTCCTGAATATAATGTTCCTTTTTAATTTAAAACCATATCTACCATAGTGTCTCACAACTCCAAATGTCTCCATCCTTCTGTAAAGCTAGGCTAATGGAGAAGTTGAGAGACACCTTAATGCTGTATTCCACTCAATTCATATGATAAGCAAACTGAAACTCTTGTAAAGATCCTGAGCCTGCCGATTACTTCAGGAGGTAACTATTATTTTTCTGTGTTATGAAATTTTTCTCTTTGGTGCATAAGATGATGCATTGGTGAGTATTAGAGTTACAAAGCTATCAAAAAGTTAGGAAAAACCGAAATAAATGTTGGCTGCCTTATAGCAAAAAAATAGCTTCTAATAGTATTATTATGCCACATTACATGATGTTTATCTGCCTGGGGGCTGAATTATATTTGCAGGTGTAACCTTTATTTTCACATTTTGTCATCACCTTAATGATTCATTTTTCAACTTTTGGATTCTTTTAACTACATACCTATATGGACATATCCTTAGCATGAAGATATAAAAACCGTAATTATTTCAGCTTTAGGCTATTTCACATTTCTCATTACAATTATTCATTAGTACACTGAGTTTTTGAGGTCTAGAATATTATTGTAATTGGGAATAGTAATACTAGCACACCCTGAATGTAGAGAGTTATACAATCACAGCTTATCAGATGTTCTCACAAGGACACTTAAAAATTTTCCTTATTCCCAGAAAGTCTCTGTTTCTAAACATATTATGTTTCTTCTATGTATTTTTTTTTGTTTTGGCTTATAACTAGTATATTTATCTATTACAGATAAAGTTGTCATAGTTTAAAACTGGCATATTAAATATTTTCTATTGCAAAACATTTCTTAGAATGTTGGTATTTTTTGTTACGGTAACAGTAAACACTTTCTGCATGTCAACTAATGAAGAAAGAAAAAATGAAATTAAGCGCATAAATCTTTAGTGGCTATATTTTCTTAATTTTTCATTGCACAATTTGTACTAATTTAGAGTTTTTTACCTTGTTATTGGTCTTATGGTTTAGTAGAAAAATATTTTAAATATATTTTGTATTTTATAGAGGTCATAAAGCTGAGACATTTTATATCTCTTCTACATCACAATCTTAAAACTGAAGCAGTTATTTTTCTGCATAAAGTATTGTTTCTTATGTAAAGCATGACTTCATGTGATTCTTCTGAATTCCTGGGCAAATTAAAACTTTTCTTTTATACTGTAAAGATTTGAGGAGAGAAGATTGTGTCAGAGAGAAATAAACATATTTTCTAACATAAAGGAGAACGTTGGTATTATAAAACACGCACAGCAGCATAATACTGGCAGCTGCTGAAACATATGTAGTTAATATATGACCTTGCTTGAAGACTTATTTTGATCCTCATTAATAGTGAGTAATTATCCAAAACATCATCAAATAAACACATTTTATAAAATAAAATGAAAAAATGTCAGTCTAAAGATGTGTTTGATAGCTTACTATTTAACAAGTATCTGCAAATAAATGAAATAATTATTTCCCTGGGATTTCCTCCTCCCCCAAGGTATCAGAGCTTATGCTACTCTTTTTCTGTTTAACAAGGAGAAATATCTAATTGTGAATGTATTTATGCTGTCTACACTTTCATTCTCCATGAAGCCACATAGATTAAAATCCATGTTTCTCAAACCCAGTACATTTTTTTTGTTCACTAGCTTACATGATTCTCAAAGAGCAAGAAAGTAAGTACCACAAACTGAAATTTTCCTTGTTCTCTTCTTTGAGAGCTTTGGGACAGAGGAGCATGTAATGTTTTCATTCTGGGAAGTCCATTATATATTATATTTATCAGGATATTGTAGAACTCTGATACTTATAATGCAAGGGAAGTTTGGCTTATTTTTTATTTAACCAGTATCCACCTAATTTATTCCTAATCATAATTTAATCTTTTATTCATATGAGCTCACAACACGTGCATCATTAATGTTATACCTATTTCATTGGTTCTAGCTTTGCTATCAAAATGATGCTTGGGAGATTATGGTTCAGGCTCTTTTTTGGAAGAATCTATACAACTTTCTTAAATGATGTAATGACCAAAGGAAGAAGAATAAAGGAGGTAGGAAGAATGACAGGAGAAGACAAACTTTTTTTTTTTTTTTTGGAAATTGACTGAGATAAAACCATTGTCCTGGTGATGTTTAAAAATTTTCATAACTATATAGTTTGTTAGTATTTTCATTCACCATTACAAATTCTTAGTAGATATTAGCCTAATGTTCAAATTACTCGGTAAAGAACATTGTGTGTGTATGCAAGAGAGAATTTTTCTTGTGCCACTGGTCTCCATAGACTTCTCCATTGCTGAAGAGAGAAAGAACCTTGTTCAAGGGCTGTTAAAGAGTTTTATTTTATATGTTCTGCATGCCTATTTGGAACTACTAACTTTCCTCTTCTAACCATAGAGGAGTTTTTACGGGCCAAGTCTCCCTAGTTAACATGTGTGACTACTCATGTCTACTCAAGATATAAGAAAGAAGCTAAGGGTAAATCTGAAAATAATTTTAACATTTCAGTACTAACTATACTGAAATTTGTAGGGCTCAAATTTCAGTTGCCTTTCTACTAAGATCCAAAATATTCTAGCTGAGGCCTGGATTGGTCATAAAATTATCTGTAAAGATTTTTTGATATCTACTCACTGGAGGTGTAATTAAAGTTATTTTCTCACCATAGCAAGTAGCTGCCATGAAAAACCAACTTCAGAATCAGAATTATATTGTCATCCCATTAGTTGCTTCATACAAGATGCAGCACTTTAAGAGGGTGGAGAGATCAATCATATGTGAAATACTTTTTCTAGAAAGAAGTGAAATTGGGATACTGAAATACTGGAGAGAGAGCTGTGGCCATTGAACCAAAACATGAAACAGAGAGGAAAGTGAATTAATCTATTTTATTAAGGATTGTTAAGGGATCTAGAGAATTTACTGGTGAAGTCTAGAGACCCTACATAGCTTTAAAATTATGTGACTGCTGAACAGATATTTAAGTATCTAAATTTTGGTTTACTTGCACATGTGGCATCATTATATATCAGATATAGTAATTTAAACCCTTTTATAAATCTCAACCTTAATTAATTACTTATTCTGTGACTTTTTCACAGTAAGAAGCTGCAATCTGCATCCATTTTTTTAATGTATTGTTCTGGTAAAAAGGAGGTACCTTCCCTATTCACAAAGAGTCTGTATTATCTTTTTTTTTTAGGAGAGATTGCTCCAAAATTAATAGATCTTTTCTTAATGCAAAAGAGTCAGTACAACAGATGCAACCTACCAGAATGCAGAAGCCAGGCCACCTAGAACTGATTGCCCAAAACTATAGCCATATGACTTCTAAATATCTGCATGGAATGAACTCCACAACATTCCTGGGCAACCTGTGTCAGTGCTGAGTCACTCTTACAGTGAGAAAAGATAATTAGATATTAGGATTCTTTTCCTCAGTTTGGGGGGGCTTATTCTAGATATATCACTTAGGTTTCATCCATGTGTATAAAAACAGATATAATTAAAGTGATTCATCCAATCCTAGAATAGAACAGACACAAAAAAAACCAAATTCTGGATGAAGAGTAATTCAACAGAGAGTTCTGAACACTATTCTTAACCAGATATTTCACTTTTAATTGGACAAAACAAAATGAGATGAATTTGAAGTCCAGCTAGTTTTTTTGGGTTTTTTTGTTTTTTACAGTAAATATAGAGAAATAAGCTGTGGTGCAATTTGTCTTGTCCAGAAATAAATTATTAAACTATGTGAGATGAATAATGTCACAACAGTATCTATTTCCATAGCCTGAGAGAACTGAGAAGGGAGTCAAAGTTAATTAACTCAGATGTAGATTCCATAGACATCTCCATTTTTTCTGTTATTTGTTTTCCCTTCAAGATTTGTGAACTAGCAAGGGCTTGGGTTTTAATCTAGAAGAGTTTAGAATGGTAATGATAATATTTATGTGAATGCTCCCAAATATTATATAGTTTCTGAAGGTTTACCACACCTGTTGAGTAGCATGGTGTTAATTTCTGGCTATGAAGTTGATTATTTTGTGAAATTACATGGAAACCTGACATTTGTGCTGATCATTTCCTCTAAAGGCATTATTCATGTCAGTATTTTGAATGAATCAAGTGATCTCCTCCATAGCATGCTGGGTTGAGAGTCCTATTTGTACTTCTCTGTAATGACAGGATGAAGCAAGATGAGTTCATTAATTGCAGATTTATTAAACGTGTTCCTACTGACAAGACATATTGAACCATGTATTATAATGCCTCCATTTTCTCATCCTGCTTATTTACTATGACAATCTAATTTACTTTTACTGTACATTTTGCTGATAATTTTGCTGCTCCAGGCTACTATTATTTGTCTGTTTGTGAAAATAATGGTAAGTATATAAAAATATTTAAATATTAGATTGAACATTACCATACAAGTTGTAAGAATTGAAAGGAGTCTCACAGAGACCTTGAGAGATGAAGTTTTGAATGTCTAATTGTGTATAAAGCTGAAGACCAGATTAAGCATCACAAAAAAATTCTTGAGACCGAGAAAATCTAGCAAATTATGACATCTGTCAACAGGCAAAAAAGCCTCATTCTCCTCCTGTAGGTATTAATCTCCATAGGTCCTGTGACCTGGTTCCAGAGATGGGAGAAGAAGTTGTGCCTGAGAAGGTATGAGTCAGATGAGAACTAGACACTGAAATTAGTCAGAGAAAACATCTGACAAACTGCATTTCAGTTCTAGAAATTAGCTGCTTTTCTTGGGTGCCCAGAACGCGGATGTAGCAAAGAATCAGCTGTGGTTCATCTGGCCTTTTATTATTGGTCACTTCATCTTACTAAGGTAGGAAGCAATAATAATGCTGGCAGAGACTTCTGGTGCAACCAAAGCATCTGTTTAGCTCTGGGAATAAAGTAAAGGTGGGCATGGTGGTCCAAGTAGTTTCTTCTCCATCTTGTTGGTGAAAGAGCAAGACATGGGGAGGAGCAGGTGGATTCTACAGGAAAATTCTTGGTAGTACAGGTCAGGTGGTCAGCAGGGATTTGACATTTGTGATCCTAAAGACTTCTTTGAAGATGAAGGACTGGTGGGGATAGGCAAGCTCCAGCTGATCCATACCTCTAAAACAGCAGTTCAAATTATGAAGATCTTTTGTGGGATTAGAAACCAGTGGTCTGAGAGTTTGTGGATCTCAGAATCAGAGGAAAGTAAAAGTGACACCACAGTTGGGCATTTTCTGCAAATACTTGATTAATGTACAGAATTTTTGTTAAGTTTTTGAAGACCCTAATGAAACCTTGCCCATGTATACACATAGGGGCGGCATGAGAGAAAAAAAGGCTCTTTTAGAGCTAAATATGTGAGAATGGCAAGAGTAGCCTATACTGTTACATTATTTAGTAAAGGGCTACACTAAGAAATTCTGGTCAAGCTTCTAAGTTGGAGGCTCATCCAGTGGCAACAAACTCCGGTAAGACTAAACTCATAGCTGTACCATACTGAAGAACATCTAAGAAAAATACCACTATACTGTTAAAACTAACAAACCTGAGTTACAAATCCAAGCATTAATAGGCAAAAAGCTTAAAAAATAGTTACTAACCAACTTGCAAAAAATGTTCTCTTTAGGGTTTCTTTTCAAATTGCTCTGTAAACTAATCTGAGATAATCTAAGAATTAATTAAGCAGCATCTGTTTTGTAGAAGCATCATGTAAAAGCCAGTATGTGGTTTCCAACAGTCTTGATTAAGACTACAAGGCTACTTTCCCCATCGCTGTCATTGCATGAAAAGTCAAGGAATTAATATTTTGGGTCTTGCCTGGGAATTAAAGTGTGGCATTGCTTGCTGACACTTATCGACAGCCTGGAGTCTGTTCATTCTCCTTCCCCTGTGCTATATTGTTTCTTTTTTCCTTCTCTCCCCTTGTCAACTTCCCCTTCTCAACTCTTCCGCTCACTTCCCCACCGTGTGATATCTATATGTCCAAAAAACAAACAAACAAACAAACAAACAAACAGTAGAAGTCAATTTGACAAGTCTATCAGACAAACATGATGTCAAAGATTCCTGCCACAGCCAAATGAATACTTGATATTCATTGATTAACACACTTAGTTGCTTCCTACCCTGCAGTCAAACGTGTGACATCTTAATAGAGAAACAGCACAAGTATATAACTGAAGCCCCTAAGTGTGAATCCCAACCAGATGGAGGGGTAAAGAAAGCAACGTTGATAAATAATTACTTTCTATGTCTCTAAGCACAAAGTACAGCACTTTAAAACAGTAGTGATAAATCACAATCTTTAAATCAAATACTGCTTCTCTTCATTTCTGAAAGATGAAAACATGACTTTTTAAGTACTATGGATACAGTATTCTGTACATAGGCCCTTTTGGGATGGCAACTACTGAAAACTTACCAACCTAGTTTTGTTATTTAGCCATGAGCAAATCCTTACAGTGAGGTGTTTTTTCTGCATGTAAATCTTCCTCCTAGAACTATTTGCTGAACACAGCCATGCATCTTCATGTAAGGTGTCTGTTAGCACATGAGATAGTCACAGGGGCCTTGTGGAAACAATACAGAGTATATTTATGCTCTCTTACAAAGTCAGCTGATGGTCAAATAGCAGTCTGAAACAGTACTAATTAACCATTAACTAATTAACATCAACCATTGCACTAATTGATGCAAGCAATAATTTTTCAATGCAAAACTCATTGGAACAAAACATCTCTGTGAAGGTGTATATATACATATATATATATATATATATA
>JAYDZK010000001.1:61135177-61182401 GCA_034509185.1 Euphonia xanthogaster | reverse complement strand
TAGTACAGTGCTGTGTTTGGGATTTAGGATGAGAATCATGTTGACAATACAGCAATGCTTTGGTTGTTGCTGAGCAGTGTTTACACAGTGCCAAGGCCTTCTCTGCCTCTCACCCCACCCCACCAGCAAGGAGCCCAGGACACAGCTGGGAGGGGACACCAGCTGGGACAGCTGACCCCAACTGTCCAGAGGGGTATCCCACCATTTGGGGTCATGTTCAGTGTAAAAATTAAGGAAAAAATCAGCCAAGGGCTGCACTTGGCACTTGGCTGGGCATCAGTCAGTGGATGGTGAGCAATTGCATTGTGCATCTCCTGTTTTGTATATTTGCATGTTATTATTATTACTACTACTGCTGCTTCATTTCCTGCCCTATTAAACCATCTTTATCTCAAACCACTAATTTTACCTTTTTTTTTCCCAATTTTTTCCCCTGTCCCACTGGAAGGGGATGAGAGTTAGAGGTTGGATGATGTTTAGGTACCTGCCTGGTAAAACCACAGCAGTCTACCCAAAACACCAAATGTATAAACTGTAGTAGAAGAGTGATCTGGGAGGACACATTGGTAATACTGCTGTGGGATCAGCTGTCTGTATCCATTCTCATTAATAAAAATCCTTCAAAATTTGCACATTTTTAATTTTGTCAGACATATGACTTCACCTTGTTTATGGGATCATCAGCAAGGCACAGAAGCAAGACTTCTTCATCTGGTCATTTATTCTGTTGTGTATCTGAATTTTTGTATGGTTCAGCTGAGTGGTGATTTGAAGTCTGGTTTGATGGAGAAGGCAATGTAGCTTTCAGGAGGCCAGGCTGAAGAAAACTTCTTGTGAGAGTGCACACAATGGGCATCTGATCGCAGGAAAGCAAAGCTACATGAGTGTTACCCTAAAGAAAGTAATAGTAATGTTCTGTGTGCCATTAGATGATCTTACCACATTTGCTGGACACTGCTGCATTAAACAGAAGGGTCATCCCTTATGGTTCACTGTTGATTCTTCTAATTAATGGCTTAAAGTTGGATGGGTAACACCAGTAAAGGCTGTTTTTTAAGCATCAACCAGATTCTTGGTTTTCTTGGATTCCTAACACAGAGAAAAGACTGATCCCCACCTTAGCAGCAATTACCTATGTCCCTTTGTGGCTTAATTACAAAAGGGAAGCAGGAAGACTTGTGTGCTTGGGTACCAAGTGTGTGCTGCACATTCCTGCTGACGTCTCTGTTGTCTGGGGTGATCACGTTACCCTGACAACCAAGAGCATCCCTGTTCTCAGGGCTGGTCCCTGAATCTCTTTGTGTTTTACGAGACATCACTATTTTTTGTTAGAAGTGCACCAAGTTTTTCCTTGCACACTCTGCAAGTTGGACATCTACAAACTGTCCCAATAGAACAACAAAGAGATCTCCTTCTAGAAAGATGGATGACAGACTGCCTCACCACATGTGTATCACATTTGCTTGCCAGATCCTGACTCCTTTGTACTTTCCTCTAAAGCAGTTTCCTATATTATAACCTTCCTTTAGTTCTGCACAATGTAGTGATCCCCATTAAAGTCACTTCCTGTGTTCTTTCGTCCTTCTTGAATCTTTTGTGTTTTCTTAATTTTGGTCAGTCTTACGGTGTCACATGGCTGAAGCAATGACCAGAGTGACCTGTTTATTTTCTTGAAGCAGTCAAAAGTAATAGAAACTAGAACCAGGGGGGAAATAATTTAACATTTCAAGTCCTTAAGGAAATCACGGGCCTTTGTAAATGTAATAAGTACGTAAATTTTCTACAGAAACCATGCATTTGAAAACATCCCTGCAGACATCAGTCCGGATTTGATTTCTTCCTGAATCTCTTTTTCCTAGTGCAGACTAAGGAGTTTAATTACCTGGTAAAGTATTTCTTTCATATAACAGATCACTTTAGTTTCAGAGAACTCTATGCTGCAGGCCAGTGTCTCAAGAGTCATGCATTCAGTTTCCTATTTTAACAATTAGTGATTTATTGTCAAAATAGAGCATTTTGATCCATGTGATTTCTTGGTTGCTCCTTTCTACAAGTTGAACATAAGATTGTGAAAATTTGCGAGTTAAAGAAATACCTAATATGCGACAAAAATCTGAATACTGGTTCTTTGAACGTGGCATTCCTTATTCAAGGCCTTTTAAAGACTTCTAGATGAAATATGCATCATCTGTGAAAAATTTGTCCTGTCTCCAGGTGCCCAAGTGCCAACCCTATAAATTGAATGTCAGGCTATGTTTCTTGTGGCTCACACATTCCAACCAGAAATAGCAGCTTTGCAACAGGCATTTAACTAACAGGTCTAATGGTGTATGACCCAGAAACAGTCTAGTTCCTGCTTCCAGTTTCTGTTGGATTTTGCATTGCAAAGAGCTGCAAATGAGGAGAAAAGTAATTTTAATCTCTAAAGCAGCCAGAGCTAATCTGTGTGTCACATGTAGAGCATGTCTATTGAGAAAAGGTGGTTTTCTCATATCTGCTTTTCTGAGCATCAGCACACTGTTGAGACCATAAGACTGGTTTTCTCTGGCTAACCTTCATGAATAAAGTGGGACTTTGCTAACTGTGAATTTAAAAATAGTTCTGTTTTCCCTCCCCCCAGAATATGTTAAAATAATTCCTTCTGTTTTCTTAAATGGAACTGCTAGTCAGAAGATGTTCAGATGTCAGCAATCATGTCACACCTTAGATGGATCTAAAATGTTACTGGAGCTGTCACCATTTGTCTTTGAAGGTCTCTATCTCATGCACAAGGTGGTAACTCCTGATTTTGAGAAGCTGGGCTTTGGCAACTACTTGCTGTGCACCTTGGGCTTGTATTGCTGAGATCCTTGGGCTGGTGCATTGCAATGGATGTGAAATTTATGGTGGTAATAGAAGGTGGGCTTTGTTGAGGTTTATGGTCCTTAGGTCAAAGCCATTTCATTTGGGATTGCAGGAAGGAATTTTAGTGCTAATGTTCTTTGGAAATCGGGTTTGGATTGACCTAGAGAGATGGTCCAGTCTGTTCCCTGCTCTTGTCTGGAATCAGCTGCATAATATCTCATTTGGGTGATTTACAAAGCCTTTACATGGACATTAAAGAGGGCACAGATGAAACATTCTGGACCTCTGTCATTCCTTGTTAAGTAACTCCAGACTGCTTTAGGAGGTGCTGAGATATGTGTAGTGCCCAGAGCTGATTGCCAGGTTTCACCTGAGGTCTAGCAAAGCTGAACAGTGTGGAAGGAATATTCAGGTACCTTGCACGCTGAACACCTGTTTGTATTTCCAAAATGTGGTAATTGTGGCTGTTGTGCAATTGTATGGAATTACTAATATGTGTCCTGCTGTTTTGTGTGTCTGTGGTGGTGTTTCTTTTCAGACTGAACCATTGTAGAAAACAATAGACTAATGTTGCATAAAATATCATAAAATTTAGGATACAAGTAACCTCTTAAGTCCACTGGATTTCCTGTTTGCTGAAAACAGATTATTAGAGATGTCATTCAGAATTTTTTTTTTTCAGCAGAAACACCCTGGTCTAAGCAGTTTTCCTGTGGGGTCAGAAGTATTGATTTTTTTCACCGATCATGAAAACCTAGAAAAAAATGGAGTATAAGTCTGAATTTGAATTTAATGAATATTTCTCATGTTTTCTGCTATTACTCCTTCATCTTCCTTCTTTCCTCCCCTTCATTTTGTACATGAAACATGTAATATTAAGTATTTTTTTCTTAAATGACAGAGGCACTTAAGCCCCGGTAAATTCATTGGGCTTTGCACAGGGCTGTTTATTCTTACTGACATGAACAGGAAATGCACTTGTGTGCTTTAGGAGATTAGATCTCTGTCTTTTTTTTTATGACAGCTCTCCATCATGTTTTATTCATCATAAATAAATGAGACTACTGCTGTTAGTTATAATTATTTTAAGGTTCGCTTGTGCATTTCAATAGATTGAGTACTCAAGAACATGGGAAAGACTTTTTCCTTTTCAACGGAAAGAACACAGAAATCTGGTACCTCTGTTTTTTTTATTCAGGAGAACATATCACACCAAAGCTAGTGACAGGTGGGCAGAAATTAAATACAGCTTAGCCTCAGAACTCTCTCTACTTCCTCGAATTTGCAAGAATATGATAATGTTAGTTCCTAGCTTTACAGGTTTTATGGCTTAATGATTTTGAATCTAGAACTGAAGGGGAAAAAACCCTTTATGTTATCATTTTATTTCAGAGTTGTCTGAAGTCTGATGTGGTCTGGATCTTACTGTGGTTATTGCAGGCTAAGAGTACCCCACCAGGTCACTGTGCTGAGTGTCCTGGAGCTTTGGCCATCACACTCCAAATATGAAACTGAAGTTGTGGTTGCCACATCTTTGTTGCACCATCAAGCACCCAAAACAAATAGCCTGAATGCAAGATGTTTTACGAGTTCTCTGGGTGCTGGAGGCAGTAAGGGAATGGAGATCAAGCTATGAGACAATTGTTTGTGAATGGCACTTTGATTTCAATACAGACATTAGAGAGTCAAAGCTTCTTTTTTGACTTCACCCCCTTTTACTGTACAAAAATTTACATTGGCAATTCAGAAATTACTGCTTTCCTTTCTTGGGAGCTGGTGTGCTGTGTGATGGTGGGTGATCTGGGAAGAAGAAAAGAGGGGAGTGATAGCTTTAAAATCTCCAGTGACACCAAGTGCTAAATTTGAGATCTCTGTTTCTAAGTACAGTCCTTATGCTAAAGGCTAGGAAATGCAGGAAGGTGGTTTCATTTTTTTTCGCCAGCCTTAAAAACATCAAGTTTTACTTTGATAAACCTCCCTGCATCCCTTTACAAGGAAACAATTGTGCTATTATTAGCAAGATTAGCTGAAAAAGGCAAATATGTGGGAGTTTGGTTCCTGGTTCTGTTCCGTTCTCTTTTTTTCCCCGATGACTGTACCTTCAGGAGCTGCAGGCTTTTGCATATATTCATCTGTGTAGGCACAGCACAGGCAGGCAATGCCTTCTGTAGAACTGGTTTTAAAGTGCTCTACAGTGAACTGCACAACAATAATCTTAAAGATTTGATTTCATAAAGTACTGTGATGGTTTCATTGAGTATTTTTGGCAATTTCTGAAGTAGTGCATTAGGCTAGACTATGGCAAACCTTACACCCAGAGACTTGTACTTGGCTGTTGTTGTAGGAAATCAGCAGGACCCTCAGGGAGGAGGTGTGAGTGCTGAGATTCCTTGAGGAAGTGGGTTACTGAGAGGGAATCAGAGTGTAAACAGTTCTGTTTTCCTATCAGTGCAGTTGTACTGTGCAAATTGACTTAGCCACAGCCTTTAGTGTGCAGTTCATCAGGATTCAGGGGCTTCTTCAGTCTCAGCCCTACAGCAGCAGGGTTCCTGGAGGCTGGAGCACACTCTCCCAAAAACCTGATGCCTCACTGTGTGAATACTATCAGTGTGTTGTCACTAAAGCCAGCAGCAATACTGCTCTGTAAGCATTGCTTTGCATTCAGTATTTCTTTTTAACTCCTGGGATAAATTTGCTCCTAATGTGTGATAAAAATACCGAGTTGAAGGTATCCAGCAGTGACAGTTCTTACTTGTGTTGCAGTTTTTGTGTCCAGACTCCCCAGAAAGGCTTCCAGGGCTTCTTTCTACTTGGTATAACACAACAGGGTGATTGCTGCTGACCATGATTTTGTTAGGAATCTTGGTCTATGTTTTGTCCTTTGCATGTTTCTTTGTTTATTGAGAAGTGCTGGCTACCCAACCTGTGCCAGCTGTCCCCAAATCCCAAGGGAGTGTCCAGCAGCTGTGAGCAGCTGGAACAACTTGTTCTTGGGCCAGCCCTTCCCTTGGCGGTGCCTCACTCCTGCACATCCTGGGCATGGTGGAGCGGGGCTGAGGTGGCTGAGGCAGATACCTCTGTAATCCAAGGAATTGCTGGGCTGTGGCCTCGCTATTTGTGCTCTGGGCAGGGCTGAAGACCAACCATATCTGAGGATTTTCCTATTTTTCCAAGTTTATTGGCACCTGTGAAGCAATTCCCTCGGGAGCCACTGTATCCTTTGGTGTTGTTTTTTTTTCCTGCCCAATTGTACATTAAATACGTAAGTACTGATGTGGGTAGTAGAGAACAGAGCATGTACATGCATATGTCAGACATATTTTCTTACTATTTTTGGCAGTATGTTTTCTCTGCCTGAAATAACATTTTGTATAGCTGTGTCTCCATTGCTGCCAATCGAGCTTCTTTCCTTTTCTATTCATAGGGTGGTAGATTTTAAAGCTGGAAAGCAGCCTTAGATCCTCTAGTCTGCTCTCTTGTATGACACTGGTCATGGAATTTCATCCAGTTATTTCTAATTTAGTTAAAATGTAACTATTCAAAATGCCTCTGCTTCTAAAGAATTCTAGATGATCTTTCTGCTTCCATCTTTCTTCCACCTTTCTCTTTCACATTCCATAGGTTTATCTTCTAGTTGAAAATTTTGCTTTTTTTTGTCACATCTTTTTTGTCTTATTGTGGTTTCTCATTTAATGTTAATGTCCCTCTCACTTTGTATACACTCTCCAATGGGGTTTTTTATGGATCAGGAGAAAGATTTTATCCTTGCTCCCTGAGATAAACTCCCTACTGCTAATGCTGCTTCTCCCAGTAGTTAATGGCTGCTTGGCTGAAATACATGGCTATAGCTCTGCTTGATTGTGCTAAAAGCATGCTAAGGAATTGGTATTTAGGGCATGTAAATGTTACCTTGAGATCCCAGGTTAAAAAAAAATAAAATTACCTGAATGGGAAGTTCATGCTTCCAAGCTCTGAGACTCTGCAAGCAAGGACTGCTGAGTTAGTCATTCTGCCCTCCCAGAAAAACAAAGAGCAAACAGAAAAACAGCTGCCAAGTGAGGTTGTGCGTGTGAATGCTGCCTGTGGTCCTGTCCCCAAATATGCTTCTGTGGGATAGCAGTGTTCAGACACTATTGTTGAAGCTGCATATGCCATGTGTATATTACTGCAATAATTCAGTGTCAAGTACCAGGTATTTTCTGTGTGTGGTACTTCCATCTGCCTCTGAGGCTCTGGAATATGATTTCTCCTGATTTTTGTTGTAAGCACAGCATTGACAGAAATTTATGGGCTGTACTCCTACTTACCTGGGTGTGTTCAGGTGCTTTTCAGAACACTCTCAGAAACACCAGACTTTGAATAAAGTGTATTTCCCATTCTGTGCTTTGTGTAAGATGACCCAGCACTTAGGAACAGTCATTGGTAGTTGGGCTCTGGCTGGAAGTGTCTGGAACCATTATTACTGAACCTGCCTGGAACCATTATCACTGCTGTGCTAGTCCAGGCAGGCAGGGGTGGGGAGCAGGGATGGGGTCAGCTGGCAGCCAAGAGGAGCCTCTGGAGAGCCAGGTCAGTAGCAGCCTGACATTGGGTGTTCAGTTTTATAAAGATTTTCCCCAGAAGGAGTCTGTGGGACTCAACACATGTCTGCCTGTAGATGAATGCAGTCTGTTGTTGGCTGTGTGCATTAGACCCTTGTGATCAGTATCATGTGAAAATACAGATTATAACTGATAGAAGGAGGCAGCCCAGAGCCACACTCTGGATGTTGCTGGAGTTCAGCAGCATCTACTATAAAATTGTGGTCATTTGGGAAGAAACATATCTTGGTCGTCATTCTCCAAGACAGGAGACATCAGGCATGTGAATAATCTTGTCTGGACTGAAATGTCAGTAATTTTGGCCAAGGTTTTATTTTAATGCCACATTTTGTATGGAGAGATTGTACAAATAGTTTACTGTTACTACCAGGGAGTGTAATAAGTACTGCTGAACAGCTGCTGGAAACTTTGGGTTGTTTTAGTGGCTTTTTTTTTTTTTTTTTTTTTGTTAAACACGGACTATCAATTTCAGTCTGGACTGGAACCAGTGGTCAGGTGGTGAAATGCTCTGTGTCTGATAAACTGCTCCCCTGCCTCATTCCATCACCTGTGGAAATGTCTTTCAGTGTGACAGACACAGGTTAGAAAACAGAGAACATTTGACTTCAGTTATTTTTGGTTACTGAGTTTTGATAGGAGTGGGAGTGGGAGACCCGGGAAATGAATCCAAATGGATATGAATGGCACTGAATTCTTATTCTGATATTACCCAAGTGGGATAAAAAGCATGACAGTACATTGCTTTGTCTGTAATTATGCAACACTGTTTAGCTGATGTGTCGTTTTTTTAAAACTAGTGGTCCTTTGACAACTGTTTGATTCTCCATTTGCAGCTCAGGATGTTGGTGACTACAGTGATAAAGCTGAAGTTCTTGCCTCTTGTAAATTTGTTGTGTAGGCTTAAAAATTATTATATATTAAGTTTCTTAGAAGTAAATTTTTCCCATGTAATCAACCATTTTGTATTTTGTTATTTCACTTAGGAGGTATTGAAAAGATTAATTCCCATATTGCTCTTTAGTCCTGATTCTCAGCTTCAGACTTGGTGGTGAATCTCACACTTTTCCTCACACTGGGTGCTGTCACAAGCTGCTGTGCCCCTTTGGAAGCACTGACTGGCATCTGCAGTGTGCAGCCAGGACTTCACTCTCTCAGCCCATGTGAGACTCCAGATCCAGAACTAAGTTTAGTCTGAGTGGCCGTAGTGGTCAGGCATTTTCACAAGAATTTTAGAGATGTAAATAGTGCCATCTCAATAAGGTAGTCGTGGATCAATGCAATTTCTGCATATAACTAAATTCCACCCTAAGCTCTCAAGAAGAGTTATCTGTGAAGTTTTGGAACATTTTTCTTAATACCCAGCCAGCCTGGTAAATTGTGAGATTGCATGTGATTCCATTAAAACCAAAATAAAATTATTTTTACATTAAAACTTTTGAAAATGTGAGTCACATATATAGCTTGCAGTTCAAAACCACAAGAGAAATCATCCAATTTGATTTTTTAAAAAACGTCATAATTTGGTGACCTAAACTTAAGATTTTGGATGTTAACTTTTTATTTCTAAATTCTAAAAATGTCAAGCCCTCAGGCTGATAATTCTACAGTTACTCTTTCTATGTGTACTTCAAGTGAGCTCATTCAAGAACAAACATGTTTCTAGAGAATGCTGAAAGATACTTGAACTATTTTAATATCTGAACGCAGCTCAATATCAATGAAATGTCATAATGTTTTAATAAGGTTAGTTTAGTTTATGGTGCATTTTCAGAGGAAGTTTATTGTGTGAAAGGCAGTAAGAGATATCTCCAATCCCTCAGTTGTTCCATACCCAAGAGTTGTCTGGGAGTTTGCCTTAAATTAGTTTAATCTCTGTGTATCAGTCGTGTCTGTGTTTCAAATACTCTAACATTTACATTTCCAGATTTTTAAATTTTAGACTTCTTAATCCAAACCTTTCTTCTTAAAGCCTGTTCTGCAAAGGCTTTAAGCATAATAGAAAAATTCATTTTAGCTATCATTTATCACTCCAGAGCCTTTGGGGAAAAAATGTCACACTGCTTCCTTGCCAAGTACAGTAGCTTCATTGATGAGGAAAAACTCCCTTGGGATGGTTATGAAATGTATTTATTACTTTTAGAATGAACTTTTAAATGTTTTCAGAGAGCTGCTGACAGGAATAAGTGTATTTCTTAGATACCTTGCCATCACCTGAAAAATACAGCATTCTCTGAAGCCTTCCCAAGGTACAGAGATCTGTGAGATCTTGTGAGATCCACCACAGCAGAGGACTGGCCTTTTTTGGATCCCCAGTTTGTGATCATACACGAGGGAAGAGTTGGTGGCTGCATTCTTAGGGGTGGTCAGCAGCCTTATGTGCTAATTGTAGCTAATCACTGAAATCTGCTGCACCAGCTTTCCACGGATCCATCAGTGAGAGAGAGAGAGTGGGGAAGTGTACCTTGCCCCACACAGCTAGTACACATCTCAGCACTGGGGTTATAAATAAAATAATAGGAATTGATGTGCAGCATTAGCCTTGGCCTTGCTCCAAGTGGTGGGTGTTCAGCATCCCATTCTGCCCAGTCAGGTAGCAGTGCTTGCATGGCAGCACTGCTGGGATTGCTTCCACAAGGGAGCATCTTTCAGCTCCCTATTTGCAGGGTGGGTTTAAATTAATTTTGCATGCCTGCACATTCATAATGCATCTGTTTCCTTGTAAAACTGCAGCTTTAGTCTCAGGCAGGGAACTCTGCTGCAGATGCCATTTCTTTTAACTAAGCCTCTCCTGGGGTGCAGCCCAAGCAGGGAGACCAAGCAGTTCTTGGTGTAATAGAAAAAGTGTCCTAATATCTTCTGGTAATGTGCTAAATGGTCTCTGTTTAGGCAACAACGTGGGCCCCTATGTTGGAGAGATACCTTGCTGTCTGTGGTCTGAGCCATAGCTAAATGGAGGGCAAGAAAAACGAGGCTCAGGCACAGACGCATTTGTTTAACCCAAGGCATCGCTGGCAGGGTGGCACAAAGTTACAGGACACACTGTCTTGATCTGTCTTTTCCTTAGATACTTGTTTTCTGCCTCTGGTAGACACAACATACAATGGCTGGAGATTTTTACTGAACCCTTTTGCAGTTGAGTTTGTCTTCTGAGGATCCACATGTTGGTGGTAGAGAAGGGAATTTCGGGTGCACTGCTGCTCACCTGGCTGCGCTGCGTTACAGCTGCCGTCACACTCAGATCTCCCCGAGGCTGGGGAGAAGTACAGCACAATCATCTGCAACCCCCTTTGTGTGCACTTCCTTTTCTTGAAAGGGCTCAGTGAAACCAAGCTGAAAAGCATCTATCAGAGAAAATAAATACTTGCAAGTGACTTCTGAGCATGTAATCAACCTATGCAATATTAAAACTGTATTAACGATGCCTGCTCCTTTCAATTATTTGTGATAATCATTGGTTTCTTTGAATTTTTTTTAAATGTGTTTCCTAGAATAACTCTCAACCTGATTGAAATCTCTGATGGTTGTTGCCTTGCAAATAATCTTAAAATACTGGGTAGGTCTGATCTAATAGAGGGCATTGGAGAGTAGGCACATGGCTGTGTCTCTGCTGTGGGAGTTTTCAAAGGGTCTGTGGTTCCTCCAGACTTTTAAAGTGATTATACTGTGTCACACTTATGAATGGGGTGCAAAGGCTTCTCGGGGGGGGGAAGGGGTTTGCTTCCTTAATGAGTGTGTTTTCAAAGAAAAATTACATTTCCTTGTCACATGAAAGAAAGTAATGTGTACACAAATGCTAGCCATTATTTGGGAAATGGCTCAGGCTCAAAAATTCTGGCTGGAAACCATTAGGAAGAAAAACGTTCTTCACCATCAATTAATGCATTGTTTTTCTTTTCCTTTCATGTTACTAAGCAGGCCAAGAGATAAGGGGCCAGCTGTAATCCATCTTGTCAGATGAGTTAAGTCACTTCATGTTATACCAGTCATCTGGAAAAAGAAAACTCCATTTCTCTCTCAGTTTGATTTTTAGATCAAATTTTTTCAAATTATTGTTGCTTTTACCTAATGTTCTTGTATTCTACATGTACTGATTGAGTGTTCTGATCCCAAAATATATAACACAGTGCTGCTTCTTCTTAATGCATGTTTAATTTGATACTTAAAACCAGCAATGTAGATTCTGGTAATTAATTGCCCTCCGTGTCTTGAGGGCTGCATCTTCATCACTGACTGTAATTACAGAGGATGGGATTCACAGGGACAGCTGGAGGTGGTGGTGCCCTCAGCTGGGGCACACACCACATTGGTTCTGCCACCTCCAGCAGAAGGGCTGAACAAAGGCTTTGGAAAACCAAAGACTTGGCAGTAACACCTTCAACTTTTGCATCTCATGTGTCAGAGCCCAGAATAGCTCAGTGCCTGTCGTGCAGCCTGAGCCTGCCCAGTTACACCGCTGGCAATGCTGAGCTGGCCAGCTGAAGTCCTGGCTGTTTCCTGACTGTCTGTGGTACCACTGGTGGTGCTCAGATCCAAAGGGAGGGCTGAACGTGGACTGTGCACCTTCATCTGCTCTACCAGAGATCCCTGTGTGTGTGTCCCTTCCTCCTCTGTCCTTCACTCCCACTGCTGAGGAAACTGATGGCAGAAGTTAGTTAAAACCAGTCTTAGTGGAAGCTTCTTAGTTGTCAGCTTTTGCAGATACCTCTGTCCACAGGGGATGTGTGACAGACCTAGGAGTGAAACAGGTCTTTGAATCTCTGAGTTCCATTATGTGGAGTATTGGCCGGTGAGGATAATAATGCCCTCAGATCACTTGTTCTGCCCTCTTTTTATTTTATTGAAGCAATAGAGTGAAATCCAGTAGCATTTGTCTGATCTCTCCTCTGTATGGCAAAGTTATTTTTGGGTGGAAGAAAAGATCTTGATTTGTCAGTTTAAAGAGTTACAGTAGGCAGTTTTGAATGCCTTTGCTGAAGTGCTGTGCCCCAGCTCAGCGCAGCTGTGGAAGGCACTGGTATCTAGAGCCTGTGTTCTGCACTCATAAAGTTCATTTTAAATAATGGTTTGTTTCAGTATCACTCGGATTTGTGTGCTAACTAACACAAACAGAACACATTCCCTAGACTTAAACTCACTGGGTTTTTTACACTACCCAGTTGATGACAGATATTTTTGCCTGGACCACAGGAGATCCCTCACCAGGGTTGTGGTGCATTGTCTCTGCTGGTGATGCTGGCAGCATCCACAGTCAGAGGAGAGCTAACTTGTGGGGACCATGTACCATGGAGCTGGTTCTGCTGTCCATGGGCTGTACATGGGACTGGCAAAGACACCTGAATGTAAAGCAGCTGGAGCTCCAAGGCTGCACACCCTGCATGGTGCTGGGATTTGTCAGTGCATGGAAAGGCTGTGGCTGTCTGGCCGTGGGGCCAGCTGGCACAGCAGAGCCCTGGCCAGCACTGCTGAGCCTCACACTCCAAACCAGGCTGGTCACATCCCAGCTGATGGATGGCCAGAGACTGGATTGGGGGAGCCCTGCTTGGTTTGGGGCCAGGTGCTGCCAGAGGCCATCTCCCAGGTGAGAGTGCAGACCATCAGGTTCCCTCTCCCAGGAGCACTGCCTGGCACTGCTGAATGTGCTGGGATAGATGGAGCCTGTGATCCTCCAAGAGTGATTTTATTAATATGAATCTTACGTAGGAGGACAGCTCTCATTTATGAAATAGGTTCAGTCTTGTGTGGGAAGCTGAGGAGAGGAGGAAGATGAGAAGAGGGATTTAACCCCTTGGTTGCTGACAAGCTTTCTGGATTTAAAGAGGAGATTGAATAAGCTATTGCTATGTAACATCAGGGAGACTTTGCATAGGTCATGCATTGGCTGGGACACAGCTCTGTTCTGCTGCCTCTGAAGCAGATGTGCAGTAGTTTGTGTGGTACTTTGTAGTCTGGAAAGAAATGCACTTTGTCCTTCTGTCTGACCATAGTTTTTCAACTAAAACTTTAAATTTGAAGTTGAAAATAATTCTTCCTTTTGTGCAAAAAGATTATTTTTCTTTTCATTTGTTTGGCTTTATTATCCCACAGACATAGGGTGGGTGCAGAACACAGCCTGTTGTGGTGTCGTGGTTTAGACAAAGATACCTCCATGTTTCTCCAGCACTGAAATTGTCATGTACAACCCTGAAAGTGGAAAAATATTAAGGTTTATTTATGTGGTTGATGAGTAATTGAAAAAGATAGAGACAAACTCTACCCAGCACCTCTGCCCAGTAACTTGGGATCAAATTCATATTCCATTTGCTTTACTTGGTTTTTATGGTATCCATTTTTAAGAATAAGTCAAATAAAAAACCTGTTCTGTTTGCTTTTAGACACATGGTCAGGGTGTCTAAGAGCAAACATAGAATCAAGAGCAGACTTAATAGTCTTGTTCCCATCTGCAAAGTATTTTAGCAGTTACTGTGTTGCATTTCAGTCTAAACAATTACACAACTTTATTAATATCTACAGACTTGCTTGACAGTTCTGACACTATAATATAATGGAATAATATTGTTTATTATTGTGTTTTGAAGTGGTGAGCTTTTTCTCATTTTTATTTGTGTGTATGTGTGTGTGTATGTCATTTGCTGAATGCCTTCATTCCTCTTTTTATCCCTCTCCATTAACTGTGCAAATTGTATCTACGGTTGTATAATCCTCTTCTTGTGGTGAACCCATTTTAGTTTGTTCCTCTCTTTGTCTTTTGTCACCTTCAGTTGTCTGAAACAGGAGACCACAGCCAGTGTGTGTTTCTGTCCCGCAGAGTCTGGGGATGAGATGTGGGCACGGAATCTTCCTCAGCAGAAACTCATTCTGTACAGAAGGGGGATGACTTCTTAGCAGATGCAGTTAATGATGCTATTCATTTTAATTCTGTCTCAGAACAAATATAGTGTGGTTTAATCTGTGGCTGGCAGGTTTCTTCTTTTGCAAATCACATCTTCTGAGGCTATTTACATGAGATTTTCTTTCCTTTTTTTTTTCTCCGCTCATCATCTATTTTTGGCTACAATCTGGAGAAAAAAAACCCCCATCAAATAGATAATACCTCCCACAACAGCTTCCCAAGGCTAAATTGAAGAAGAGAAAAATAGAAAGCTCTGCAGAACTGAAAACCATCAGAACAAGACTGTCCTGGAAGTTTAGTTTCCTGCCTTGGAGGGTACTCTCTTTGCATTTTGCAGTTGTGCATTTCTTGTACTTCTGCTTTGCAGTGTGTTGAAAAGATTTCTTAATATGTGACTGTGGGGCTAGAAAGAGTAATTGATCCTAACAACTTTGTTAAGCATGCAATATTAAACTGATTTCTTGCTTTAGGTTTTTGTGGTTTTCTGTTTGTCTTGCGTTAAATTAGAAAAGATAAAAAAATCAAACAGTTATATTTAATCCAGAGAGTAATATAATATATATCTAGGAGAGATTGCAGTTGAATTATTTTTCATTTGGTGGAGAGAAGAATGTGCCAGATTATTTTATATTTCACAGAAAACATTGCTACCTCAATATTATGTATTTAATCTCAAATTTCTGCCAGATAAGTGCCAAAATATTATATAAAAGCAACTTAATAAATACTCTTCCAGTATTAAAAGCAGAACCAACTTCTGATGGTTTTGTGTGAATGTTACAAAACATCATATTTAGTGCTGTTAATTTATGCTCTGAGAAAAATACTGTCTTTTTGTTCAGTCTACAAGTGTGAAGGCTGACAATAATCCTTACCAATTCATTACACTGGTCATTTTGAGAACACGTTGCAGAACCTGAGCAATATATGAGTAATCAGTGTAAAGAAAATTTCTATTCTTGTGCAATATATGTCAGTCAAAAGATTTCCAAATTTTGTAGACCTTGCAAATTGGTGTGTGGCTGTTTTAATCAGGAGCATGCCAACCCACCTGTCTCTTGGGCATCCCAACATCACAGATTCTGGACAGAGTGATTTTTGTGATTGATTATCCATTTTTGAAGTGAGTTAGAAAAGAAGTGTGCAAGTTAGAAATATCAGCAAAGCATCCCTCTGAAAGTCAGAGGAATAAAAGGAATTACTTTGTCAGAATTAGCTCTTTCCTAATGCACCTTGGAACCATTCGACTGGCCCTGAAATGTTTTCTTCTGAGAAGGTAAACTCATTCTGTTTATGTCTCATCTGTAGTGTTAAAAATCAGTTTCAGGCATTACAGTGGAGCAAATTTCCATGGAGAGATTTGTGTAGAGGAGAGGAAATGGTTGTGGTTAATTGGGTGGTGCTGGCCCAGGCTGACTGGCTGGGAGCAGCCAGTGACTGTGGAAGCTTTCACTGGCGTGTGAAGCTGCCAGCATTGGGCTCCAGAGTCATGATTTTCCCAGGTAATGGTGAGAACATCTTTTGTGATCCAGTTTCTTTAATGAATTATTGTATTTGCAGGGAAATGTCCCAGCAGGAATGATGAATCTGACTCCATGTTCTCAAAGGGCTAATTTATTACTTTATGATACTGTATTATATTAAAGAATACTATACTACACTAAAGAACACAGAAAGGATACTTACAGAACGCTAAAAAGATGATAATGAAAACTCGTGACTCTTTCCAGAGTCCCGACACAGCTTGGCCCCAATTGGCCAAAGAGTCAAAACAACTCACACCAGAGTCCAATGAAACAATCACCTGTGGGTAAACAATCTCCAAACACATTCCACAGCAGCAAAACATTGGAGAAGCAAATGAGATAAGAATTGTTTTCTTTTCTCTGAAGCTTCTCAGCTTCCCAGGAGAAAAATCCTGGGCGAAGGGATTTTTTTCAGAGAATGTGAACGCCACAATAAATGCATTATGAAATAGTCTCCAAGTAGTAGCGCTGCATTTTGGCATACTGGCATCATTTTGAAGTGGTGTGGTAGGTACATTACCCATAACAGGCCTGTAAAAGCTGTGGTGTATCTGTTGAGCAGAGTGGGATTCTCTTGGAAATCCTACCTACAAACCTGCGATAAAATAGAAAACTTCACTAGAGAAAAATGGCCATGTTAGTATTTTTTGCTGCTCACATGGATACTAAATAGAAGCTGTTAGATTCAGAGTTACTTCAAGGAGTAATAAAAAAAAAGAAAGAATTATTAAAAAAAAAAGGGTAAAGTTGGATGAGGTCAGAAAATGAACGAGTTCTTGTTAATGATTTACAGTGGAAAGAATCATGAGATGACAAAGTAATTTTTTTCAAATCAGCTTTCAGTGGAGAGATAATGGTGATAAGACTGTGATATAAGGAGTGTTACCAGGATGATGGGAGATTCTCTCTGGCCATGGGAGTGGGATGGTGCTGTCTTTGCATTTGGTGATTTTGTGATTTGCTGCAGGGTGCTGGGGCAGGGCAGGAGGCACTGCCATCTGCAAAGTGCAAAATCATGAGAAGAGGTTCAGGAATGTGATGAAAATATTCCAGTTGAATCTCTCAGAGTTGTTGTTTGAGTAAAGGTAACTCCTGTCTGAGAGCTGAAGCCTTTCAGGCTGACCTACTGCTCTGCTGCTCTGTACCTGCAACAAAAAGTCTTGGATGTTGATTCTGAGGCAGTGGGGTAGTTATTAAATTTGTACTGCTGAATAGGGCTTAGTAGGGTGATTCCATTAGTTTTGTGATACTTTTTTTTCTGAATTGATGTATTTTCAGATGGGAAGTTACATTTTCTTTAGACTCCTGTGTGCTGCATGGGGCAGGGTTGGTGGAGAGGCTGATTTTCTTATTTTTTATTTTCTCTCTCCCAGATAGAAGAAATACAGAATGACTTTATTTTTACAAGAAAAAAAAAAAGGTATTCACTTACTCTTAAAGCCTAAGGGGAAAAAGAAAATGGAATGTTTTGGGAACTGGCAAGACTCATTTCAACAATAGCTCCCTTTGTCTTGTTTTCATATATGATGTTTGGGCTTTTTATTTTTTTTTTCCATGCAGCATAGTTCCCTTTCCTCCTTTGTATACAGATTTCTCTGGTAATTACGAGAGCTTGTCTGTTTGAATTTGTCACATTTTTGGCAGCCAGTGTTCATCTGCAGACACTTTCTGTAAAGGAATGGCGTACATGAAGCATGAGGTGGGAACTAAGGCTCTTTTGCTTCTGAGCAAGCTTCTAAACCCAGACCCAGACACCAAATAGAGCAGGGCAGGCATCCCCATCTGCTTGTGGACACTGCTCCTGTATCCATGAGTTGCTGTGTTACTCTTGTATTTCCTCTTTAATTTAAATGAGACCATATACAAATAGCAGATGTTCAGAGATCCAGCTATCAAACCCCATTCTTCAAAAGCATCCTCCTCCAAACCTTTCCCATCACTTCACCTCAGGCTTTGTTCATGTGTTAAAACCAGTTTATAACAGAAGGAAAACACAAGCATACATGGATATGCACACCCCACATTAAAAATATAAAGTGGAAATGGCAACTGCTCAGGCTGCCAAGAGAGCCCTTTGCAGAGATGTGCTGCAATGGCTCTCTCTGGCTGCTCTCTGGCTCCTGGGCATTACCAGGGAGAGAAGGAGAGGGAGACTCCTTGCTCTCCCACAGGTACCTAATTAGAGCTTCAATCTCCAGCTCAGTGCAGATCATTCACATCTCTGTATGAGGTCTGGGCAGATTTCTTCTAGCAAGGCATCCCCAGGATGCCCAGGATGCATGTGAAGGGCAGGGGTACCCCTGCTACAGCTCACTTAACCTTTCTCCTCCTTTAGTTTCAATTACATTTTTGAATTAATTAGGGGAAAAAAAAAAAAGAATTCACCATACATTTCCCAGTAGTTTTCTGTCAGGATAAGAGAAATGAACTGAATTACAAATGTTGTAGTTTGTTGTTCAGACTATATAACTCTTTGTTCTGCTCTGCCTATGAAACAAATAGCGCAGCAGGTAGGGAACCAGCTTGGGATAGTTTGATTATTTTTTATTTTTGAAAAGCTGTTTTTCTCCATGTCTTATTATGATTTAGTATGTCAAACTCTTGATCTCCTTAAAAAAAAGAGTTGGAGCTATACTTAAAAGAAAAAAAATCAAGTTATTTTTCAACGTATTGCTATTTATGAATTTCATGCAAAATTCTGCTATCTCAGGATATTGGTTGTATGGTTTTTGCCAATTGGAATACACGGCTAGACAACAGGAATTGCTAAAAAAGTGGGAGAACAAAACTATATACCACAGCTTTGTGAGCAGATTGCATTTAATTTTTGAAGTACATGTTACTGCATGCATCCTGTTCATTTGCTCCACATGAAGGTTTTTGCAAGCCCTTTTTTTCCCAAGGAAATGCTGTTCAATGAAGCTGAATTTGGCTGCCCATTAAGTGAAACCAATCTGCTGACAACTCCTAATGGGCAGAAACAACTCTGGCAGTAGTTATTAAGGTTGGAATGATCTGAAACTTGCCTTATTCTGATAATAATTTAGAAACAAATAGTAGCCATTTTTTTCTTCTTCTTCTTCTTCTTCTTCTTCTTCTTTCTTCTTTCTTCTTCTTCTTCTTTCCCCTTCTTGTGTGTGATTGATTTTGAGGACTAGAAATGTCAAGATAAATCTCATCCTATCTCATACTTCATGTAAAAAAATCTGGACATACAGATTAATACCACAGTTCAAAATCTATGTTCTATGAAGATCAGACAGTACTTTCCCCTCCCCATGCTCTTTCTTCCACACTTGATCTGTTCTTCAGGGACTATGAGAACAACTGACAAACCTTGACTTGGCTTTTGGAGGTCCCCCAGATCAGTTCATAGAATTTGGAGGCAAGATTGCTAAATGAAACCTGATAAACCTAGTGTTACAGCCACATCCATCCTGAGCTGCATGCCTTTCTGAGATCTATTGGCATCTAAATAACACATGAACCGCATGACTTATTAGATTTCATAAAGCAAATTTCTTCACTCAAGCCACATATCTTGTGCTCTATCCTTTATTGCCAAGTCATTAACTTCTCTCCCTTAGATTTCTGTGAAGCTGAGATAAAATGCTAAGTATTTAACATTTGTGAAATACAATAGAAATAACAGCAGGCACCAAAACTTCACACTGCCTTGCAGTGTAGCTGGTATCCTACGCATTTTATTCACTTTTCTCTTTCTTTTAGAAAGCTATCAATTCATTTCAGAAAGTACATGCCAGGTACAGGTATGTGCCTCATTTCCCTGTTCACAAGCAACCTGGTAGAACTGGAATCTGCATTCATGATATTCTCCTTGTAAACGCAACACAAAGCTCTAGTAAGAGTTGCCACATCTGAACAAATCAGTGAAATCTTTCCACTGTCAGGCTACCAGAACACACAATACTGTGACTGTAAAATTGACAGTGAAAGTAAACACTTTATTTTTCTCAAAAAAATTACTCTTCTTGCCTTCTACAATGTATTCTAACAAATTGTTATAACGAGTATTTAACTATTAGTGCCTAATGTATGTAGTTGAATATATTTTAGGGGTATATGGGGTTTCAGAGTCTAAAACAGTAGGACTATTGTTCTTGATGAAGTTGTTCTTTATCTGGGTAAATCAGAAGAGGATAAGTGTCAAAATACATTGACCTTCCATATTAAAAAAAATATATATATATTATTGAGAGGAAAAAGAAAAAAAATATGTCTGACCTTTAAACATACTGCATTTGTGAGTTTTTGTTGAGTTTTGAT
The DNA here is from genome assembly GCA_034509185.1 of Euphonia xanthogaster. Taxonomy (NCBI): domain Eukaryota; kingdom Metazoa; phylum Chordata; class Aves; order Passeriformes; family Fringillidae; genus Euphonia; species Euphonia xanthogaster. Next base: position 61,162,254 of record JAYDZK010000001.1, on the reverse strand, counting down.
TTTGTTTTATTTTGAAAATCAAGTATGAACAATAGCCAGCTGTTTCTGGTATCCTCTGACATATTTTTCCATTGGGATTTGACTTCAAAAAGGCTTATATCTATATCCTTAGAGGAATATATGCTTAGGAAACTGTCATAAACCTCAGTTGTTTCACTGCTTTACCCATGAGAGCCGGGAACAAATAAAACAAAATCTGCCTTTTCTACTCAAAGAAAACTTTTTTTCCTTCTCTCCAATGAAAACAGTTATGCTCATAAAGATGTCAAAAAATAAGAAGGTTGTGATCTTGCTTTCAGGTGTAACACTATTCAGTTTCAGATTCAACATAATACTTCTCCAAAAAAAGTAAAGGGATGAGATCTCATATTTGAATTATTGAAGGAAAGTAATTTTAAACACCTTGAGAACATTGTTGCAAAGCAGAAAAATACTAGTATTTGCTTTCTTACACTGAGCTTTTAATCATAAATAAAACAATTGTCTTCTACAGACAGACCATTGTACAGAACTAAACATACAGAAAAAATGTAGTGAGTTTTCCCAAATACCTGGTATGATGTGAATTTCCTCCAATCTGCATCAGCTGATAGTTATTAGTTAAGTTGCTTGGTAGGATTTTTTAAATAGTAAATGGTAAGTATGTAAACAGTTTATTTTGAAAATAATTTTAATGATGTCTGACCATTTTAAGGAGTGATAAGTAGAATTTTCAGAATACACATTTTTATAACAACATTGTCAAAATTCCTTACATAATATTTCTTCATTTAACAATAATTGTTTTGATGCAAAAAATTCATTATAGCTTCACAATATAAATAAAATACTGAAAGTATTGACGCCAGTACCAGCACCTCGGCTACAACATTGGTGACTGGGTTTCATCTGCTCTTTACACAGTTGATTACAATTTTCTGAGCCTGAAAGTTCTTCTAGTTTTCAGTCCACTTCACTGTCCATTTGTGTAGTCCATATTTTATCAGCTTATCTGTGAAGATTTCACAGAAGAAAGCTTCAAAGGCATTACTGACATTAACATAAACAACCTCTATTTTTTTTTTTTGTCTCCTTATCCACATCATTCATATGATTGTAGAAAGCTATTGGTTTGATTAAACATCATTCCCATTTCAAAAATCCATTTCACAAAGCCAGTTCCCTCAGTGCTTTTGATTTCATCCCACTGAGCCTTGTGGACTTTCATTAGTCAAATTTATTTAAATGTTCCCCAAGGTCATCTTCCTGCAAAAAGGGTAAATTCTCTATGTTCCAGACCTTCCTACTGGCTATGGAAATGTGAGATTCCAGAAGGCTGGCTTTCCCAGTAAAGAATAACTTGAAGAATGCTTTGAGTACTTGGTTCTTCTCCATTACTTTTGTCACTAGGTATCCCCTTCCATACTGCTGCAGACTCATATTTTCCATAGTCTTTCTTTTTGTATTTAAATATGAATATATATATACATATATACTTGATTATATACTTTGAAATCCTTTCTTGTTGACCTTTGTGTCACTCATTAGATTCAACTCCAGATGTTCTTTGATTTTCCTAAAATCATCCCTTGATGTTCACAGTATTTCTATTCATCCTGCGTCTGTCCATGTTTTCGCCTCTTGCACAGTTTCTTTCTAGGTCTGAATTTAATCAGAATCTCCCTGTTCATCCATACAGGCTTCCTATGGCTATTGCTTATTAGTTTCTAAGTTGTTGTACTCCTTATCATAATCATCAATAATGTGTTCACATTAACTTTGTGTGATTGTAGATAATAAGGTTTCAAAGTTTTTTTTCAAAATAATATAATTAAAAACAGTTTTTAATTTTTAATAGACTGTTTTAAGATTATCTTTTTGCAATTATCTATTGCAATACAGCTTTCCTCAGAGGAAGGTATATGTTACATTAAATATAGGTATGGCTTGAACACTCCCTGAAATTCTTTGAAATATTGTTCTGTCTCGTAAGCAAAAAAAATGAAGTTAGGATTTAAGCCAATAGAATACTGTAAAAGTTGTATACAGCTAAATGGTCCAGTCACCTAAATTTATCTCACTATAGCAGTCAATTTAGTTGCACACAAAGAAATCATAGAATATTCTGGGTTGGAAGGGACCCTGATTGAATCCAGCTCCTGGCCCCACACAGGACAACCCCAAGAATCATGCCATGTGCCTGAGTACATTGTCTAAAAGCTTTTTGAAAACTGTGCCTAGGCTAAGGAGACCTCATGAGATAGGCTAAGGAGACCTCAGCACTCATGAAAGTCATTCCAACACAACTGACATTAATGTATTAGTCGTGGGAGATTTGTGTCTTCTCAGCCTGGCAGCCAGAAGGCAGGTGATGGACCTCAGACTGCAGTCTTAAACAATGACATCTACATATGGTCAAATGACTCAAATTGTTATGCTTCTATGGGAGGCAGTTTTCTTGTTGTGTAGTCAACAGAGTGGTGGGTCAGAAAGTGTGGTTGACCTGGCAAGACAGCTTCTGCCAATAAATCAGAAGCACCCCCAAGGGTATCCAGCTGCACATATACAGACATCTAATGGCACTTAGAGCAAAGTACAACATCCCCATTGTGCATAAGCAGACGGCAGCTGTGAGATTATGGACAACCTGTGCTCTTCTGCAGTGAAGACTGAAAGTCAGGCAGTGTACAGAATCCAGTTCAACTCTCCACAGGTGACTAAAGACCACACTGGATGTGGAACACGAGTGACAATGTTCCATTTCACTTAAAAGGATGCTAAATACATGGTTTGTTTTTTGATATAGTAGATCATTACATTTACTCTTCTAACCTACCAGTGTATGACGTGGTATCCTCATGGACTTGCATCTCATTTTTCCATTCTGTGTAGATGTTTCTGATAAGGTAAAGGGTCTCATATATTAGGATCAGTATATATTTGTGTCTATATTACTGAATCAAGCCTAAAATTTCAACTACTATTTGGAATCAACCTGTATTCATAAAACCATTTTGCTGTGTTGGAAATCTATGGAACTGAGAGGAATAAAATTAAGTCCCAACACTTTTGATCCTTCTGTTAGCAGAACAGAACACTGCTGCAACTACCAGACCTTGTGAAAATATGTTCCTTAGTCAAAATGGGAACCACTTTGAAAAACTGTATTGATAGAACTAACTAAGAGTAAATTTTGTTTCCTTCAAAACGAAAATGTGCTGCTATGCCTGGTCACCTATTAGCTTGTCAATAAATTCTCTGTCTGGAGGTGGATTCAAATACCTGTTATATTTTATATTTATATTCAAAAAGAAAAAAAAATTGAACTTTGTGACCCTCTGAATGTTCATCAGCAGTAAGTGACACATCTAGCAAAGAAATAAAGGCTTCAGACAGTCCTTTCCCTTTACTAGAATTAAGCTGCAACAATACCCTTAGGAAAACCTATAATAATTGTAGTGTTTCACCCTTGCCTTCTTCTAAGCAGAATTATTAATGCATCATAAATTATTTGGGCTGGTGTTACAATTTTTTAGATAACAACTTCCAGAGGAAATTTAAAACAACTCCAAGAAACAAAAAATATTTTGCTGATGTGTTAAGCCTTAAGTAAGCATTGGTTTATCCCTCCAGATAGAAATCAAAGATGAAATGGACAGATGAGAACTTTTTTCAGAAATTCTTTTAGAAAATTTGCAGATGATAACCTTCTTACAGAAAACCAAAAGTAAAAGTATTCTTTCATCCATAATTATCAGCACAGCCCCCCCCTTACTATTTCTGTAAATAGTAGAGTGAAATTTGCTTTTAATTCAAACTTATACGCTATAAACATATAAGTTTTCAATTTCTACATAAGATAAACAAAAATAATAACAACATTTTTAACAGAACATGGATTTTCAGAGTCATCTCAATCTTGGAGATCAAAAGTTAATTCCATTTAAGCGAAGTGCACATCTTGGCTTTTAGAGCCTGGTCAGTCGGGAACTTCAAATATTTCTTTAGTAATTTCATCAAGTACAATTACATGCATGGTTAATTGCAATGCTATGAAGAATTTGCTAAGCATATAATTTTACTAGAAAAAGTAAAATAAAGAAGATCTTCAGGGAAGAAATAGCTTTAATCCACGTCTGTTTTGGATGCTACATTAGGATGTTAACTCTGGGAAGACGTTAATGTGAAATCCTTGTTATATGGTTGCTTTCTATAGAGATTTTGCAAAACAGCTGCAAATAATCACCAAAATGTTAGCTTTCTTTGAGATTTCTGTGCTCTGCTTACAGGGTCTAGGATAAATGTGCTTTGTTACTGCCAAAAAAGCGTTGGACAATATTAAATCACTGAGGAGGCTGCAGGTGAAATCCTGTCATCTTTGAAGTCAGTGGAGCTGGATTTTACCTCATAAATCTATTCAAATTATATTGAAATTGAACTTCCATGGGCTTCTCATGAGACTAGGATGTGAAAATGAAAGTCTAAATCCTATTCTCAAAAGCATTGTAACAATTAAGCAGCTTTATTTGTGCAGAGAATCATGACAAAGTACAAATTACTAAAAAAAAAATAAAATTAAGAAATTCAGAAAAATCTGTTTAATGGCTGGTTTCGTGATTGCCAAGATTCTTGCTATACTTTGAGTGTTATCAATCTTTAGAAAGTCATGTAGGAAGACCCCCAGGTGCAGTAGGATTTTTTAAACACTTCAGTGAGAGATTCTATTTTCTATTCTATTTTCCTGGACGTATTTGAGTGCTAAGACTTTTAAGTGTATTTGAAGTTGTTGATCTTTTGTGTCCTTTGGGCAGAAAGCCTATAATGTTTCCAGAAAAACAGACTTAGCATGAAAGTCAATGGCCTGAGGCACAAGTATGGAAATTAAAATTTTTCATTAATAAAAAAAAGGTGGCTAATTACACTTGATTTTAAACACAAAAAGCAGGTCAACAGAGGAGTAATCTGGTATAAGAATCACAAGAGTCATCTGTGTGCTCCCTGTATTTCAGGTTAGGGTGTTAGATGTCAAACTTTTCTGTAACTTCAGTAAAACTTCATAACTTATTTAGTATTTATGGGGTTTTGTTGTGAGTGGCTTTTTTTATTTATTTGGGATGTTCTGGATTTTTTTTTTTTTAAAGATGCATGCAAGTTAACAGAGCTCAACTTGGTTTGGAATACCAGCATTCATATCCAAGTATTTTGCCTTTCATTCAATCTCTCATTTTTATTATTTAGAAGTATTAAGGGTTTAATAGTGATATCAACTAAATAAATACAATTTAATTCAATACATAGGAGACAAAACCTGAATTGAAGATGACCAATGAATAAATATCATAAGGAAACATGTAATGTATTAAATGTATGACAAATGAAACTAAAATGAATTCAATATTTTATAATGAGAAAATTCACTACTTAAACTGATCATATTTATTGTAGCCACATGACCTTAGCAGAAGAGATATATACAAATCAACTTATGGACTCAATTTAAGCATCAATTGCGTATATCCAATTCTGTATCATTTGCATTTATTTCAACTATTCTTGTTACTTAAGAGACAAAAATTGGTCTAGTTTTATATAGTTTAGAAGATATAGAAGAAAAGGTGATGATAATTTAACAGGAAAAAAGAGGAAATCTATTCTTTTGTGCTATTTCCCTTCTGTAAAAAAAACATTATTTTGGTCTGGATATTGCACTGTAGCTTTTATTATTGAACACACATCCATAGCATTTACTACTATCTTTATGTAGTGTATGAAAAACATCTGGTTGCTTTACTTTTTGTGTCTTTTCATTTGACCCTGCTCAAAATCTGCAGTTTTGTGACTTTATCATAATCTTCCTGTAGTTGCTTGGGAGATCACTTTTCCTCGTTTCTTTGTTAATGCAAAGAACAAGATTCCTGATATAGAATAAATATGAAAGGGAGAAAAAAAAAACACTCCAAGGCAAAGATGAGAGGGGTATGACACAAGCAAAATAATTTAATTTTCTGTATGTTGTGGAACAGCTGAATAGTTTCACCCAAAGCTCATAAATAGTCTTTCCTGTGTCCTAGCAGTACATCTGAGTAAAGACCCGAATATAACAGGAAAAATATATGTAAACTATGTATGTGTCTCATCTAGAAACAAATGGTTATGGCTACAGTTTATTTACCAAGTGGAGTCCCATCCTGGTGCCATGCAATTAGTAGAGTAGCGCAAAGACCATCTGAGATATATTGCTAATTAATTGTTAATAACCTGCTGGGAACATAACCAAGACAGACAGTAAATTGCAAAGCTAGTTATCAAGAGAGGCGGAGAAAATGATTTAAAGGATTTAATCATAATTCTGCATAGAGCTTTCTTCCTATTTATGTGACATAAATCATTTGAGCTCAAGAAATTTGTGTTCCTAGTGTGAATTCCATCTGATAAGTTTTATATTACAAGTTCTGTGGAGATCAGCACACTTAAGATGATGATTAGTAATCAAGAAAGAAAATGTTGTATACATGTAGATAATCAACAATTCACTTAAAGTAGAATTTAGGAAGTAAAAGAGACTGCCAGAATGAGACTGAAAACATATTAATATTATAATAATGATATTTATATAATTAATAAATTCCTTTGGAAATTTAAGGATGTGGTCAGGCTAAGAAAATAATTCCTCTCATGCATTTAAAGATGCTACTAACTCTCAAAATTTTGCCTTTGGAACATATTTTTATTATTCTGTTATCTTTTATAGAAGAATAAAGTATTTGTAAAGGGCACCATATATCCATGACTGGAAGTAGATGATAATTATTGCTTAGTTGCAGAATTTCTTTTCATGTAATAAGATGATTTCAGCCTTTTGAACATGTCAAATTTCAAAATATATGAACCAGCTTTAGGGAGGTGAAGAAATAGTAGAGCTGGCTGGGGGCACTAGAAATTTTTTGTTCTGGTCCTGCCAGATCAGAACAAATAATAAAAGTGGGGAAGGGGAGGGGATGAGAATAAAAGAAAGAAAGAAGGAAAGTGAGGCAGAGAGGGAAGAAAATGATATTTTATAAGGCACACCCACTCATGCTGACTGTCAAGTATTTGAAGAAATACTGAAAATAAAATATCTTTCTTAAAAAGGGAAATTTTAACTGACCTGGCACTGCTAAGCATACAGGGAGGCCCACTTTGAATGCTTTTTATTCCCATTCATGTCTATAGTTGAATTATTTTGAATTAAACAACTCTGGAAACAACCTATTGAGAGGTCTATGACACCGGCTAAATGAGAAATGGCCAAAGCAAGAAAGCAGAAAACCCAGAGTCTAAGACCTGTCCGGCAAATCAGAGATTTTTGGCTGGTTGTTTTTTTTTTGGGTTTGTGGGATTTTTTGTTTGTTTTTTTCTTTTGGTTTGGTTTTGGGGGGATTGTTTGATTGTTGTTTTTAATTTACTAGAGAGAAATTAAACTTGGACAGTCTGGGAATGGCTAATTAAGAGATGCTAATAAATTGCATGAGAAAAAACCTGGACTCTAAAATGAAAGCCATTTATTATTACAAGAATTCAAGGAAGGTACTCGCTCACAATCTAGAGAGGAGCCAGACAAAAGTGAACACTGCCTATCCAGCCGCCAGACCTCATGAAACAGGAGAAAAAGAAGGTTCTGGGAAAAACTTATAGCATCCTCCCATTACCTAAAGGGGGCCTACAAGGGAGCTAGAGCGGGACATTTAGAATGGGCATGAAGTAACAGCACAGGAGAGAATGGCTTTCAATTTATAATGAATATTTATAAATACTGTTTTTAAAGAAACAACCAAGTCAAACAGGAGGGATAGCAATTCTTTTTCCAAATGTGGGGCAGTGCTTTCCCTGCCCAAAATTATGTCATATCCACTGTGAAAATCAAGTTTCTTTTTGCCTTCTTGTCCACTGATTAGTAATTCTGAAATTCAGTGGTCCAGCATCCACTGGAAAAGAAAACTTTGTCCTTCTTAGACAACTCCATGACAGGTCATGCAGAAGTTCTACCATGGGCTCATACATCTACCAGGTGTTGGATATCCGTGCTGGATATTTCCCATGTCAGGCACGACTGCTGCTACAACTTCACTGCGAACTGCTTTTCTAAGTTAGATGGTGAGATGCAGAGGACCTCATTAATCACATCACTCCAGGCCAACTTATTTGATTCTCTCCAAATCTTAAAAGCCTCTTAGAAGTTGCTGCTGAGATTCCTGCTATCCCGTGGTGTCACTCCACAGCTGTGTAAGAAAGAAGTAAAGCTGTCAGCAGCTCATCTGTGTTGTGTTTTGCTGCTGATCTTTTATTTCCTCTACATGTATCTAAGGCATTAGTGTAGCAGACAGTACACACCTGACTGGCAGAACTTTGCAGTAGGTCTCCTCAGAAGAAGCACTTTTGTTCAGTTTTTCTTTTCCAGTGCACACTAGAATTATCTAATAAATACAGGCTAGGTGGATGTCTACGAGGACTCAATAATTTGATCAGTGCTTCAAGCAGATGTTAAGCTGTGAGCATGTGGCATCTGAATGGTTCTCTGGATGTTTATCTTCTTCTGTCACGTAAAGAAACTGCATGACATCAGTAGGTGCATTCAGTAAAATGTCTATAATTCAACAGAACATACATAAATTCCTATATATATGAATATTCCTTGAATCAAACAGATGAAAACCAAAGAAATACTGTTGTAACAGACAAATTTTTTGAATTGCTCATGAAATGTTTCTATTTCTTCATTCTTGGGCCCTTTGTGACTGTGGCTTCCTTCCATGCGCCAGTGAACTCTGACCAGTATTCCCACGTCTTATGATAAAACAGTGCTGCCCTTCAGTTTTTAATTAGTTTGTATGTACTCTGCTGTGGGGAACCTACTGCAGTTTATCTATATCTGGGCTATTTTCTTCAATACCACTAAAAAAAAAAAAAAAAAAAATCCTGTGTGTTTAGTTTTCTAGAAATACCTAATACCTTTAAAGAAGTGATGACACTTATTAAAATTCAAACTGACTTAATGTCAGAATATAAGAGAGTTCTGACAAGACACTTTTCAGCCCCTTAAGCTATTTTCTCAACCCCTTTAGCTATTTGCTAAAATAGCTCAAGGGAAGTGAAACAGTCCTAAGTCATTTAGTCTTCAGTAATCCAGAGAGACTAGTGGCTAGAGTTACAGTAACTGCCGTTAAAGCACTAAATAGTGGCAATCATTATAGAATCATATCTAGCAGTCTCTTGGAAATAATAATGATAAAAAGCATACTGCAATCCTTTGCTGAGATTTAAAAAATAGACAAGAAAATGAAATAGACAGTTTGGGTCTCTTTGGCATAAAAATGATTACTATTTATAATAGGCAATAATAATCAGTATGCAATATCTAGAGAAATGAAGTCTCCATATACTTGAGATCTATAGTAGGAAGAAAAAGGAAGTTTAGATTAATATAATTTGGAGTGAATGCTAGACATTAGAACAAACTCATGGAGACACATAGCTAAACAAACAACCTCCTCTTGTCACTTAAGTCATAAAGAGAACAGCAAATAAATACATTTTAAAAATATATCTAAAATAATAATATTATTTAGAAACTAAAAATGTCACTGGTTCAAAGAACCAGCCAAGAAGAATTCAATGGATAGTTATCAAAGAAGAACTATTCAATGGATAGTTATCAAAACCATGACACACGCAACAAAATGTATGGAATATACCCAGAGAAATGGTAGAGACAGATAAGAAGATTAAATCTCTGTCTGCCTCTTATTACTTACAGAATATGTGAATGAAAAATCTAAAAAAAAATTGTTTTGCCTTTTTCTTCCCCCCCTCCCATCTCCACTCTTCTTTGGGACTCATACACAGAGATTGGATTAAATTTTTTATTGTCTGTTTCCATTAGCCAATGTGAATTTGAGACAATAAGGCTGAAGATTAAACAAACTCTGATAAACTGAAGTAGCTTTTGGATTTTTGTAGGTTTTGTCTTCAGAGACCTAGTTTTAGAGGCTTTTTCCCTCAAATCTATAAAAATATGTGTAAGGGAATTTTTTTTCCCTAAAAAAAACGTATATGGAAACAAGAGAAAAAAGAGTAAAAGTTATTTTGGACTTGAATACTTTTTTTTTTTTTGAAAAGTAAACATTCAAGAAGAGAACATGCTAGACAATATGATTTTCAAATTAGATGAAGTTGTGCCAGAAATGCATTAAGATAATACTTGCAATGGGTTTAGCATTGACACTATCACCTTCAAAAGCAGCAAGAGATTTCCAAGGCTGAAGTGATTTAAATCCTCTACTGCATTTTACCATGTGCAATGTATTTGGCCTAAGATCTGTCATATCTAAAGAAATATGTTTCTGACCTGGAAGAAGAAAAAAACAAGCTCCTTCTTCAAATACAAAATTAAAAATAAAAAAAAAAAAAGGTCTGGTTGTTGACATGATATTCATGTCATAGGACTTGGGCAAGCACTGCAAGACTATAAGGGAATTCCTACTGTACCTGAAAGGAATATCAAAGTTACTATTGACTTCAGTGGGACCAAAATATTCCTTCCTGCTAAGGGAACAACTAGTGGTCCAAGTCTTTCACCACTTAAGTAACATAAGTTTAAGTCCAATATGATTATTGCAAGCTATTTTATCACTTGTTTCTGAATAACCTTGTGTTTATTCAAGAAGAGTAAAACAGGAGAAAAAAAGAAAAATCATGAAAAATCACTTTTTCTTTCAAACCCCGACATCAGAACAGACGGACAAAATGAACTATTCATTATAATTGTAATGTACTTATAATAATACATAATTCTATATGTTATATAATGTAATGATAGCGCCTTAGAGTGGGTTAGATTGGAAGGGACCTTAAAGATTATCTAGCTCCAAACTCCATGCCATGGGCAGGGATACCTTTCATGAGAAGGTTGCTCAAGGCTTCATCCAACCAGTCCCTGAATACTTCCAGAGATGGGGCACAACTTCTATGGGCCCTATTTTCACACCTCAACACTCTCACCGAAAAGAATTTCTTCCTAATATCTAATCTAAACATACTCTCATTCAGTTTAAAGTTATTCCCCCTTGTCCTATCACTACATGCTTCTGTCAAAAGTCTGCCTGCAGGTTTTTTGTAGGCCCTGTTTAGGTACAGGAACGCAGCTCCACTCCTGGAAGCCTTCTATTCTCCAGGCTGGATAGCCCAACTCTCAGCCCAGCTCATCTAGGAGAGTTGCTCCATCCCTCTGATCATGTTTGTGGCCCTCCTCTTGCTCCAACAGGTTGACATCCTTGTGTTGCAGCCAGAGCTGGATGCAGCTCTCCAGGAAGGGTCTCTCCAGAGCAAAGCAGAGGGGCAATCTCACCTCCATTGCCCTGCTGACCACACCTCTTTGATGCAGCTCAAGACAATGTTGGATTTTTGGTCTGCAAGTCTGCCTTGCTGGGTTATCTTGAACTTCTTTTCGATCAGCATTCCTTAATCTTTTTCCTTAGAGCTGCTCTCAATCCATTCTTCTCCCAGCCTGCATTTGTGCTTGGGATTGCCTTTATATGTGCACCTTGAATCAATAAGCTTTTGTCATTACTGTGGCATCCAAAACTATTTGTGTATGGCAAATAAAAATTCAATTCACATCTACAAATTAATTATAGTATTGTGCTAATTTACATTTTATTGGATCCCCAAAATGCCATTTTGATAATAATCAAAACCAGGCAAAGTTTTAAACTTTTGCATTTAAAATAAGATGCTCTAGCAAACAGGTTATTCTTCCATGCACACTCACTCACACACACACACACACACACACATAAAATTCCATTCCAAGAAGATGACAGAAATGATCAATGGAATAGCAAGAAATTTCTGAAAATAATTAATTATTGCCTTTTTTTACTCAGACTCTTTCAACCCTATCTGAGCTCTGAAAGACTGAACAAAAGAAAGACACAAATAATTAAGTGGTCTCAGTAGAGAAGATTCAATATTCTGAGACCTTTCTTGGCATAATGTTTCAGTTACAAAATATTTTTTTGTTAAAATAATATTAGTAATATCCGCAAATAAGTTATATTTTTATGTAAAACATACAAAAGGCTATAGATAATTTAATATGGAGTAAAGGTAAAGGATCCCTTAGACACTGTTTTTACTCAACTCAGGTTCCAGGAAAGGTCTTTTTTTTCAAAATCAGAGTGATTTTATCAGCCATTTTAGTTTATTTTTCTTGTTTCACTGTTCTCCAGTAGCATGTTTTCCTGATTCTCATTCTTACAGGTACTTATTGCTTTAATAACCTCACCTGCCTCCTGCCCTCTCTACTATGTGATGACAAAGAGTAATTAAATATTAAAATCTTTGGTTTTAGCATGTAAAAAAAAAAAGAGGCTAAATAGTTAAACTTTCAATATAAGGATTGCAAATTCAAGAAATATAATGACATTTTCAACCCCAGAATTACCTCTCATTTTTAGGTATTAGATATTGTAGACAATTTTTTTTAAATTGTTTTGTTTTGGATTTTTAACATGATTATTATTTGTATTACATAATCTCATATATTCCATTTTGGTATATTTTTACTGTTACTACTACTACAGACAGAAGAACTTTATGTAAGCATGGAGAAAGACTTGCCTTCTCTTTTCAACAGAGATAATGCATTCTCGACAGTGAATGAAGACTTTTTACTCTTTTTTTTTCTGATTATCTTTCTGCTGTTTGAAGACTTTGGCATGTTCATCTGGCCCCTTACTGATTATTGTATGTCTTTTTTCCCCACTGATTTGCTATTCCCCCTGATTTTTAAGTCCTGGTATTTGCATTACCTGTCTGAACTCAGATGCTATCAACTGGCTTCAAATCTTTTAAATTTTAAAATTTTGCCTGTCTCTCATAGTGCACTGAAGAAGAACTGATTTTGAAGTCTGATATTGAAAATTACACTTCCAAGTACTGAACTTACTGAACTTCTCAGACAGAATTTGGGTGGATTAATGAGAAACCTCTGCTATTAGACTGAGCTAGATTGAACCAGCACAGTAAAATAAAGCTTTTCCAAATGTCTTAGGCAATAAATGATTACCCAAAATCCAGAGGAGACCACGGCTTTATAGTCCTGATTTTTCCAATGAAAAAAATGTAATTTTTTCTTTATTTTCAGGATGCTATTGGGATAATAAAGCCATTGTTTTCCTTTCTCTTTTTTTTTTTTTTTAATTTCATTGAAAGAGACAAGACTAAATTTTCCCAAATTAGGGGGTGGGGGCATGGGGAAGTACTCTTTGTATTCCCTAAATAGACTTGCCTGCTTTTGTTCTTTAATAGAAAATTGATAGTTGAGTCTCTGACTTAGACATTTCCTTCTTTAGTACTTATATAAAGCTTTTCAGCAACAAAGATTTCTTTAAGACAATTGTAATGAATGTTTGTTATATTTTCTCTCACACACAATGAGCTCTCACAATTACTGACTGAATATTTAGTTGTTATACTGAATTCCTACAGTGAAAGGGTAAAAGGATGCCTTTTTTTTCATGCTTTGAGCCCACAAATGAAAAGAAGCTAAGAGCAGACTAACATACACCCATTGTCTACAAAAAAAAAAATATTGAAAGTTTTGAATGCTTCTTGAAGCATTTCAAGAAGAATTTTTTTTTTCCTGTCACGTGTTTAGATTTGCTTTGATTACTAAGAGCACTCTACTATTCTGGGTCAAAGGACAACCACTGAAATCTACGTGTGATTTGATGTACCTTTTCTTTCTCTTACCAGGAGAAAACATCTAAACCTATAAAAATATTCACATGTGTTGCCTGAAAGTCATTTGCTTCTATTTCTGTCTCTGAAAACATTCACCTTGTCTCTTTCTCTTCCAGTGATAGTAGGCTTGACAAGTTTAAAAGGCATTCTGTTATTCTAGCCTGATGATTGCCTTAATTTTCTTCTAAAATTAATCCAATGCCTTCCTTTCTGCAAGTTGTTGAAGTTCTTCACATTACTGTTATTATATTTAATTTCTTTCCCTGTCATGTTTTATCCTACCATGCCCTATCCTTTTCCCTCGAGGAACAGAGAACGAAATACACCCTGTGTCTTTACAGCCTATCATATAACTGAAAACTCCTTTCATACTGTCATCCCTTCTTCCTGTTCTGTAGACTAATCAAATCATTCAGCCACAGGTAAAAGGTGCTGCCCATAAATCTCTTCTGATATTCTTTCAGCTGGCTCATACCTTTCCTGAAGTGAGAAGTTCAACAGAAAGAAGACTGATACTGAGTCAGACTCTGAGCTCATGTTTCTGAACTTTTTTCACAGTATCTTCACTCTTCTGAAAGAGAAATCTCATGACAAACAGTACAGTACAGTACAGTAATTTTTCTTAATTTCACCAAAAATTTTTTCAAAGCATTAAGATTTCTGCTTCCCACGGTCTCAGGTTGACACCTCCTGTATATGCTACCTAGGCTAAACCACTATTTACATCTGCTGGCTGCATTCCCACAAATATTTTCCTGCATGCTTTTTTCCTTCATTCACTGCTTTAGCTCTTGCTCCTTTCTAAGTTTTCAAATGTGTTTCACAATTGTTCTTCTATCAGTGAAGTATTCAATCTATCTCCTGATTAAAACAGCTTTTGATTCATCCACACCATATATAAATTTCAGAATGCAAGGCATCTAATATGCAACCTTAATATTTATAGACGTTTTCCATAAAGGTGTTGAACATTCACATTATGATTTATTTCTTTTTCAGAGAGTATTAATGATACTCAAAACTGCAGGAGCTACTAAGCCTTTTCAGGATTAAGCCAAGTTGATTTTCCTTAAGAAGGGCACAGCTAGTCAGACCTAGATGGCACTCATAGTTGTGAAATAGTAAAATAATGTTGGTTTTAGTCAAATAACAAGGATAAGACAAAAAAATAAATTTTACATAGTTTATAGGCATTGAATGTTACTTTTATCCTTATAATTTTATTAAGAAAAACTTTTTATTTCCTATCATTCAAATCCTTTTAATAGCTGCTTTTTATTTCTGGTAGAGGTTTTAATTGGAATGAAACATTTGAAGTAGTATTTTCTCACTCCTGTTTAGCTGCAGACTCTCTGACCAAACTTACTTTTTTTTAGCTCATACCTAGTTGACCTGAATCAGCTACTGAGGCCCTAATTTCAGCACTCTTGGAAGTATAGTGCATTATAAACGAAAAAGAATTTCCAGAACCATCCTGAAAATGTTGCCCTTTATCTCTTATTTTGTGCACCTCACCAATATTGAGACCCAAAGCCTGAAAATGACCATTGAACAAAGAATTAATTTTACTCAACATTGTGCTTAACCATTTTTTATGGTTGAGGGTGAGAAAATCAAAAGCACAAACTATTTTAAAAACAGTCTTTCCTGAATTATTCTACCCTGTACAATTTCAGACTCTGGCCACATGCTGAAACAGCACTTTTTATTGTGATATACTTCCTGAAACATGATATTTATTACAAGTTTTGGTAGGAAAAGAAATGGCAGCTGTGTATATTCAGTTTGCTACTTATTTCTCAGGGTTATCAGAAGAAAGTCAGATAGCCATTTACATACTTTACTTATAAAATAGCTCATACAATCAATTTCCCAAAGCATTCTGGGAGCCAGAGGTCCATCTCAATTCACTTTGGTAAGATGAAAGAACTGCAGATATTTCTAGAAAATTATTTTCTGTCTGGCAGAAGCCTTTGATAAGCACTCTGATATTGGACTGACCAGTAACATGCCACTTTCAGCATAAGGTCAGGTCTTTTTTTGTTTGTTTGAAGGAGCCATGAGAAGTTCAACAGGGAAATTTTTGACTCAGTCATGAAAAAGGAGGTCAACTCAGCCATACCATGTCTGAAGAGCAACAGAATATCAAACCTGATAAATTACTTTTGCAGTCAAAGGCTTAGCTGATTGTAGAGCTATTTCCTATCATATTCTTAAACTGCAGCTGCTCTATACTCTTATGCTTGCCCCAGATGCTACATCTTATCAATAGTCAAATGGAAGAGTTCAGAAGGGGCTGGTTCAGGCTGCTAGTGGCTAGTAATTGAGCATTGCCATACAGTATAAAGTTATTCTGAACAATTCAAAAAAGTAGCTCACTTCAAGTACTGGCAATCCGACCATGATGAATATAAGCCATTGAGTCTATTTTAATTATAATACAGAGAACAGCACTACCAGCTATATTAACCTGCTAAGAAAATACCTACACTCCCCTTTCAGGGGATTTAAATATTCTTGTCACAAAGCTGGAAGAACTTCTGGTTGTGGAGTAATATTACAAAATGCACCATTAAAATTTCTGTCTTGAAAATTCTGTGGGGACAAATTCCACAGTAAAGTGCTAAGGTACAAATAAACACTCGTACACAGACTATACGTTAGCACCCTATAAAAGGTGTGCTAGAACATTAAAAATTGTGCTACTGGAGAAATTTTTCTTAGTGACTGAACTGACACATCTGAAATGGAATTAAACCAAAATTACTTTTCACTTAAAAGAAATAAGACCCCTCATCCCTTATCGATAATCCATGACTATAGATATTTGATACAAACAAAAGAGTGGTGAAAAAGACCAATTGTTTCTCTAGACTTTAATCAACTCTTTGAAAGATTCTTACCTATTTTTGACTTAAAAATGAAATTGAAATGAAATTTGCATTCAGCTTCTAGAAAATTTGCATTAAATTTTTTCTATGTCCAAGAAAATAGAAAGTTTCAGGAATTAAAACTATACAACCACCAAAAAACCCCAAATTCCTTCTTGAGAAATGCTTTAGGTTTTTTCTCCTTGTTCAGGAGAAAATTTTCTTTACAAAATAGTGGTTAGGCTTTATTCTTAACAAAAATAACCCCAACCAACTGGGAAAGCAAAGAGTCCATATTTACATGGCTGTGGTAAAGAAATAAAAAGGAGAAGCAGCAGAGCAATTTGCTATACTGTTCAAGGTTTTAGGCTGAGATTGGCTAATACTCAATTGTTTATACAGCATGTTTTTTAATGAAATATGTTTTGTTAGAGATAGAACTCAAGAAGCTAACATTTTTTTTTCCAGAATAATAACTATGTTTGTATTTAGCAAGTAAATCTGTTATAGAAAGGCAAAGAACTGATTCCACCAATTTTTAAACATTTTAAACATTTTCAATGAAAACCTGGACTGCAGAGAATTGAGGAAATAATAAAGCCAAGTTAGGGATACAGCAATGCAGAGAAATTATCAAGGTAAGGATAGGGAGACTAATGAAATGAAGTAAGAGAAAAAAAAAAGTAAAGGCAGTAAAATAAAATCCAACACTAAAGATGAAGCTGATGTGAAAGAATAGTTATCCACCTCTTTATCTAAAATCTGCCTCTTTTCACTCAGGAAGTTCTTCACCCTGAGGATGGTGAGATATTGGAAAATGTTGCCCAGAGTAGCTGTGGATACCCCATCCCTGGAGGTGCTAAAGGTGAAGCTGGAGGAAACTCTGGGCAATCTGGTCTAGTGAAAGATGTCCCTGCCCATGTCAGGGAGTTGGTCCCTCCCAAGCTAAGACATTCAATGATTCTACAAAATTCAGTAAAAAAAAATCATGAACAAGTAGAGGTATTACTAAGTATTGATATCATTCTATTGAAATTCAAGCAAACAGGTAGATTGATCCAGAGAAAAGCAAATCACTCCCATATTCATTGAGCTAGTTTGTTTGTTTCTAAAAAATCCAAATCTCTGAATTATTTTATGAAATTTATTTTGCCCATTTTAAAAACATATCTAGTGTTTTTAGACAAGCCAGTTCTATCCTTTGATGTAACTACTCATATTTTGTTTAGCATGGCTTCATGATGCTGTAGCTCTACAGCTAGAGTTGACTGAAAGATATAAGCTTTATAAAAAATACTGTATTGTGAGAAAATGTCATGTCATTTAGAATTTCAGAATTTTGAGTTCTTATCAATACATGCTGCAGGGAACAGGTTATGTGAATCTGACATTCTCAGCAACAGCTTTATCTTGAGTAGAAATACTAGATTGGCTATCTATTCTTGATTTTCAAAGCAATGAATGGGATTATTGCCATATGCATAATGGTGAAAGATGTCTTGTTGTCCCATTTCCCAAACATATTCCCGCAGTTTAACTGAAGCATAAGATTGAACCCTTTTCCTGCATTTCATTTATAATTTCCTTCAGTTCACCTTTGTTCTTTTTTTACTAGAATGATATATTTTCCTTCATTTTGCACAGCCGATTGATAAACTTTCCCAGAAATAAACTGCATTTTTTTTTTAAGAATAGAATATGTTTTAATCTCAGGAACACGTGGTTGGGTTGGACTTCTGATGAGACAAGGAAAGATAGTAGAGCCTTTCAAGGAAGTTATTTAGGTTTCAGGGAGGTGTCAATCAGTTTTGCCATGCTAAATCAGCAAGCATGGATTGCAGTTTAGACATTTTCTCCTTGCAACCAAGTGATCAAAACCCTTAGAAATATTAGAGAACAATTGTTATTTGAATGCAATCCAAACCTGTTTCTACCAACCTAAATCAATATTTAATTCATATTCTAGGTGTGTCTTTTATCTTATAGACTTTTCCTCTTTTTAAGAGAACAGTGTATGCTAATCAGGACAGACATCTGTGTTCATGTGTGTGGTGAAATCCTACATCACAGAAAACACTTGAACTCTTTAGCCTGAACCTGCACTAAGCATATGGCTGTAGGGTGAGTCATGGGAACTCCCTCCTGGCTTGAGCTTTTAAAGGCTTTTAAACACAGTATTCTTGAGTGCCTGTCAGGAAAAAGAGGATGGTAGCAGCAATTTTGTTCATGCTAACGCAGTAGTATCTTTCATGCCTTAACTTGTCTTGGGAAGAATTAAAAAAAAACTGTTCAAAAATAAATTTTTTGTTAGCTACATGAACTCATAACCCCCCCATCTCCCAATCTATGTGTAACCCTATTGTAATTTCTGAGCTAGCAGGATGTTTAGTCCCACTTACAGTGAGTCATTACTATAAGTATTTCTGTCACTTGTTGCAAAATAAGCAGAAGAACATCATTGGCAGCTATTATAGAAAAGAAAAACCCTAAACAAAAGATAATTTATTATTTTATAGTAATCCTTATGTTGCTTTTCATTGCAATTTCAGTGCTGCATTATTATTATTTTTCTCACACACACACACACACACACACATAGAACGCTGATAGTGAGGGAGATGCCATGAAGGAAACAGTGTTAAAGATTCCTTCTGGTTAACAGAATATGAACTATTTCTTGCTAGTGCACTCATACCTGTACTTACCTGAATGTTCTATTGTGTGTGCTCTAGCCAGAACAATTAAGGATGAACACAAACATTAACTGAGCAGCATTACTGTTGATTAGAAAGGCTCATTTAGCATCAATGTAATTTTTATTCCAATTCACTTGTACTAAAATCCAGCCATAATGTAACTATAATTTGACCCAACATTTGCATTCAGTTTTTATCATGTTGTTGTTACTACTACGATATTTCTATTATTATTACTATTGTTATTCAGCTGTGATATTCCAAGCACAGGGTTTTGAGCTACCTAATCTAGTTGAAAATGAAGCAGGTTTTTGCAGGGGGGTTAGACTAATATGACCTTTGAAGGGAAAGGGATTTTTTAATGTGCATGAATAGTGACAGGAAAAGCAACAATGGTTATAAACTGAAAGAGAACAGGCTTTGTTTAGATGTATTTCTTGCTCAGAGAGGTTGTGGATGTCCCATCTTTAGAAGTATTCAATGTGAGGTTGAATGAGGCCCTGAGCAACCTAATCTGGTGAATGGCACCCCTGTCCACGGCAGTGTGATTGGAACTTTAACGTCCCTTTCAACCCTAACTATTCAATGATTCTATGAATCTAAGTAACATTGCAAAGATTGAGTAAATTCAGAGCTGCTGTCTCAGTTGAATGACTTTGCTGTCATATGTTTCTTTTTGACCATGCAGAACTACTTAAGAAAAATCTATCACCTTCAATTTGTTTAACAGGCATAGTTGCAAGGGTCTTATCTGTCTTAACAGTGTTTTGAATGTCCACATGAGAAGTGTAAATTTAAAAAATTACCTGTCCTTAGACTGCCAACTTAAAATATGAGAAGGTGGAAGAGGAATAAGTATATGCGTAGAAATTATAGTAACTTAGCAATGGGATAGAATGGAATGTGGAACAAGTGACTAAAAGAATGTGAATTATTGCATTACTCATTATTTAAGCCAAGAAAGTTGGGACAAAACTTAATTAGCAATTTTGAAATAGCTACTGAAATTATGACACAGGTCTGTGTTTTTTCTTGATGCTGAATATCACTGTTTCTTTTGTCTTAGTAAAATTACTATGATTTATTTATAGGAAGAAATGGCAAAGCCTTGAATGATACTGATTTAATACATCCTCTTGCATTGGTGGTTGTTTTTCTGAATGTTCTTAAGGACAGGAATTCTCTCACCACCACCACTGTGAAAATATTGTCAAGGAACTTCCTTTCTGAAAATATATTGGCACAGATAAGGTGGTCTACACTTTTACAGTGAATGTAATCAAACATTTCACTACATTTAATTCATTGAGTAATAGCATACATTCTCCATGTGTGGGAGTAATTGCAACTGGTCATCTTCCTAAATGGCATCCTTGAGTCAATTGCAAATTACTAAGCATGAATTCTAAGACTGCACCATATTAGACTACTATGACTATAATTTTCCTTGCTAGACAATAATACAAGAGAAGACTGTTATGAATACACCTTTTCTATAAAAGCATATCTATAACATTGTAATACAAAGAGAAGAAAACACATCAACAGGATTTGGCAAAGAATTATTATAACATTGAAGAATTAACAATTCAAAATCCTCCATCTAATGTTTTCAGCTTTAGTTTAGATACTTATTATTCTGCTTTTTTCATTGTGAACATTTTGCATATTTAAGCTAAGAGAAAATTTTCTATTCATATGGTTTTCTAGAGCCTCCAAAAATAACATGGCTTTAAGCATGTTTGTAATCACTGCAAAAATTTTAACTATCGTCTTGTGATATAGCTTTTGGAAATATTATAAGTACTGATATGTGTTTTTCAAATGTGTCTTAAATTTTTTTAGGTCATTCACAATTTCAAAACCAATTTATTTCTGTTTTATTCTTTCCTTGTGTCTTCTTAGAAGAATAACATACTTCTGTTGTAAATTAGGAAGAGGACGGTCTGCAAGGCAGGTATAGAAAGACTCTGGCCTCTGTTCTTAATGTACTCATGCTTGTTGTTATTGAAACCAGTGGATGTTTTGGGAATCACTTTCAAAAGTATAGGAAGAAGAAGAGAAAAAAAGAAAGCGAAGGAGGGAAGGTACAACAAGATAAATAACATGCCGGTTACTTTTATATTCTCATCTCCAGTTTCACAATTTCTCTGATTCAAAAGTCAAGGTTTTCAGACAAGAACAACTCAAAGCAACCTTCAGGAGACCTTGACTCAGACTGCAGTATCACACCAGTGCTAATGTTGTCACGAGTAGCTTACTTGTCAGCACAATATTTTTGAATGGCTAACCATTACCATTCCTATCACTGCTGACTTCTGTTGGTGTAAAAAGAATGAAATAGGAATAAATATTTCTCTTACTTTTCCAAAGTTAAGTAATTTTCAATGATGAACAGATAATAGTCTATAGCAGTAACATATCAGATCCTTATGGAATTTAGGACACAATGAAATGGAATGTCAGGAACTTTTCATTAGAAAATTAAGAGGGTGGTCAGTCGTTGCAACTGGCTTTCCAGGGAAGTCGTCCAAGGGAAGTGGTCCAAGGGCTGCTTTCCAGGGAATGGCACCAAGCCTGTCAGAATTCAAGGAGCATCTTGATGATGCTTGTAGTCATACTGTTATTTTTAGGTAGTACTGGAAGGAACAGGGGGTTTGACTTGATGATTCATATGGGTTCCTTCCAACTTCAGATATTCTATGTTTCCATGAAACAGAATCAACTATATACATATTACACTATATATAATATATATATATATATATATATATATATAATGAGGCTTAATAAATAAATAAACTACAAATTTATTGCCCTCTTCTGGGCATTTTTACATAGATGAAGTTTTCATTGCAATGCATAACTCTTAGGAGGATGTTTTGTCACTCTAAAACTTCAAGTGTCTTGCAATACAGTTTACAGACACATGCACAATAAAGAAAGTGAAGGGATAACATTATAAAAGCCAAGGAGAACATCTAGGGAGCTTTGCCTTAAATACATTTTATATTTGGAGTTTTATAGTTAATCTTATCCTAAAGCACTCAAAGTAGATTAGATCTTTCTCTCTTACTGAAGGCATTGCACAATCCTTTAAATTTCAGAAGATTAACTATTTTTCTGAGAGAAGATTAGATTTCTATATGTTTGATTTTATTTCCTTTATTATCACTCTATAGTCTAATACTGAGCTATGTGGTATTCTGAGTGAAGTCCTCCCAGTCATTTCTTGCAGAAGCTATTCAGGCTTGCAAAAATATTTTTATAATTATTGGAATAGAAATTAAAGTGTAAATGTCCCAAATGTGCCTTCAACTCATTACTTTATACTTTCCTTGTTAAAACCCCCCAATAAATGAACAAACTGAAAACTGCTCAAAGCAACAAAACCAAGAAAATAAATTAAAAACCCCAGTCTTTAATAGAGAAACTGTTCTTGAAAAAAAGGCCAGGTACATCCACATTCCTTTCTGGTGTGCATTCTAAGAATTAAAATGCAGAATCATGTATTCCAGTGTGTATTCTATTCTATTTAAAACAGCTTGAAATGAAGAAAGTGAAAGTAGCCCTTATTATTATATTACATGGCAGAATAGATAGAATATTTTTTGCTTTTCCAAAATCCAAGTTCAAGTCTGCTCAGAACTGGGTAATACAGTCAAGCCTGGGTTCCATACATTTGCTGAACTGTTCACATAGTGTGATTATTTGGGATGGTCCTGTGCAGGGCAAGGAGACTCAACGATCCTTGTGGGCTGGTTACAACTCTACATACAGTTGTACAGAGATGTTAAACTCCTCCATACCTCAGTCAAATGGCTAGGAGTTTATTGAATACTAGTAACTACCACATTTTATATGCACATTCTTAAATGGTATGTATAAACTTAATTCTACCTTTGGAAATAGCTATAAAATTGCAATCTAACTGTGAGTATGCCCCCAACACATCCTGTACCACCTAACTTCTGCTATAACTATGTCTCTTCCTCTCGCTTCTCCCTTTATTTCACTAATATCCCTTCTCTCTACTTCTCAAAATGTGCCTTTCTATATCTCTAATATTCATAAAAAGTGCTGATGTCAGTTCTTTATCTCTTTATGTCTTTGTCTATGTAGATAAATTACCTTTCTCTTTTAGATAGACTATAATGTAAATAAGATTTTTTAAATATTATTCCATTACTTAGTTAGAAATATTTGTGGTGCATCTAAAGAAATACAGAAAAGTAAAATAAAATTACTACTGCATTAATTCAGAAAATAAAATTTTTAGTAGCTTAACTGGTAACTAAAATAATTAAATTACATGGAACACCATGAATTAGAAAAGCAGTGGCTGTTATTAAGAATTTTAAACATAAACATTTTCAATCAAAACAAATTTTCTATAATCTTTATGATATTTCTGTAATTAGAATGCATTTAGACAATTGAAAAAATACATAATACTGAGTTTGTGGTGCTATATATACTCCAGCAGACACATATTTAGAACACAGGTCATTCTGAAGGAAATGAATGACTGTGTCCAGAGACTCTTACGCACTGTTGGCAATAAGTACATAGTAAGAAATAACATATTAAAAATTATAAAAATGTTACAATAAATCACTTATTAAAGAGATTGCATAGTATAAATTTAAAATAAAATATGAATGCACTTGCGAGTGAGAAAAGCCCTAGAATATACACTTAGCTATCAAGTGGCCAATTTTAACTTGAAGAATAGAACTTATTAGAAAGTTTTCACATAATGTTCTTGATAATTATGATTTGTACCTCATTTTTATCAGGTTGCAGCTTCTTTTCAAAAACTAGCAAAAAAGTGACTTTTTTGGAGGAAAGTTGGGTAGCTGGGTTGGGACATAGCATCTAAAATTCCTTTCCTTCCTCTTTTTTTTTTTTTTTTTTAATTCCCTTCAGGAAGAAAATAAAAACAAAACAGCTGGCAATATGCCTTTTTTTTTTTTTCACTATGTTTATTCTTTATATAGCGTGCATTAAGCAGACAGTATGAATAAAATGCCATGCTTGGATCCAAACCCCTCTATCACTTAATATTAATTGCTTTGACAAAACAAGTGTCAGAAAAGAACAAAACAAAACTAAAAGCCCTGACTGAACATCTTTTGTTCAAATCCCAACTCCACTAAATCTTGCAGACAGAACTTCCTTTGTGGAAAATTTTAATTCCCACTTTTCTCTTTAAAACAGTAGGTGTTCCTTACACGAGCTATAAATTTTGCATAATTGGGCAGCCTAGGATTCTTTCCAAATTTTCTATGATGGGCATAATTTTTCATCAGCACATCTGTCAAAAGTTTACAAAATTCTAGGAACAATTATCCAGAAGAAGTAAATTATGATTTATGCAATGCCTATAAAAGGTGATAGAGAAAGCCTTGTCTTTTTCTCTCTTTTCCAAAAACATTTGTTTTTTCAGGTTGCACTTTAAACACCTCCTAATAATATAGAACATAGGCAACAATCTGTTGTTTCCTCATGCACTACTAGTTTATTGAGGCAAATTTGTAGTTTCATATGGAAAACATATGTCCCTTTTGGAAAAAAAACCACTCTATATTACTCCAAAGAATAATTTATTCTATGAATAAACTGTTTTTTCCCTCGCTGGTTTGGCAATACAAAATGTAGAAAGAGATTTTAGTAGCTGCTTTGTTGCTCTTATGTTCAAGTTAAACTCGAGTATGATAAAAATGAATGCTCCTCTTGCTTTGGGCTGACATAGAAACTTGGTGTGTTTTCATGGTGACATTTTGGTTCAGATTTCAGAAAATAAGTAGGTACTATAATTTGTTATTCTTGTATTACCTCTACTACCCCAAGGAAAACCTCAGTTACTTCTTTGGCTTTTGAATCTCCAGAACAGAAGAAAGCAAGACATTATCTAAGGATAACTGAGAGGCAAATGAAAACAGAAGCACTTTGGACACTGACAAAACTAGTCAACATCTTACCTATCTTGGTTTAGATTGTGATCTTTTTCCTTGTATTATGTCCCTGACTTGATATGCTAAAATGAAGGTTTGTGGTTGTTTCTATATTGTGAAGAAGCTTTCTTCTCCAATTGAAGATTCAGGTATATTGATTAATATAAAATAGTCTGCAATAAATGTTGCATTCTTTATTTTATATTGAGGCTTTTACAATCAAGTTCCCTACAAGACCGAAGACTATTCTGCTGGGGTGCTTGCACTAAACTGAAACACATTGGCTGGGGAAGGGTGCCCTATCCTGAAAAGGAGGTAGAAGATGGAAAGTTTAGACACCCTGAGGTGAGTGAGTAGCTTCATTAAAGACTGCAGCTTATAATCATGTTGAACTATAACAGTGAGATCTATTCAATCCCTGTCATGGTTTAAGCCCAGCTGGCAAATAAGCACCACATAGCTGCTAGCTTAATATTCCCCCCTCCCCTGTGGAATGGGTAGGAGAATCAAAAGTAATTGTGTGTTGTTATAAGAACAGTTGAATAATTGAAAACAAGGAAAAATAAAATATTTTAAGTAAATAAGAAGAAGAAGGGAAAGGAAAAAACCGTTAACAAACACATGGTGCACAATACAACTGGTTACCAGCCACTGACTAGGGTCAGACCCCCCCGCCCCATTTCCAAGCCCAGATCAGCTACCCTGCTGGGTTAATCCTTCCAGTTCATGTACTGGGCAAGACATTGTGTGCTGTGGAATATCCCCGTGGTCAGTTTGGGTTACCTGTCCTAGCTGTGCTCCCTCCCAGTTTTTTTCGTGCTCCTTAGTGGTAGAGCATGAGATTTGGTAGGGGCAAAGGTCCTTGATTAGGATAAACAAGACTTAGCCAAAAAACAAAGCATCAGTGTGTTATCAACACCAGTCTCATTCTGAATCCAAACCACAGCACTGTAACAGCCACTAAGAAGAAATTAATTCCATCCCGGATGAAACCAGGATAATCACTCTCTGATTAAGGTCAATCAATAACTTGGCAGATGGTACAATAGCCAAAGATGAGAAGACTCAGATGCTGATGAGATCAAAGATACAAACCCTTATCAAAGAAGGAGTCTAAATCATGAGACTATTAGATGAATTAATGCTGTTAGAGTTCAATTTTTGCCTTAAGATTTGGTATATATTATTTAATAAAATATATTTTCTTTTAGCACAACATAGAAAAGGAAAAAAAAGTCAAGTTGGGATGCTTGATTTTTTTCCCTAAAGGGAGACCTGTGTAGAATTGAATATCTAATGACAAGAAAAATTATCAGAAAGCAAACATTTCAACAGCCACCACCTTTGAGTCTCATATATCTGTGTAAGGCTGGCATTCTGAATCAGTACCTTCAGCATCTACATTCCTATGTTGAAACATAATACAGACTGAGGAACTACATGACATCAGCTGGACCAGATTTTGTAATGATCTATTTAACAGTGCATATACTTAAGGAAAGGTACCTAAGTTTCTACAAATATACTGTATATTTCTGATCTCTCAAGAGCTCTCTCTGTCTGCTTCAGTTAAATTCTCTATGCATTGATTTGCCTACCTGTTAAAAAGAGAGATAGAAAACCTTAATAAGAGTCATAATACTTTACACAAAATGTATCAATATTTTTAATCAATTTTGTGTCCTTGGAAATAGGGAATTTTAGCTGAAGGAATAAGAAATTTCCTTGGCATTTTTCTAGAAAACATTTCTTTCTTAACTTTCCAGACAAAATACTTTGTGAGATCGGAAGAG
>JAYDZK010000001.1:61103695-61121368 GCA_034509185.1 Euphonia xanthogaster | reverse complement strand
TCCAGCGAGCAGATCAGGGACAAACCTAACTAGTGTCTGAATAAAACATTTTAAAAAAAGTTCTGAATACTTTAGTAAGTAATGCTGATGAGTCAGCAAATTGTACTGTCTTCTTTAAAACTTTGTATGATACTCTTGAGTAAGTTCTCAGTTTTAAGAATATGACTATTCTTACTACTACTAAGAAAAGCTTAATGCTTGTCAGTATTCCTTATTTAAGTCAATTGCATGCTTGAGTGCTTTGAGGTAAGTCGAACTGCATATGGATATGTGTATGGAAGGAGCCAGCAAATCCATATACTGATACCAAGCCACTGGAAATAATAAATCTTCAATAAAAACAGATGCAGCTACAAAAAGCCATGCTGTATTTTGTGCAGGTCTAAGAATATAGCCTCTTATAATCTGGAAGCTAATAGCTGCCTACTTAAATTTGGTTTGAACTTCTGCCATGTCTTGTGTTCAAACAATATCTCACTTTCATTGTGGAAATATAACATTTGAAGGAAATAATTCTGAAATGAAATTTCCTCAGTATTTCCATTTCACAGAAGATTTTAACAAATAATTTTTTTTATTATGATGGGACAATATTTAAGCATACAGTGGAAGAAATATGTATATATAGCTAGATCAAACGTATGAGTTAAATCTGTATCACCATTTCCCAGTCACTAGAAACCAATTCTCTATAATGTTCAATTGCAAGGTGAGTCCCTGGCATAGTTTTGCCTGGACTCAGGGTGAGGGATTCAGCCTGTCTGGACACCAGAAATAAACCAAAGCGTCTCCCTCATAAACTGAATAAGGGAGAAAAATTACAGTGAAAGACTTGTGGGTTGGGTCAAGGACAGGGGGAGATCACTCATCAATTACTGCCCTGCCTGTGCTTAAGGAATGTGGATCCCTGCCACAGCAGACAGCCTCCACAAATGTCGCCAACATGAATCTTTCCCACAGGCTGCAGTTCTTCTCAAACTCCATGGGGTGCAGACCTTTAGGAACAGGCTGTTCTAGCATGAGTCTCCATGGGGTCACAAGTCTTGCCAGTAAACCTGCTCCGGCATGACATTCTCCCTCCAAGGGGCCTCAGGTCCTGCCCAGAGCATTCTGCACTATGGGCTTCCCATGGGATCACAGACTCCCTTGGGCATCCACCTGCTCCAGCACTGGATCCTCCACAGACTAAAGGTAGATCTCTGCACTTGGATCTCCACAGGCCACAGGGGGACAGCCTGTTTCACCATGGGCTTCACCATGGGCTGTAGGGGAATCTCAGCTCCAGCAAGTGGATCCCATCCTCCTCCTCCCTCTCAACTGACCTGGGTGCCTGCAGAGCTGTTTCTCTCATGAATTCTCACTCCTTTCTCAGGCAGTTGTTTGCTCTTTACACAGTAACTTTTTCTCCTTCTTAACTCTGATATCCCAAAGGTGTTACCACCGTCACTGATGGGCTCAGCCTTGGCCAGTGGTGGGTCCATCTTGGCATTGGCTGGCGTTGGCTCTGTTGAACACAGAGAAATCTTCAGGCAGCTTCTCACAGAAGCCACCCCTGCAGCCCCCTGCCTGCATCAAAACCTTCCCATACAAACCAAATACACCAAGCAACACTCTTCAGAATTACTTCCAAGTGTGTTCTGGGAGATACCATAGAAGAAGCAGAATTCTTAATTAGAATGTAGCCATGCTGTTTAGAGAGTAGGAGAATTTAATAATACGAATGCAAGCTGTTCTATGCCAGCTGGCCTCAACAGCAAACAACAGTCCTAGACATATTTAATTTACTAGCCTAAATGTAGCTTTTGTGCTCTTCCACAGTGTTCATACAAAGTATATTTCTTTAGCAAGGGATATATCCCTTTTATTTTTAATTGGGAAAAAGCCCCAATGTTTAAGGACAACTGTATAATTTTGTAAAGCATAGAAATATCAATATACCTTTCCTCAAGTAAGAAGGTTCAATAATCATGAAAATGAATACTAAGTACAGATGTCCCAAGTGAAGACTGGGGTTTTCTTGAGATTTCAACAGGATAATTGCATATTTATTGAAACCGTTATTATTAATTTTTTAATGGGAAAATTTGTTCCATCATTTATTCTTCATCTAATTAAAGTCTTAACAGCCTAATTAAAACACAAGAAAAAGCTATTATTGGTCTAATTACAATAAGAGTAATGTTCATAAATCATTGACACAGGGAAGATATGGGCTTCCTAATATTAACCAGTATTTTTTCTGAGATTAGGCTCATTACTGATGCACGTTGGAGTCACAGCACCTTAAGGTCATTCCTACCAAAGTATAGGGTTAGGTAAAGAGGAGTCATCACTTTCATTAGGTTTTTGCCAGAAGGAATATGAAAATTCCACTGTTCATAGTGGAAGTTTACCAATTTTCATTCCACTTTTTATGGAGTTCATTTTATGGAGCTTTTAATCATAGATTTATTACCTATTCTTTTTTTTTTTTTTCCCTAGTTTTCCATGAAGTATTTGTTTGTTTGCACTACTTAGCTGTTATCTATAGCAGCATAGTATTTTGCCAAAATAAGGGGCCAATGTTGCTTTTTTAATTTGTTTTTTGTTTGTTGGGTGTGTGTGTGTGTGTGTGTGTGTGTGTTTGTTTGGTTTGGCTTGGGGTTTTGTTGTTATTGTTTAGGGGGTTGTTTTTGTCATTGTGTAGGATTTTCAAACCTTTCCCATAGAGGAAAATCTCAGAGTTAAGCCAAACCAAGCTGGGCAAAAGTCACCTTCTTCCAGATAATTGCTATAACAGTTAAAACTAGCAGCTCATGCTCAGGGATGCCAGACAAGTTTTGAGGGCCTTTTTTGTCAGGTCAATAACATGACTGCAGCAGGAATAACAACATCATATTTCCTGGCCCCTCAAAATAGGAAAGAAAAAAGCTTTCTGTATACTTTGCGGGCAGGAGTTCAAACCAAAATGCTGAAGAAAAAAGTAAGTATGCTGTGGGCTCCAGGGAAAAAGAACAATATAAAAATATTTGTACTTTTATTATTTCTGTTTGCTCTTTCCTCAGTGTCTACAATGTGAAATGAGTATGAAAATTTCACATAAAAGTACAGCTCAAACTCTCTGATCTTAAATGCAGGGAAATCAATAGCTAATTTTTCATTTACCTTCAACTGTTTAAAATAAAGAGCTGCACTAACAACAAATAAGACTGCAACATTGTTTGTGTGATTATAGGTCCAGAAACAAGGTTGTATTTGAAACCTCAGAATGATGAGCCTGTGTGAATTAATAAGCCATGTGTGAGTATATACTTTCATTCTGTTCAGAATTCATTTTAAACTTTCTTGCTTCTAAACTCTTTTTCCATTTCCAGGACATCTGGTGCCTAAAAATCACAGCATAACAGCTCCAGACTTTCTCATTTTGTAATTAAAGAAAGCCTGGATTTTTAGGTCTTGCTGTGAAGATCACAGTATGTGTATTTATGAGTCTGGCATATCCCTCTCACTTACTAGCCTGGTTGCAATTTTTTATCTCATAAGCTCAGAGCTGATAATTCACAGAGTGTTTTTGATGCTGTGAAGGGACCTAGTTCCTTAAAAAGCTGACCTTGGAATCAGTTTTGAGGGACAGGATCTAAGACAGAGGGAAGGCAGATTGTGAGTCTCAGCAAGATACAGCACACTGATTATCCAGACAATCCACACTGGATCTAAAGTATAGACACCTATGACAACTGAGTCAGATTTCCTTTATGGCCAATAGAAAGAATTACACTTTTCAATATCAACTTAAGATACTATAGATACCAGCTTGTATGTATATTAAATTATATCTAAAGCAGACTGCAAGAATAATGACTGAAAATGTTGTTTCTCTATGTTTAATGTTAAGGTCACCTAAAGTTACTGACTGAGAGGTAAATGTTTCTTCTATGGACCATCAGATTCGTGCCAGACTGCTATGGCCAAGGATCCCTGAATCCCTATTTTGTGTAAGTACAGCATTGCTAAATTATTTGAGTGACACAAACTGCATTACATGATAGTTTCCCAAATATTTCAGTGAATGTAGTGTGTTTTCTGGACAGTTCAACCCAATTTCCTATTCCTCATGCCATTTTCTCTTTTGTAAGAGATAAAATTACTTTTTACCTGTAAAACCAGAAGAAAAAATTCAAGGTAATTTAGATATTTTCATTCCTTGCCAATTATTCAAAAACCTTAAAGTGATTCATGTTTTCCTTTCATACTCTCTTTTAAATGTTCCTTTCAATTTATTAAAAAAAGAAACCCCAATCAATCATCTCCCCAAGTCAATTCCCCCCACTAGAATGTAAGAAGTAAGAATATATAGCAAAAAAAAAAAAAAAAGTTCGAATTCAATTTTTTTAACTTTTTCCTTCTTTATGTAATCAAAATCTAATCCAAATTAAAAAGCCAATTTAATTATATTCTCTTTCGGTTCATTTTTAGAATTGGTAGTGTTTTCCATTAACATTCAAAGCTATGTTTGATTTAGGTTGTCAAAACAATGGCAACAGTGACAGAATCTTGAAATTATCTTTCACAAAACTTTTTAAAGTACCCTCTGGAGATTTACAAATGCATTTAGAAACAAAAGTAAGATAGGCTTTACCAAGAACCATTAATGTTAATTTTGTAAGGGAAGTATCTCAGCTACTGTCAGTTGCACCATGCAGGTAAGTGTTCCAGCTTTATAGATGGTGATCATGCTCATCCTGTAGATAGGATACAGGAAATAAGGTTATATTATCTGTGCTGCACTCTAGTAACAATCTCCAAGATGTTAATCCCTAGGAAACCTTTTCAGCAAAGCCACATTCATTGCCCTAAGCTACCATGTTCAAAAGTAGGAACAATTCCTTATAGTTCATCCCAAATAAAGTTTCCTCAGCAGAACTGCTTTTATGCCATGACACAACAGCAAGAAAAGGTGCTCTGCTCCCTCACTATGCTGACAAAATTAATTTCCTGTAGGAAAATAGTTTCTTAGCAATAATTTAGTATATTTTGAAGGGGGAAATCATCTGGCATTTTAAGATTTAATAGTTTTTGGCAGATCAAGCCCAAATAATTCCAAACATTTAAATCAAGTTGAAATCCCTACCAGTTCCTTCTTTTCCTTATAGAGGTAGTTTTTTCTCAGTTTTTTTTTTTTTGTTGTTTTTGTTTTTGTTTTTGTTTGTGGGGTGTTTTTTTTGATTTTTTTTTTTTTTAGTAAGTTCAGTTTTATTAAAGTCAGCTAATGAATAGCAGTACACCCACCCAGCAGGCACCATCATTGCTGGTTTAACCTTTTGTAAGGAATTAAAGAGATATATAGAGTTGCCTGTCTCAAACACTGTCAGGTCCACAGAAGGAACTGTGGCAAGATAAGGCACCACAATGGGAAGTTGAGATAAGCACAGAAGGAAGAACTTTGGGACCGGAAGGAGCTAATTCCAGGCCTGACAGAGATGAAATCTGTTTAGTACATCCTGGTTAATGCATCCAGACAATAATTCCCAATGTGGCAAATTGTGGGAAAGGAACAAATTGCTCACACACATACCACCCCAAGTTTTGGGGTCAACATATGGTCTCATTTGCAGCTTAATGCAGACAGAGGCATCTCTCACTAATTGGATCACAATGCCATTATCACAGTAATACCCTTAAACTGTTTCAAAGTGTCAGAAAATACAAATAAAATTGTAGACCACTTTTTTTTTTTTTACGCATTGAGTATTTTGGAGGGCTGAGGACCACATGAAGTAAGTCATGCCCAGGCTTTTCATATCTTCTTGACAATATTAATGTAAATACCTGAGAGTTTTGTGTCATGAAGAGTCTCCCTCTATCGTATTGCTAAGTAATAAGAGAAATACAATGTATTTCTAGCTGATTTTGATATATACAGCATTTTTTTTCATGATTTAATTATCCTCAGCATCACTATTCTATCTAAATATTTTTTCCTACTATATAATTATTAAGGTGTAGGAAATAAACATAGTTAAGGGATTTGAAGAAAGTCCTCTGTGATCCTTTAGAATTTATCAAGAATACAGCTGATTTCAATCCCCAGTTTGTTTTTGTGGGGCTTTCAAGCTAATGCAGTTACAGAAACTGCTACTTTTTAATTATATTCAAAATGCATATGTGAGACAGGGAATCCAACAGCAACATTGGCACCAAAGTAGTGTAAATTATTTCCTCTGAGTCTTGTGAGAAAAGTCCTGTTCAGAATTAAGTATTAAACCTGAGGGGTTTTGTGTGCAAGACATTTCATAAAACAATTACAGCAATATAAGGAATCTTTTTTTGTAACCAAAGCAAATTTTATTATCCTACACTTCCATTACAGTTGTGGCCAAAATTTTTTTCATGTATTTTAAACTTCTCATACGATTTAATCTCTTCCCTTATAGAAACAAATTGTCCTTTGAGCATGGAAGAAGACTAGAAAACAGAATTAAACCAGACATCTAACTTGATGCATTTGAATATAGGTGAAATAAATGGTATTTGAAATTACTTAAGAATATAGCGTAGATTTTATAGCAGATGTAGAGATACTGAGAATAATCAGTCATTAATTCTGGCATGTCATCATTCAGGTTACTGATCACTATGATATCCCAGGTGGAGATGAAGAAAGGTATACAATGGCTTATATGTAGGTGGGGCAATGACAAAACCTGTATGTTTTAAAGGCAAAAAATGAAATATGTGGTTGCATTTTTCAGCAATTCTTCTAAAGTAATTTGTAGAATCATAGAATCATTAAGGTTGAAAAAGACTTTCAAGATCATTGAGTTCAACCTTTTGAGGCTTGTTAGGTAGATGTGGCACTAAGGGACATGGCTTACTCGTGGACTTGGATAGTGTCAGGTTTGCAGTTAGACTAAATGATTTCAAAGGTCTTTTCTGACCTAAATGGTTCTATGATTCCAAACCCAAACACGGTTAATTCCATCATTCATCTTACATCACTCCCAGAAGTGTCCAAGGCTAGGTTGGATAGGAGTCTAAGAAATCTTGTCCGGTGAAAAATGTCCCTTCACATAGCAGAGGGGTTGGAATTAGAGGGTCTTTAAGATCCATTCTAACCCAAACCAATCTATGATTCTGTGATCATATTAATTCATCAATATATGCTTTCCCCACCTTGGGAAAGTCATAACAAATTTGAGGAAGGTAATAGTGTATAGATATTTCTAAATTACAGGATGATATGTTTCTGATTGATCTTTTGCTGTTGAGCATTTTTTGTTATCTCTTCCTCCTTGTGGAAAGAGAATGGACTATAGCATAAACATGCAGTAGAAAAAGAAGAATGACCTGGAGACATTTTACATGTGTAGCTATTAGAAAATTGTGAGTTTGAAGGCAGAGCACAGATGAATATTGAAACAATGAGATGAATGACCATAACTGACCACATATGTGTGGTGAATTCTCCTCAACAGTAGAGTTTAATGCAATAATTAAAATCTTGGTTAAGGTTCCTAAGCCTGTACACATACTCTTGTTTCTGACTAGGGAATGGAGAGAAGAGGGTGAAATTACCTACTGCCAACGACAGTTTTTCTTCTGCTTAAGATAAGCAAAATTATTGTATTAGGTAAATCTTAAGGTCCTTGGGAAGAGAAAATTCAAAAGGAGGGTCAAAATAAAAGTAGCACAAAATAAATAAAAAACATCTTAACAGCTGAGGTTGCCAAGATGACCATTAGCATCACCGTATATTTGCTTATATATTCTACTTCTCTATTTCAGGAAACTTTTAGAGACAGTAAATATATACAGGTTATTTTAGTGTTATTGTTTCCAAATATCATCCAGCAATGCTTCTGGGCATTGGAAAAAACACAAAAATAAAAATGCATGAGATTGTGGGAAGACAAAGCACCATGGAACATGTTTCTGAAATTATTCTAGAGAAATGATGATTTTAAATTTTACTGTTCCTTGACTGACCTAACTGTGGGAAGTTCAAACAAAATCTAACAGTAACCTCCAATTGAAGTAGAAGGGCAATGCCAGTTATCAATCAAAAAAAAACAATCAAAAAGAACAACAGAAATCTAGGGAATAAGTGTACCAATAGTTCAGACAGTAATATTTGATTTAATAAGTGCAGGAAGATACCTTACAGCATATAGCAAACAGAGATGATATATGGTGCACCCAAAGCAGAAACAGACTACACGACTGTCATTTTTTCTATTCATACAAAAGAGAAAACAAAACTACTATCTGTCTACTTATCTATACACATTGGTGTAATTTAAAGGGGAATTTTTAGTTTTTCTTCTATTTATTTATGTGGTTTGTTTTGTTTTTTTTTTTGTTTTGTTTTGCTTTTTTTTTTTTTTTAATAATAAGCATCTTCTATCCTGAAAGATGACAAAATATAACAGAAGATATTTATTGCTGACTTCTGGGTCATTTGTACCTGAAAACTAATGCAACCACTAAAAAAAAAAAAAAAGCAAATGCAGTCTTGCATCTCTATTCCCTCATCTTTCCCCTTCCAAGTCTTCTTTTAAAATGACATATAAAGGCTTCTATATACAGAACTGCTTTCAATATATATAAATTCAGGAAATTTTATTGAATCTTCAAATCTGAAAGAACCATGCTATATATATCTGTAAGACTGAATTACAATTTTCAAATGCACTCTTACCTTTCATTTTTACTTTAATCTTAAAACAGCTGACTATTTCCATGAAACTGAGTGTATTCTCCTGCTACCAGAGAGGCCTGTGATTGCAAGGTATATATCACAGTATAGGAATCTTGGCAGTTTACTTTAGCCTGCAAAACCCCTCACTTCAAGACATTACCTAATTTGAAACACTACCTAATTTGAGATATTTCAGTAATAAAAAAACCACTTTGCCTGCAGTCTTTTGCATTATTTGTTTTCTATTCCTTCAGTAATGAATTCCGTGAATCCTGGGTTTTGAGGAGGATTTTTGGGGTTGTTTTTGTTTGGTTAGTTTTTGTTTTTTTGTTTTTTTTTGTTTGGTTTTCTTTTCTAAAGCTTGTTAATTTATTCAATTCTTTAAAATGAAATATCTTTTTTAGCCCTTTTTTTTGTACTTTCATTCTGATATCTGTTTTTGAATGTGACAAATATTTTATTTCAGAAGATTGTCTTCACCAAAGTTTATGTCAAAGAAATTGCCCTAAGATCTAATTGGATGTTTTTCTAAACTGAAGATGAGTAGATCATTAAAGTTAGCATAAGAAAACATAAAATCTTTCTTTTTTCTTTTTATTCCTTAGAAAATATTTACATATGATTTGATGTCCAAGACATTATTTTTTTTCCATTTTATATGTACACTCGAATCTTTAGACAAGTCATGATGTTCTGTGGGTAAATTGAGTATTATCAGAATTAAGACTGTCAAACAATCTGATGGAGAGCAGGTGAGGCACTTATTTTGACAGTTTGACTACTTATGTGTGTGCTGCACTTGTTACCTTCTGCCTCAGCCAGCCGAAGAGGAAGGGACGTGTCCATCTGTGCCTGTGTCTGGTGTGAGTTCAAATGTGGAGGCTGCTGAGAGCAGAGCCTTGTCTGAGGCTGTCTGTGTGACAGCCCATTGTTTGTGTGTGTCTGTGTGTCTGTGTGTGAGTTTGTGTGGGTATGTCTGCATGCTGACAGTGTGTGTGTGTTTGTGTGTGTATGTCTGCATGATGACACACATATGTGTGTGCCTGTGTGTGTGCACGCCAGGCTGGGTTCCAGGAGCACACCAGAACAGATTCCAGGGTGGAGCAAAAAGAGAAGGTGGCTGCTCTTGACATCTCCTAACTATCTCCTCAAATTCATTTCTGAATTTTTTAAGTGAAAGCTCTAGAAAATGAGGGAAACTATTTGATGTATGGTAAATTCAAAGAGACTCAAGAATATTTCAAATATAAAGGAAAATAGTGATTTCAGAGAAAGATCTGACATACTTCATCACCTAGCTTAAGCTTGAACTTGAGGTTTACTAAAATGGATCAAGAGTATGCGAAGATTTAACACACCCATTTTTAGCTGTTGAAAAGTACAGTGCTGCAGTCTCATCACTGACATCCCTTCTAAAAGTCTGCAAGAAGCATTAGATTTTAAAAATAGAAATAAGTTAAATCTTCAGTTGTCTGCACACAACTAATCAACCACAATTCTTTCTGCAGTCAATACACCACCAGTGAACAATTTACTCTATTTTAAGGTAGGCATCTAATTTAGGTAGAATGAACGGCCCCCTGAGGTGCCTATTTCTCTCCAGACAATGCAGAAAATGAGAAAAAACCAGCATAAGTTAGATATCCAAGCAGCCACCTAAGCTGTAATACAATCTAGTTGCATAAGGCAAATTGGCTCCTATCTTCAAGTTTTATTCCTTTTAGATTTCTTTAAGTAGAAGAAACACAAAGAATATTTCTGTATCCCTAAAGCCTCATCCAGTCGCAATACTTTTGCTAGTTTCTAACCAAGCATTTAACTTACAGCTAGTTCTAGCAGAACTGTGAGGCTGTGAGAACATCACAGCTTGAATGGGAAATTGCCATGCATTTTGAAGACATTGATTGCCCCTTAAACCATTACCTACTTTGGTATCCTCTTTTGCTACAGTTGCTCTTTAGTTTTCTAACAGTAATTAATTCCAGTTTAATTACACAAACAAGGAAACAAACAAATAAATCATTTTGGCATGAAAAAGGTAAAAAAAAACCCAACAATAAACAAGCAAACACCCTCTCCTCCTGCCATGACTCAGGGATGTAAGCTAAAAATTAAATATTAAAATTCTCATTAAAATAACAAAACAATATATTATGAATGTCTTTCCATCAGGGAATTAGGAAAAGCTGTCACCAGAATGAAATATTGTCACTTGTTCATGGTTTCCTGTTCTTCTCCAAATGGTGTGTAATATATTCTGTTCTCAAGCAGAAAACATGGAGTGTATGGCAAAGTCCTATCACATTGCTCTTTTTCTTCATTGCACAAAATGCTTTAATATTTTACTTATTTGCTTTAAGACTAAGTATTCGTTTTGTACAAGTTGCTCATCACTATAGATTAACATGAGATTAACACGATTTTTATAAAAATAAATCTGTTGTGTGCCAGACCATTTTATTGTGAAAAATAAGGTTTTCTTATCAGTGACTTAATTAACACTTGCTTTTGCTATAGCTCTTTCATTACAACGACTACTGATTCTGGTGGCAAATATAAGGAAGAGTTGAAAGCAGTTACTACCAAATGTTCAAATTTCTCTTTTTTCTACCATGTTCTGGTAATCACACATTAAGTAATCCCATAGTGTCCTAAGTAAACATATAAAATTTATGGTTTTCATTTTTTTTTCAAAAATAAGACATACAAAGTCTTTCGGATAGTTGAAGGATACTTTTCTGTTCAAAGAGTGTTCCTGACAAAAATTTGTAGCAAGTTCTACTTAATAACATTTCAGAAAATGGCCTTAATTCCCAAAGAGAATAAAATATTAGAGCCAAAAAGAGATTTGCACAATAAAGAAACATAATGATATAGAGAAGCTACCTACAAACCAGGCTGGATTATGTCTCATGTCACTGTCCTAGAAAAGTTTTGTGTGACAATCAGAGTATGTACCATCCATGAGGGATGTCCTGATAGGTGGAAGACTTAATATATTATTAGTTCTTTGACAAGTCAGTAATAGAAGAGACAGGAACAAAGATCTATGTTTTTCTACCAGCTAGCCCTTCTCCTTTTATATGGAGGTTAGTATTAATTATAGAATGAAGGAATCATTTATGTTACAATAAAACCTGTAAGATCATTGAATCTGACCACAAACCTATCACTGCCAAGACCATAGCTAAACATTGATGGCAAGCACGATTCAACTACACATCTTTTAATGTCCAGACTGATGATGACTTGACTGCTTCCTCGGGCAGCTATTCCAATCTCGACAAGTCTTTTGAGAAAGAAAAAATTCCTAAGCCTCCTTCACTCCAGACTAAACAAGAGCAGTTCCCTCCGCTGCTCCTCATAAGACCTGTATGCTAGAACCTTCACCAGTTCTGCTTTCTCTGGATGCACTTCAGCACCTCAATGTCTTTCTTGCAGTGAGTAGGTGCAAAACAGAACAAAAGATTTAAAGTGTGGCCTCAGCAGTGCAGCAGGACCTGGCACTTTGCGTTATTGAATCTCCCACCACTGGGCTCAGCATACTGATCCAGCCTTATCCACCTTTCCTTACTGCCAGGGTGACTGAGCACTGGCACAAGCTGCCCATGGATGATGTAGAGTTTTCCTGCTTTGATGTGTTCAAAAGACACCTGGGCACAGTTCTGGCCAGCTGGTTCCAGGTGACCCTACCTGATTATGATTTTGCATCAGACAATCTCCAGAGGTTCCTTCAAACCTCTGTTGTTCTGAGATAGTGATGTGTAGATCTATCCACACAAATATTCCACTGTTATTATGTTAGGTGATACCTGAAGTCATATGATATGAATCCATTTCTACTGAATATGCTGTTTTTCCATAAAACTGCATTCTGTGTTGTACTATGGTAGAGATTCAGATTAATATTTAGGTAAGATCAAATTCTGTGTCATTGTTACTACCACCTCAATGAAAATAATATATTCAACAATTACACGCTTCTTACATATTTACATTACATATTTCATGATTCTATAGCAATGTCAGAATAAGGCAGAGTCCATAGATATTTCAGAGATAATGAAGTAGGAGTATTTTTTTGTACACCACAGTAATATTCAGATTTTTTTTTTCCAGAGAAAAGGTATTACATTATTACCCTGACAAATTAGTGAGTGAGCTGAAGTGGTTTCACACATAAAATGAGTGAATTTGCAAGGAAACATGAAACATTAAAGCAGATTGCTGAATAATAGGTAATTGATGAAATCTCTGATTAGTGTGTTGAATATCCATTTTGGCAGTAAAGAAACACAAATATTACAATGCACAGACAGAATGCCAAACCTGTCAGAGTTCAAAGAGCATCTGGACAGTGCTCTTAGTCATAGAATTTAGTTTTAGGTAGTTCTTCAAGGAACAGGGAGTTGGACTCAATATTTACGGTTCCCTTCCAACTTGATATATTCCAGCATTCTATGATTCTAATTTAATTAAAGCATCTTTAATCTCACCATCAGCAATATTTGATTTCTTTGGTCATATTTTTTAAAATAGTCAAGAAAGTTCTTTACACAGTGGATTTAAACCACTATACAGATACTATTGCCTCTCTCTAGAAAGTGGGAGAGACCAGGAATCTGAAACTATGAATAAAATAAAGTGATACTTGGATACATTTTTATACATAAAAGTACTTTTAGTGGCTGAGTGATTAACTTCAGAATTTTATATGCAGATTATTATGCTGTTAGTTTTGCTTAGACATTTCAATATAACTTAAAAACCCCAAACATTTAAGGGTCTAATACTTAACAATACAGTAAGTGTCCTAACATAGAATATGGAAAAATTATAGTTATCTTAAAGCTGCATTTGGGAAAAGCTAGCTTTTCTATTTCTTCTATTTTAGTCTAAGATTATTTGCATATTTAGTTTGAAAATCTTAGTAGTTTGCCTAGCTCAAGGTTCAGTAGATGTAAGGTTGCTTTGACTCTGTTTTTATAGGTGTCACCAAAAAACAGGCAGAGCATGTGTGCCTGGTAGATGTGTCCGTACTCATAGGCACAGTGGACATACACATCTGGCCACAGACAGGCAGAAGGCATTACCTTACAAGCACCCACACAATTACCAACAGCACTCACACAAATGTTACTGGCACTGATGGCTCTGTCCTGTTCCTTGTCTCCAGATGATCAGGAGTGAAGTCTGCTAGTGGAACTTATGTAAGCACGTACAAGCAAAATATGAATTGCACCAGTGACTGGCCGGGAGCTAGCCTCAGACCCCCAGCCTCTCCAACCACTGGCAACTGGATTTCTTCAGCTTGAGGTACTCACATCTCTGCTCATTTCCTGTGGAACCACAGAATGGCATATCTACCAGCTGGTCCAGACCTGCAGTGCCCCAGGCAGCCAATTCTCAGATCCCAATCTCTACAGTACTTGGTTTAAACCTATGGTCCCTACAGTAGCTGACTATCAGACTCCTGATTCTCTAGCGTCTAGACCCAAAACAGTGGTATCACCATTGATAGCTCCCAGATCATGCTACTTAACTTGTGACTCTGGCTTACAGTTTGCAAGTGATACACACACAAAGTGTATCTTAGGAAACTTTATCAGATGCTGACAGATATCTATGTGCCTCTCCTTAAGGGTATGGCTTCTTGCAGCTTCTGTGTCACATGTGTCAGACTTATATAAATGTCTTAAACACGCTAAAATATTGCAATGTGTAGGCAATTGAATCCTACAAAAACTCTCAAATTACTTTTAGGGGTGTGGGGTCCCACTATAGTTACTGAAGTCACAACATGCAGTGTTTCCTAGAAAGATTAATTTTAACCTTAGTTTTCTTCATTCATTGAGTTGATTTGTTATCTAACTCCATTTTCTAAGATGATTAGGAGCTTAATTTAATAACAGGTGAATCACTGACTGTAGACTGTGAAGGGTACCCTAAATCTATACAACCTCATGTGTCCATTAGAGTTTAGCCCTACATCCTTCTTGTCAATTATGGGATGTGTAGTTCACATATAGATACCTACATTTTTTTCTTTTCTTTTCTTTTTCTGTTTGCATTTCAGAACAGGATTCTAGGCTCAAGGCCAATCAGCATCCTGCCTCCATCTTTCCCAAAATTCATTCAGCACTGTGTGCATAGCATCACCTGATACTCGTCAATCAGTAAATCAGCAGATCACACCCTTTACATGTCCTCTTGCTAATGGCATTTAGAGTTAGAAGAAAATTGTCTGATCAAATAAAGCCTATATATACATCTGGCGGTAACATGATATATGAGAATTTGCACCCAGACAACAGGTAAAAATTGTTATTTAGGCACTTCATAACTCAGTGTTCTGCCAAGTTGTTCCAACTTGATCCTCATCACTTACTTAGAATCACATCTGACCTAGCAGAAATAGTAGCAGATAATGCATTACACTTATTTTCAGTATATATAAACAGACCTTAAAAGTAGAGTTCACAGGCAGAGGTTAGATCTTTGCTTCAAAAAACAAAGTGAAAGCAGCAGACTTTGACAGTGTCATCCTGATTACACAGCCTAAACTGTAGACCTAAACATCTCCCATGCTCTATCTAGACATTTTCTTCCTTCTTCTTTAAAAACTACTTTGCTTTGTGCATTTCTATACTTCAGGATGCTCTGTAAGCCTCCACATTCTTCTTCATTATTCTGAAGTGACAGTGTCTCCCACCTTTTTGTCTGCAGTAAATATTCAGTAAATGTTCTCCTATTTTGGAGTTGTATTAGTCATTAAAGAATGATTCCCAAGACCAGGCTATAGTTGCTGTCCTGCCTTCATCTCGTAATACTTCATTCCCTTTCCATCTTAATAAATCTTTTAATTTTGGTCTTCTTTATCAGATGCATCCAGTAAGTGACACACCGAGTTAAGCTTTTCGTGGTTCTGACTAAATCCTAAATACCTCACTAAAATGGAAACTCTTTTCATCTGATGTGTCCTTTTCTCTGCAGATGCAATTTCTGGACCACAGTTAATTTCTTTCAATTTCTTCTTCTTTTGTCTTCCTTACCTAGTGGAGGTTTCATTTAGTTTACTAAGGAACAAATTTTATTACTTATAGCAGGTTTTTCTTAGAGAGGGAGAGAAACCATAATAGAATGAAAGACACTGACTCAAATTATTCTAATTAAGATTTTCTGTATTTCAGCAGAACTAATATCTATGCAGAAAAATATATTTCAGCTGCAAAACATACAACTTAGGTAAGTAAATCCTACACACAAGGGTGTCTACAGTTTGTACTATGAAGCGTACATATACAAGGGATTTTTTCTTTGTTTTTTTTCTATCTATGCAGGGTTGAGATTTTTTAAATTTTTTAAATTTTGTTCTAGTTGTTCATTTGTTTTTTTAAGGAAAAGAATTGGTGTCCTAGATGGTTGCTAACAGACCTCTTCTTCTTTAGTTTATACTTCTATATCATGCTTTTCACTAGTTTATAAGATGCTCAGGGAAATGGAGAACAAATGTGTACAAGTAACTTCCAATGACAGAAAACTAAAAAATAATAAGATGCCCCAAAATCCACCAATATTATATCCCTTTTGGATGTACTCTGCCTTATTATTTCTTTTATTTGTTATCTTTAGACAAGATTGGTCATTTATTTTCCATTTAAGCTCCTGACATCATTGATAGCATGCAGACACACAGAACTTTTGAAAGTGAAGCTGTTCAGGCTTCTCAATCCCTGATCCAAAAGCTATTGTTACCAACGCTAAGATTTCCAATAATTTCAAAAGACTTCCAACTATTTCCACATACTTTAGATCAAACACTCTTTTTGGGTTTAGGAAACTAAATTTAGGCATCATTTATCCTCAGATAAAATGCCTTATTAAGACTGGAAAAAGACATTAGTCAGTTTTGTGTCTGTTGACCTTCAGGCAGTAATAAAAAAAAAAAACAAACCAAAACTCAAACCCTTCAGAAGTGAAACTGTAAAATCCAAGTATTATGAGCCAATTTTTTTCCACTTAAAAAAGATTTAAATTTTGGAAATAGTTTACAAGATCCTTATTCAGACCACATATCCAGTATAGATGTAATGGTGATTAAACTGGGAAGTTTTTGAGGAGAGTGGGTGGTAACAGAGATATACATCATAGCTTTGACATTCATTCAAGGTCAAAATAATAAAAAAGAAAAATATAATTATAACCCTTGCATGTAGGTGGACAGAGAAATATCTGCCTATTTATTCATACACAAACAGTAAACAGGTCTTTAGAATATCAATCTTTGTTCATGTTTAGATGGTTTAATAAATTATGAGGATAATGCAAGAGAAGTAAATACCAATACATTATTTTTTTCTGATATATATCAATATCAGAAGATATAATTATTTTTGAAAGTGTCTGGATAAAAAGAAATTGTTCAGTCCTGCAGAATCTCACTATGGACTTGATAAATTGTTCCAGCTATAAATCACAGTCTTCATCAATGTCACAAAGAAAGAAAACTGAGACATACCAGTGTTTTCTATCTTACACAGTGTCTTTGATTTTCTGTTTAAGTTTAATGTATTCAGATCTACCTGGTTTATCCTAAATATCCAGTTCGAGGAGAGTCATTGTATTCAGTAAGTTATTTATAGCCCTACTAAATAAACCAAGATAAAAATTCTAGAGTAAATTACTTTGTTCTTAAATAATCTTTTCATATTTAGGTGAATTTGCTGGTTAATGTAGGTAGTTTTTTAACACTTACTATATGGGTAAAT
Source organism: Euphonia xanthogaster (assembly GCA_034509185.1). Lineage (NCBI taxonomy): Eukaryota > Metazoa > Chordata > Aves > Passeriformes > Fringillidae > Euphonia > Euphonia xanthogaster. The sequence goes on along the minus strand of JAYDZK010000001.1, from coordinate 61,103,923 downwards.
GAGAGTGTCTACTTCCTATTTATAGGCTTTAATTGTATATTGCTAAAGTTGAGAGAAATAAACTAAACCTTGAGTTTTACTCTTCTGTTATCTAGATGACGACTAATCTCTTATTATTGTTTTCCACACTTGGAATTTACACTGCACACCAACTCAGGCATACCAATCAACTTAACAGACTGAATGCATATCTTCACTTTGTTACTCAGTTAGATCGGAAGAGCGTCG
>JAYDZK010000001.1:61081410-61098823 GCA_034509185.1 Euphonia xanthogaster | reverse complement strand
GGAAATTGCCATGGCAACCAATTCATACTGAGCTTTCCCATGGCATTCCAGCATCCACTCCATGCCCCACACCCACACTGAGCTGCATACAGGTACTGTTGAAAAGTGCTGCGGGTCAGTGGTTTTTAAACCTGCTTGCAGCTGAGAGAAGGTCAATGACTGGTGGTACCATGGTGATGGTCTGCAATCCACCTGTAAGGCTGTGGAAGTTAATGGAGCTGGTGTAGAGCAGCACAGAAATAGCCAATTTCCTGTCAGTATTGGGTAGAATACTGGTGTTCTGCGTGCTATTTTTCTTAACTTTTTTAAAAAAGGAAGCAGTTTTGGTTAATTTGTTAGCTCCTGTGGATTTAGCAATGCTAAAGATAACTAAGCTCGCCAGCTCTGTTCTTTATGTCCTATACTAAGACATTGCTTTAGAAGATGTGAGTCTATTAACTGTAAAAGAAGACTATTTTACAAACTCACATAGGGCTAGCTTTTAAACTTTTTAAACCTTGTAGCATAAATCCAATGTTTTATGTCAAATGATACAGGGTTAGTCTGCAAATTGGCTGAAATACCTTTCTCATATTAAGAAAGATTTGCATTGTACTTCTAATCTGATAAAGCATTCAGTATTAAAAAAATATATAAAACCCATTTTATTCACTTTTTTTAGCTAAGTTGCCTTGAAACAGCTTTTTTTTTTTTTATATTACAATTTTCAGAAAAAAGGAACAATTAGCTAGCAAGAACCAGTATTTCATATTTCATCAATATGAAATTGAGAACCATTTTTTCTCAAGATTTATCTGGCTTGAAACATGCTATGGACAGTGCATTTCAGAGGGTGACTGGCTCATTTATACCTCAAAAAATTCAAAATATATGTAAAGAAAGAATTTTCGGTGTAGTTTGATGCTTTCAGCTAATTAGCTTATTAAGTGAATTAAAATTCTATTACTAAATAATGAGACTCCTGTGCTCATTTGAAAGTTTGCTTCAACAAAGTTTTACTCTTGTTACAAATAATGGTACTAAAATTCACATTTCAATAACCTTAATACTTGTCGGAGAATTATTTCCAACTAATGATAACAAAGATTACATTCCAACTAGTCTCATTTCCTGTATTTTTCTGCCTGAATGTGTAAATTTTTTCTACATATCATGCTTGTTCTGGCATAGATTTGAAATTATTTTATTGGACAAATGGGGTGTCTCATTTGCTTATTTTTTAATGTGATATTGAACCTCTGATTTGCACCAAAAAGTATGTGGTTAGACTGAACAGAAGGTCAGGAATCATTACTGACTTCAGTAATCGTTGCAGAATCTGGGCCAGACTAGCAGTTTTGTAAAATATATTAAATCTGATCCGATTTCAGTAAAGTCAAAGTTCTATTGACTTCAATGACATGTGGATCAGGTTTTGTTTTGACCTGGTAATAGTGCCATGTGTTAAAGACACTCAAGGAGGATTCTGTTAATTAGGTTAATAGAAATAGAAAAGGTAAGTTTTATGTGTATTCTAGAGGTTAGCACAATGTTAGATATCAGTATTTTCATTCATGTTACACGGTAGCTTACTGCTCATCCAACCCATCTTAGAATCCCAGAGTAGGATAAATGCACCTGCTTTAGCATCTAAAGTAAGCCGGAATGTTGATATTCAAGGGAATTTTCCAACAATACAGTGATTGAGATTATTAATGAAGGACTCATGTCTAATTTACTAGTTAACCTTGCAAACTAAATGAACATGCTAGGCTGGGTACCCTCTGAATACCCTGAATATTGCCTAAAGTATCCATAGTATTTCCTTGAAAGAAAGACACCCCCATCCCCCAAACCACCCTCACACACTCACAAACACTTAAAAAAAGAGAGAGTAGCAGAACTTCCTACCTTCTGAACAGTATTTTTATGGTTAAAGCCCTGAAAAAAGTAACTGGTTTAACTTTGCCTTTCAGAAAGAAAAAGACTCAGACGTTTTGTCTTATATTTCAGTCTGCTCTGCACTACTGTCATTCAGTAGCTTAAATTTTTAAATTGACTGCTGGAAATAGAGATATGGATTTTTTGTCACTCTTCAATCTTTCCTGTTTCAATAGCAGGTAGATTTGATAATTATTAAATAATAGGTATACATGCTCATTTTTAGAGGATGTTTGTAAAGAGATTTGGGGATTTTGGGGGCTAGGTTTGTTGGGGTTATTTTTTTCCAGTTTCATTTCCCACTTAACTATTTAGTTGTTTTTCAGATAAATCAGTTAATTCTCTTCATTGTTATCAGTTGCAGTAGAATACATATTTTTATAATCAACTTAGTCTTTACAAAATAATGACCCATATGCTTAAATGTACCACAGCTAAACCTTGCTTGGTCTGACTTCCCTATATTTGGGGCAGTGATGTCTAGAGGCGATATAGTTCACAATCATTTCGGAAACAATGTCAGTGTTAAAAAAAGACCCATAATAGATGCTCTTTCTGGGTTATCCTTTTTGTGTTTCTGTAGCACAATAATTTGTTTAACCAAGCTGGTTGCATTTTACAACTGAAAGCTTTGCTAAATATTTTAAGCAAATACTAAACTAGAACTTTTGTTTCTTTGAAAAACATTCTTAATTAACTCGTAATCAGTCATAGTTAAAGCATTTTTTAAGCTACACAAAAAAAGGAGTAAATGTCTTAATGTGCTTTGTATTACAAAGTTATTAGATTAACTATTGAAGCATTAAGGTAAAATCAAAAGTTCAGACTATATATCTATAATGTATCATACTGTATTATGAGTGTACATTTTGATTATCAATTTACATAAATTCAAGATAGCACAATCTCTTTAACCAAAAGTGATATTTTTCCTGAAGGTTCCTCCTTTTATGTGGCTTCTCTGAAGGCAGATATACATGCAGAACAAACACGTTTTATTTCCAGCTGACATTTAAGACACACTTTTGCTTTCTCTATTTTTCTGCTTGAATAAAACAGTTACCCAATAAAATAACAGAAATTTTTCAATCTCAGTCTTGCTGTGTTTCTTTAGAACTATAACTGAAACTGTCAGAAAAATGAAAGTAAGAAAAATAGCAGACTACAGATTGCATAATAATTGATGCTAAGAAAAAAGTAGAGAATGAAAAATTTTAAAATACCTAGCTTTTAAAATTATCTATATACCTGAAGTGTTATTCTGTGTCTTTCTTATAAAAAAATGTGATAGCAAAAAAATTAAAAAATCAAAAGTACTGAGAACTTTATGAGTTATACCATAACTCTGTTTTTGAAGACCCAGAGCCTTATCACGCTGTGAAGTTAATTGCAAAATCTTTTTGACATTCACGAGAACAGATCTAGTCCTTGCTACACTCTGAATGACTTAGTATACTGAAATCAGCAACTACTGATTTTGACCATCCTATTTCTATATTTATCAAGAAGAGAAATTTATTTTTAAATGTACTTAGGATAAGACAAGTACGATTTGTCCTTCTCTCTTTAACTTCAATACCATTCTGAAAGTCCATGCTTTAACTGATTAAAAATATTTATATCACTATATGAAGTTATTTACATCAACATAAAGCATTATCTGCACACACTTAAATAAATCAAGACAGAGCTGATCCATCTGTTTCTGCAATGTCATTTCTTTCCTGGATAATGCATTTTTAAAAATTTCAGTCTCCTCTCTCCTCTCTCCTCTCTCCTCTCTCCTCTCTCCTCTCTCCTCTCTCCTCTCTCCTCTCTCCTCTCCCCATTCCCAGCTTCTGAAATCTTTCCAATAGTACATTAAGTCAAATGACTCCCATCTGTCTGTGCACTTGTTTCTTTCACTCTTCTGTCTTTTTAATACCCACTGTGTTGTGAAAGTTAACAGATCATATTGGTGATATGAATGTCTGAGTCTATGGTACTACCTTCTGCACAAAGTCTCTTTTTTCCACTGATTCAAATTTAAGCTTCTTCTCAGCTTAAGCAAAATGCACATTTATTATCAGATTTTCATAAACTTTTCTTGTTTCTTGATGCTGTCACTCCAGAAAATTTATACTAACATTTATACATGCCATCTAAGTAACTCTTAATTCAGAAATACAAATGTGTAAGCATTTTTCTAGTTTATTTTTATTCCCTCCTACTCCTGAGTGGATAATTTATAACATACAATTATGACTAGTACAACTTAAAATTAGAAATTATTTTATTGCTCACTCAGTAATACCTCTGTTCTTCATTAATTCTTTATCACTTAAATATAGCACTAAAGCCTGCATTACTGACTGGTGCTGTGGTGAGCAGATGAAGAACCTGTAACATGATTTCTGAAAAACATATTTGTGTCTGTAGGGGAGCAAACATCTGCAAATCTGCAAATGTAAAAAATCCAAAAATGTGCAGTACTAAGTATCAATTATTGATACAATATTATTCCTCAAATATTGAGATGGCTATATGACATTTCCATTTTCAATTAATCTTTTAAATAAAACAATTTATGACATTAAAATAATAAAGGGTAAGAGAATTAAGAATAATTAAGCTAGATTTCCTAGTACAGGTTAAAGCTTTCTGTTACTTAGACAAAAGATGACATTTTATTGAAATTGAGCATAATACCAATGACAGATGGAATGCTTTTTTTCACACAACCCATTTTCTATTTACTCCCCAGTAATACATGAAATAACAAAAACAAGCTACTACAACCAAAGAGTGAAAAGTTTAAAAGTTTTGTTTTCACTGGTTGTTTTTGTTTGTTTATTTGATTTTGGTTTTTTATGATATGTGTAAAATATTATCATGATGGGTTAAAATACAAAATGATGATAACTTTTTGTTTATCTAATTTCCTTTAACAGCATTTTAAAAAAATATTATTGGAGCTAACCCTCCCAAACAGAGGGAAATGAAAGAGTTGCTTATGGTTTTAGAATGTCTTAACTTAATCTGTAAAACAGAAGAAATATGGACAACTTACATTTTCAAATAGTCTTTTCATCTATGCTATTCCAATAATTAAGCACTCATATAAAAGATAAACATTTTATTTGATAAGGAAACAGAGAAGGAACAGGGAGTATAGTTACTATTTTTCATCAACAGGAACCATAAAAAAAACCTTTTCCATCATAAAGATTGATGTTTAACATAGTTATCTGTAGTCTCCAAAGAGGAAACAAATAATGAATGTGGCACTTATATATCCAGTTTCTTTAAACCAGGGACGAAAAAATAAAAGTATGAGTAGACATACTAAGATAAACCAGAAGGTAACTTGTTATAAAAGGAATTTCTATGCTGACAGATGCTAAGCAATTTGTGGCAGCAATATCAGGCATATTATGTACAGGATAATATCCAAAAAAGAAAGCATTTACATTGATGTGAAGAAAGAAATTATTCTTACAGATTTAAAAACATGAAGTATTTGTAACAGACATGTTAGGAATTGGACCACTAGTAATAGGGAATAGGGTATAATCAAACAATGTGAGGTATCCTATTTAGAACATAGTGCTATGTTGATTCATACAATTTTCGTTTATTTAACTAAGAGCAAGACTATGAAGAGGCAAGGTAATGAAATTACACAACCTTGTTCTACTGCAGAGAGAAAAAATGTCAAGAACCCCTATAGAAACTTTTATTTATGTATGTACAAATCACCTTCAAAGAAATGAAAAAGTGTCACACTTCAAAACTAGCGGCCTTTTTTTTTTTTTTTTTTTTTTGTAACTGTCTTCCGGAGTGACTGGAGTGCAATATGAACCACAGAGTTTGTTCAAAGATAAAATTTGATCAATCATGAGATAGGAAGATTATATTGAGATACATTTTTTTATTGGAAATGATCAACAGGGAACAAAGCATAACTCTCTTCCAGGGTTTAAGACACTAGGCATCTAGTTCTTTTTTCTTTTTTTTTTTCAATTTTCCTGAACATCTTCATTGTATTTTTTTCCAAATCACAGTGGAAATTATTTGATACTGAACACTGGTCACTTCAGTGTATTATCAGGGTACAACTAAGATCTAATATGGCATCAACATATTGCTTGGACATAATTATTTGAAGGAAAGGTAAAGCAGGCACCATGATTATGAACATTCTTTTTTTCTTATTTCCTTGGCAGAGCAAACTTTCTTGTAATTGGATGGTGTAAATGCTGCTAATCAACAAATGAAAATCTGATGGGTTGTTGGTTGTTTTTGGTGTTATTTTTTTTGACCTATCAGATATCACTTCTTACTCTCTTATTTTCTTTCCAATAAATGTTTGATCCAAAGTTATATTTCTAAATTCAATACTAAAATATATCTTTTTAGTGAACACTTAACATGAGTCAGCTGCTATTAATTCTTGCCTGGCAAACAAATCTGGAAAATGCACTTTTGTGATTAATCATGTTAATTAATATTGACAATTTAATACATCTCTTTAAATCTTCTTTACTGGGTTTCAGTATGACAAAAATAATAGCAAGAATACCAAAGGTCACATTTTTTTTCTCAATCCTGATGTCCGTTGTTGGTTTTAGATTTGTGGCTGGTTGCCAATAACTATTTCATTTTTCGTAGTGAACACATCTCAATGAATGATAAATAGGATTTTAAACAAATTTTTTTCTTTTATTTTTAAGGTAAACTTGTGACACTGTACTTTTTGCATTTCTGATAAAACTACAGTTTAATAATAAATTATTTGTTGTTCTGATCTTGATTAGACTTTTCTTAGAATATTGTATTGAGCTCTGAACTTTAGTCTTTTGTGTACAATATCAGTTTGTTTTTACACCTCAATTACTCCCTTAAAATTAGATATTCACAGAAGCAATTTTGAGGCTAGTCCTTGCACATATCAATATCAGACATTATAGGAGATCATTTTGTTTTGGTTTTGTCAACTCTAAAATTCAAATATCATCAAGTAAACTTGACAAACTACTGCAGCTCTGTGATGAAAATTCAGAATGTGTTTTTGAAATAAAGTTCTGAATATTGAATGTGACATCTATCTATTTTAATCAGATCTCTTCCTTCCCTTAATGTGTTTTCCTTCACTTCAGTTCATGTCAGATCCTATACAATGGCAATCTGTTTATCTGTGGAAAGTAAGGACAGCAAAACTAACCAAACAAATTCATATTCATTTACTATTACATGTAGTTAAAGAAAGCTTTTTTTCAAATGCATTAAAGTGGAACACTAAATAATGTGTAAATCAGAATATTAAAGGACAAGTGATTTCTCAGCTTGTACCATACTTGACAATTTAAAGAATAGCACTAAACACTGTTGGATGTAAAGGAAGTTTTTAAAATGAGAAATATGCAAGAAGTTAACAAAATATAAAGATTGAAATATGGAATAATATATTGTGACAGTAGGATTTCAGACCTTCAATATGTGTCCACTTTTCAACCAAACAGTCCAACTGAATTCATTGTTTCTGCTCATGATAGTAAATAATTTCATCTTTCAGTAAAAATTTATATGCTCATATCACGTATTGAAATTAGATAAACAGAAATAATGAGTATTATATACATCGTTATACAATAAATTTTATTTCTAGATTTCATATTTACATTACACATGTGAGTGTTGAGCAAGATACGCTGCAATTTTGTTTTGTGTATAAGGCCTAAAATAGTACTGATTAGAAATTCTGATGTTAGTAACTGTTGCAGAAATGCTTGAGAGTACAAACAAAGCTATAGAATAACACAAAGTTGCTTATTACTGTATAGTTTTGTGTCTAGTTCAAATGTAATAATCCAAATTAGAAAAGGTTTTGAGTAAAACTTTTTTTTTTATGCTACAACTTTGTCCCTTTCGATGAATTTCAGTGATGCATTTGTTTGCAAATTTTGTTGGAAAAAGGATAAAAAATAATTTTGTAAAAAAAAACACCCTACTTAACACTTACTTTATAAGGTGAAATCCACCTCACCTAACAGTTCAATGTTGTCCTCACATACTAATGATGAAGGATCCAGTATCACAATGATTAAGCTAAATTAAAAAGTGTCAAGGTAGCTGCCTGTATGAATTATTTCTCTATTGGACAGAGGAACTTAGATGACTACCTTAACCTTCATGATATAAAAAAAAACAAAACCAAAAGCAACCCTCCTCCTCCACAATAAACAAGGAATACCCTTTTTTTCTGCTACTAAATTCCTATCAAGTTATAAAGAAGCTATATTCTAAGACTGATAAAAAAGAATCATTAATTATTTCAGTTGTTTTTTTTGGGGCCAAATTTATGTCTTGTGTAGGATTATCAATACACTCTCACTAAGAAGGAAAAAACTGAAACTAGCGTGCCCAAACTAATATTTTCGTATTGGAAATATAGCATAAGAATATAAAACCATAGACTATAGAAAACTAAGAAAATAACCATCAGCTTTCTGTCCTGAAAGCTTTTTTTTGCATTTTTCATGTTAAATGATAATTATTCACATGACTTTCAATTCTTATAGAATCTTTAGAATGCTGAGTTTTTCTTTCTCTGGATTATTTCTGGTTTCATGAAAGTGATTAGAATCTCTCCCAATTCTATATAGTTGTATTCATCATCTTCCACAAATCGTATTTGTCCATTCCTAGTTCCAAAAGTGTGAAAAGCATAAATATAATGTGCCTGATTTTGTTGAAAAGTCAGAAGTTGTTTCTGTGTTAAAGGGTACATTTATAGAAAAAATAGAAAAGTCTATGATATTTTTATTTTTAATTTAACTAAAAATGCGAAGTTTTATTTAAGACTGCAATATTAATAGACATTGTTTTGCATATTTTATGCTACTTAAAGATTATGAATGTTTTCAAAATTACTATGACATATGGAATGGTTCATGTGGATGATTATAACATCAGTTTACTTCCTAATATTTTATTCAGAGTATTAAAATAATTTCCCATTTTTGAAGTTTATGATAGCTCTCTGCCCAGTTCTCCAGCCTGTCAAGATCCAGGTCATGTTAAATTATAAGATGGACTATTTTTTACAGATATTAATTACTTTAGTGATAGATATGCTTGACTTTCAGGATCTGAAAAGGGCTGCATATGGGCCTAATTTGTATTTTGACCTGTGATCATTGCCTATCACTATTTGTTTGAAAATTTAAAAATATGCAGAGTACAGAATGGGAAGAAATGCATGAATGGTCAAGAAAGATGTGCAGATACACTTGTACTTGATCATACTGTACTTCACTCAGATAGGCTAGCAGTCATAAATCGTGCTATTTTTCTGAAGTTTCTGCCTCCACAAACCATTTGCTTGACAACCTTTGAATTTTTTTCTTATTTTCTCTGTATCGATTTTCCAATAGAATTGTCAGTCTAACTGATTCATCTGTATAGGTATATGGAGCACAGAGATTTTCTTTCTTTTTTTTTTTTTTTAGGTTAAATCTCATACACTCTTGCTCCTCGCCTGAAACAATGAGGAAGCAAGCTTAAAATTACTCTGAAAGGAAGGCACAAATTACCAAAGAAAATATGAGTAAACAAAGATTTAAGAGTAATGAATGTTGAAGGATGCAGGGAAGTAAGTTTCACCTTGCTGCAGCATAGGTATTTGGGTATTAGGTTACAATATCTTAGGCTATTAACAATTATATAAGTAACTGAATTTTCCAGGGTTATAAAAATCTATTTGTTCTTAGTTTGTGTGTCTATTTGAAAGTATCATATTTTGATCTGTTATTAGTGTCTGTTCTTGTCTCCTAAAGACAACAGTGAACTTTATGTCAATGTCAATTAACTACAATGAGGTCTAAAAACAGTATGAAACTGCAGCCAGATTTATCTTATGAACATTTTTTTCTCCCTGAAGTACGATTTTTCTTACAGAATCAAAAAATAATTTGAGTTGGAGACAACCCATAAGTATCATTGAGTCCAGCTCCCTGCTCCTTGCACAACTACATAAAATTTATTGTGACTTCAGTCTGAGATTGGAAATGAGGTGGAACTCAAGTGAAAGATTACATTTTTCCTGTTCAAATGCTAGTGATATGTCTTCTTAGGGGCTTTGTTCCATAATGTGCAAAGTAGACTACATCCACAAGGAAAGGTTAGGTGGGAGATTCTCTGCAACCATAGATGTAAGAAAGATCAGGAAACTGGAGGCTCCCTTTCCACAGCTTAAGGCTAAAGGATGGACAGTGAATATTTTAATAATCCCATTTGATTCCCATTCTTTTATGTCATCCACAAAGAAGTTTTCAAGATGGTCTTTGGTTTACAAAACTGAAAACTTTGGTTAAATCCTCACTTTGTTCACAAATTAACATACTTACAGAGATGTATTATGCGGTAATAGAAGGTTTGTGCTCAGGCTATACAAAGAGATATTGTTTGGGATCCACCAACAGCAAAAGCTGAAAGGGGAACATAAATTTTCATTCTAAATAACCTTCAAACCACTATGGACCAGCATCTATCTAAGAATAAAGATCCTTGTGTCTGGCCAACCTCATATTTCTGTTAAGACAGTTGCTTACACTTGAAAAATTCTCTTGCATAATAATCTGTTCATGAATTTTCCTTCTTAAACTACTTGCTCTTTACCCTAATAAACAAATAAGTATTCAAAAGACGTAATAGAGTATTCATCATTCCCTCTACTTACTTTTACAAATACATGCACAAGCATACACAAACATATAAATTTTCCTTGTGAAGCTATGCTGTTTTGGTTTAGATTATTTATAATTTTTCTACTTCTTGGTTTGGTTCATCTTTAGTGCTTTTCTGGTACTGAATAAAATGTCACAAATCTATGAAGTCATAAACTAGATCTCTTTTAAAGTGAGTTACAACATATTAACCTGTACACACTTCTTTCAGGATGTGTTAGTGGAAATGTATTAACTTGCATCTGAAACATGCTTTTGCTTTCAAAGTGTATAAGACAACTGTGCCTTTCTTTGCTGATTTCTTTTTTGTGCCAGCTTTTTTTGCTTTGGTACCTCTATTTCTCATTACCTGCTACTTTTTAAATCTAAATTAAATTAAAGAGATCTAAATTAAATCTCTACTAAATGTCAGTGTAGCATTTGCTACAAGGAACACTAAAAAAGAACATAAGAATATTTTTAGGCTATTTTCACTTTCTATTTCTGATCTAATAGTACTTGATCTCCATGAAAACTAGGACATCTACAGACAGGTTCATAGATTTTTCAATATAACCATATTGGAATAACAAACATTACTTTATGGTACATGTACTGACTATGTTTTTCTTGGTTTGCATATCTTTTGCCTTTGAAAAAACCATTTATGCCCAACTTTTACATATTAAAAGACGTAAAATGTATTTTCTCTTACACAAAGTCAGATACATGGTAGGAAATCAGTGTAGACTTACATTTTTGCTTAACCAAATTTAAAATAAAATTACTTTTGCAGATGGCAAATATTTCTACTGTCTCATTCAACACTTCATTTTGTTCATCTGTGCTTCTAGTTATATATTCAAGCCACATAATAATCCTCTTCAGTGTCTTCTCCAGAAACCTAGCTTTGAATTTCTGCCTTTGATGCAATAGGCTAGACCTGAAGCTCAGATATCACTGTCAAGATGGAAATTTATCTGCTCTTTTTATGCTCAAGTACAAATTTCTTCCAGCCGCTTTGCTTGGTTGCTTCAGATGGTCAGCAGGAAACGTTGCCACTTGTTGTCTCAGTGGGAGGGCATAGTTTCAGAACAAGCCGGAAGAAAACTGTTTTCTGTTTATTTTTCTCATGTCTGAAACTAATTAAGTTGACGTTAACTTTAAATGCCCATTACCATTAAGCATTAGAAACGTCATGTAAAAATGTGCTCTGCCGTGTTAAGACATAATAATATTCCAATGAAAGGCTAAAATAAGACACCTTTTTTTTCACACTATCACCTTCTCACATGAGTGATCTAATTCTTGTTAGTAGGACTGCTCAAAATCCCCTGCAATGTGAGTACAGAAAGTCCAATTATGCTCCAAAATCACAAGGGGTAAACAGCAATAGAAGCAGAAGAGTTGGCTGAACATTTCACAAGGAAAGGCAATTTACCAACCAAGACATTATTGTCAAGAGACTATCTAAGTGTATGAATAAAGCAAATGAGGCTGCTTTTGATGGCTTTCTCTGAAACAGACTCCTCCTGTAGGTGGTTCTGAGTTTGCTCTCAGTCAGCTGCTGCTAGGACATTAAGTTTAACTCAAAACAAACTCTTCTACAGTTCCCTGTGAAGGGAAACAGACAAAAATGAAAAGGTGGGCGGAGAGGAAGAAATGGAATCCACAGACAAGATATTTCACTGACAAAAATACACATAAGGGTTTTTTAAATAAATTAGTAAGCCTGACATTACATATATGACAGTGGCATTAAAGACAGCTAGAATAGTAATGAGCAAAATTGCTAAAATATGTGGTAAACTATCTCATTAAAGAGTAGGTTACCACAGTAAATGATTTCTGTCTTAATGAGTCAGCCCAACAAGGACAGGGCTTGTCCCCCAAGTTCCTGTGTCTGTTATGAGTCAGGCTGTTTCTCTTTACAGATTCAGGCTGTTTTCATTGAAAATTAAGTACTGGCTGAGTACAGGGTAAGGGAGCTACTTGTCTTCATGCTGGTATATCTTCTTTCCCACTTTATATAATTCCGCAGGTGCTGTCAATTTTTAGCTGTTTTGGGTTGTTTGTTTTGTGGTTTGCTTCCTCCCCACCCTGCGCAGATTTAAGAATTCTCAAAATGTGGTCTTGCAAATATGTTGGTACTGTATGTGAGGCGAGATATCTCTGGTGCTTTAAGGAAAGGGAGGGAAAAACAGGCAATATTCTTCAAATCAAAATCTTCATTGTTACATGCAAAAACAAAGACCATGTTTGTAGGATTAAGTAGCATACTGAATTTCAAATGGTGACAAAAAATTGTTTTGTTATCAGTTCAATAATATTGATAATTAAATTAGAAAAATATTAGGTACCAATTATTACAACCATTGGCATTTTTTTGCCAATATTAGAAATTTTCAAGTATAGAGTATGCTGTAAACACTACTTACTCAAAATTTTAAGATGTTCATCTTTTTGAAAAGTAATTAAAATAATTACTTATTATTATAAGTAGTTATAATATATATTATAGTTATTCATATTATAATAATTTAAGGTATGTTTTGCTTAAAGGAATAATGTAAAACCCTTGAAAATCTCCATATTTCTAACCTTATGTATTGTGTCATGTTTTGTCACATCAACCTGATTGCATTCATTTTCAAATGCATGATGTGACACACAGTAACATGATTCACATTTCAGAGGATTTAAGGGCCCCTGCTGTAATTGTGGAAATCATAAAGTCAGAAAAAGATTGGCCATGCTTTAGAAGTTTAGAAATCACACAGTAATTTCCTGCACATTTTTGAGGAAAAATATACTCTTAATGAAGAATATGGCTAGTGAAACATGGACTCCCTTGACTTTATAAGTAATGTATTTCCTAGATTTTTGGGTGACTATTGATATTAAATTTTGATATTAAATTTTGATACTAAAATAATATGGTAAGTTTTTTTGCCTCTTATAAATCCCAGTTACAAGTTAGGCTACATGAAGCCAAATTTTGTAATTTATAAATGTCAATTCCATCAGTAAGATGGTCTGGTATGCAATATATAACCTGTTTTCTTTAGATTGGATATGTATCAATACTACATTTCTACAACTTTTAATATATTTTCAGGTAATAAAAGGGTCAAATAACTGTGAAATAAATTTACTTGTTCTGGATGTCTCGGATACATCACATTAATTAAATACAATGTTCCTGGATATTATAGTAGTTGCTCCTTTTATAAAAACTTAACGTTTCTGCTCAGTATTTAGTAAGAAGTTGAAGTAATATACAAATTAATAGATATTCCAGATACTTTGAAGGGCAAGCAGACATTTTGAAACATGAATCATATGATTCATCAAACTATTTCAGGACCCTATTTTCATGCAACTTGAGGAACTAACTTTCTCAAGCAATTGTTAACATTTTGAATTTAGTCTTTGCCACCTGCTGTATTTTTTGATCTGATGAAAACTGCTTTATAATTTGTTTCAGCAGATAAAACAGTAGTAAGTTTAAAAGCTTTACTTTATCACTATAAATGAAAGATCTATGCTTACACTACATTTTTATTGATGTGACAATTGTTATTTCAATGAAATAGCCAATGTCGCTTTCTAAACTACATTAGTAAATATGAGATAAGGATAAAGCACAGAGGAATTTGGGACCCTTTGAGTGAAAATGTGTCATGTGAATGCATTTATATGCATCACAGTATTTATTAGCAAAATATTATAGATTGACAAATGTATATAATTTGTCATTTGAATGGAGAAGCTAGCTGGGATAGTGCTGAAAAATTCCAACTGTCCATAAGTTTTATCACAGAGTAAGAATGAGGAAAATGCTAAAATGAGCCATAGAGGAAAATAATTTATAACAAAAATAATCTTTATCTGCTCTAAAATAATTAAATGAATGGCTAAGGAAGAAAGGCTATATTCTACTCACCAATTAATTTCAATTGATAAAGTCAATGCAATGATGAGATCTCATGCATCAACCCCTTAAAACCATCACACCAAAGATCATATGAGCTATCAGATCTCTTGTTTCAGTTTATCCATCATTGCAAACATCTTAATAAATTTCTATAAGCTACGTCTGAGCAAGGCAATTTAAGGGACTGTGGCTACCACTAGTATCCCAGTTAGAGGAAGAGGGGTTGCAGGATAAGGTGTACCTGAGATACAAAAAAACCAAACAAACAAAAAAAAAAAAAAAACCACCAACCAAGCATTAAAAAAAAATTTCTAGTTTTCCAGAACTACCAGTTTGAAAATAAAACTTTCATTTTTAAATCCCACAGAGGAATTTGCCATAGGCATGAGAAACAGAAAATAAAAAATAAAATAAAGTATTTCTGCACTATTTTCAGTGGAGTGCATTTTCAAATTATTAAATCCCACTATCTATCATCTTAACACACTGAGCCTTCCTGTAATATACCAGACAAATCCATTATATCTCTACCTTCTCGTAGTGTTCCTTCAGTTACAAACTGGGGCTCACAAATTCAAGCACCAAATTACACTATTATGTGTAATATTTGAAAATGTATTTCAGGATATGACACACACGGAAGCAAAATACACTCCAAGAATTTGAAGATAGATGACTGAACATATTCTGAGGCAAAGTGAGCTTACAAAAATGACAGGTATAGCACCTTACTATGAAAATTGCAGAAAACCTTGCTTTCTTGCTGCTGCCTTTTAGTATATGCTCTTCAGTGTAGATGAATAATGAAGACATGTAATTTAAATAAAATTCTGACTCTTTCCAATGTCAGAGTAGAACGTGTCGCATTGTGTTAAAATCAATGAGGAAAAGCCATTAGCTCTTCACAGGACAGGTCCTAAAATATCCCTAACATTTCAACCTGAGTTTTAATATAAATCTCTCTGAATGTGTGGGTGTGTGTATTGTGAAGAAACTTTTCTTTTTATTTTCTTAAAAAACTATCTCAAAAGTTATTGCATGCATTTACCAGCTTCATACCGTGTTTCCTCTGAAAACTATAGACAACTTTTTGTGTCATGATGTATTTTGTAGGTGTATTTAGGAAAAAATAAATATTTTATTCTGTAGAGAAAAATACTTGAAAAATTAGCAGAAAGAAAACATGTGGCTCATCTGCTTATATATTCATATATTTTTATAATGCACTGCACTGACCATCCTAGGAAAAGAAACTTTCTAAGCTGATTTGCTGCCATTAGTCACTAAATTACAATGACAGACAGAGAATTACTGTGACAGGCAGAGACTGGACAAATATGGACATTCACTTGCCCACTTTCTCCTACATTGATATTCTTGGGCCCATAATAAGAATTTTGGCAAACTCTTTTTTTTTTTTTTATTTCTTTTCTCTATGCAAGCTGTGGTAATCACCTAAAATATAAACGTAAATTTCAGCTTAAATACCAGGCCAAATCAAGACCTGAAGCAGAGTCTAGAAACATGGCATTTCCTGGAAATTATGATACCAGGTGCAGAATTTAAGCCAGGACTCAAACGTATGAGTCTTTCTCTAAGAAGATTTCTCTGTATTGATGTCTACTCATTGTGCACATGATTAATGTACCAGGATGCACCGTAAAGAGGAAAGACTTCATTCAAATTCCCAGTCATAGATGCCTAATGACACCTAAGATGTTGCAGTGTATCTGCAGAGACTTTTAACTGCCTATTCAGAAAGATATGTGTGTTCCATATATCCTGTGCCATAACTTCTAGGTGCAAATGCATAGCTTAGAAACTCAAATTGCTTTTATAGTTAAAGTATTTAGTTTCAATGTTAGGCAGTAGAGAACATTTTCATCATTTATTTCCACTGGTCTGGACCTTCACTTCCTCTCTCTTGTGTGACTGCTATAGCCAATATTATTGAATGATTGAAGAGCAATCTGAAATATAAAGGAATTGTGTCTTTTTGTTAGCAGAAAAAGTCAATCTATCAATATCTTCATGCTGGTTTTTCTGTTCATTATCCTTACTGAATCCAGATTATGTTTAGTTTTTTTACTATGTCTAGCTTTTTATAGGCCTTGTTATATTTCATAGTATATGGCACATTTTTTTTTACAGAATTGAATTTTCCTTCAAAAATTCCACATTTTTGCCAGATATTTTATACGTCTGGCATCTTACCCTACTTTGCATGTCATTATGTGATTAAAGCATATTAAAGAGAATACATTTCTTTATTGATGCTTTTTTTTTTAAATTTATTTAATGCAGTTTTAAGCCTACACTTGAGGAAAAAGAGCAAGAATACATCAAATTTTCTTTCCAGAATTCAAAAGCAAGACATTAATAATTGGATGTTTTGACAAAAAGGCAACAAAGCATGAATATTTCATCTTTTTTCTATTTTATAATGTATTTCACTTTTTTGAACAGACAATCAAAATGCTCTCTTTTTTTGAGTTTTTGCAAAGTATAAAGGCATTGTACCTCAGCTATTTTAAAGATTATCTTTTTTCTTCAAAAAATATCAGGCTACCACTCAGAAAGGTAGAGTGTATTCCTTGTATCTGTTTTGATTTTATGCTTGTGTACCAACCAGATAAAAAAACCTCCTGCTTGCAAAATTATTTTAAAATTAATTACAGCTCATTTTCTAAACTATAGGATATATGATATACACAGGTGTAAGTGCCTATGTACTGGGTCAAGGAACTTAGTTATATACAGATCACTTCTGCCTTTTTATGTAGGATCAGAATCTCAAGCATTAATATATTTAATACTTTAAAAGTGAAATCCCCTTAACTAACTAATTCTG
>JAYDZK010000001.1:61065254-61075777 GCA_034509185.1 Euphonia xanthogaster | reverse complement strand
AAAAAAAAAAAAAAAAAAACACCACAAAAAAAAAAAAAAAAAAAAACAAAAAACTGTGGACTTGCTTTTTGGGATTTTATCTCATAACTGGATGTAAATATGATATGTAAGATAATGCCTTAAGCTTATGCAACTGTAAGTTAAGATATCTAATCAGGAAATTAACCTAAAGAAAGAGGATAAATGACAAATATTTTGAGTAGTAATTTTTTTCTGAGTATAGAGTTATTAAGAACTGTAGAATGTTGCCTTGCTAAGACCAGATATTACCCAGTAAATTTTAATATATGAAAATAAGGGAAAATGTTGTAGTGTAAGAAAGCCTGTATTAGTACATGTGCACACTGTAGACTAAATCATGTTAATGTTCTCTGCATACATTGTAAGAACAATTGAGCAGAAAACCATTAATTACTCTTTAGATGTATATTAAGTTAATGTGGGTAGAATTCTGAAATACATTGGAAAGAATAAAAATAAAAATTATAGAACAGGAAAATATTATTTAAACAGAAAAAGATTGCAAATTTGTTAGAATAAGGACTTGGAAGACTTGAAAATGATTACATTGTGGTAGAACTGGGATCTTTGGGACAGTGGTTATAATCATGTCACAACAGCTGAACATTGCAAGTTAAGAGCCAATTCCCAACTAAATTTTCAGTCAAGCTACTGAGTGACATAAATCTGATTTTTTAAATTCCTTGGCTTTTAAATTTTTTACTGACACAACAAAGAGCATACTTCATAAGCTTAAACATTTTCTACTCATTAAAGAATAAATCTAACTAAAGAAGTTTCAAAATTTTATTTTATTACATTTACTTTATTGAGTTTTAAAGTGACCATCAAACAAACAGATAACATTTTTGGCAAAATAAAAAAAATCAATTTTTGCAGAGATTTTTCACTTAGAAACATGGTGGGAAAGAAAATTTAGTAAAATTTTTATGTACTGACAATTTCTCCTTTTGTTTTTTCTTTTTTCTTTCACTAAGGAGAATCCTGTGACAATTATAAACTGAGAATGCAATAATCAGCATACAATATTGCAAATTGAACCCAAATGCTGAAATAGCTTGCCATAATATATAAATACTTTGTAACACTGTGATGGCATAACCAGACAGAAATTACTTTAAATAAATGTTTGAGCAATGTGACAGTTCAAGGGGTAAAGAAAGACTGGGTTTGCTGAACAATAAGGCATCCAAGTGACAGAAGAAAAAATGAAAAGGGAAGTAGAATATCTAGCAGGCAGTGCATCCTCCTGCACGTGCAAGAGACATAACTGGAAACAAAAATAAGCTGGATCAATAGCAGATGAGACACCACACTTATTAGAGGGGGACATGAACAACCTGTTAGGCAAAGTGAAGCAAATGTTCAAAGAAGGAAGTCAAACTCTCTTCAATGAAGTCTCTTTATTTTGCCGAGAGTTCTTACATCCAACCACTCTGATATCGGTTACATGGAGCCACCAAGAACTGTAGCCATCAGTGATAACTGTATGATTTGAGCTCCCTAGTACTGTAAATTCACAACTACTGTAAGCCTTAGGTAATAGCCTGAGCAGTCTTAAAATATGTAGTGATAATGAATAACAATGTGCAAAAATGAACAATTAAAAACAAAACTTTTGTTAATAACTGAATATAATAAAGTGTTTATTTAATTGGTTTAGATTTTAGTTTAAAACTGCTTTAAATTGTCACTTTTCTAAATACTCCCACCACAAAAATTTTTAACTCTCTAACTAATAAATATCAGCAGACCAGTAGATTTGTGTGAAACACTTCTACAGCCAGCATTACAGAAGCTGTGGCAAAGTTGATGCATGGGCAAAAGGAAGAGGTATAAAGAGTGTGTTGGGACCTTCCCTTTCAACAGAAGTGCACAGATTAGTTTAAGACAGCTATGAAATCATACTTTTTTTTTTTCCCTCAATGTACCTATTTATGTAAAGACAATCAATACTTTTATATTTTTATATATTGCCAATTTAATTACTTTTTTATCGTAGAAGATGTGTTCACTTCTTGGGTACATCAACACATCAGATGGAGGAATTCATTAGTTCATGGGTTTTTTAATTTTCAGAATTATCTGATAACAAGATTTATCAAACATAGGAAAAGTGTGAATAGAGCATATAGAGAGGATTACCTATATATATAATAAATTATGTATAACAATACTGTTATATATGTGCTGAGAGTAACCAATTTCTTATTAAAAGTTTGTACACTATTGACTCTTGCAGTACTCAATTCCTTAAATATTTTACTCTCTTCTTTTCCATGTAGGAATTAAATTATTCCTTTCAAGAATTCCCAAGAGCTTGTTTTATTCTCTTCTGAATTGTAAAACCAGAAGTACAACTGAATCGTTTGGATTTTTTTGTATGCAATTTGTCTTTTGAACATATTTGTTTAAAGAATATTTGATTTCTTCTAAGAAGCTACAACATGCAAATAGCAAAACACAAAAAAAATCCTTTGCTTACCTTGTTTTCTTTATACAAATACAAAGACAGCATAAATGGAGTATTATTTATCAACATTGCTGTTTAAGATTTGCTTTGACTTATAAGAAAGTTGACTTCATCTTTGAAGTCAGAAAGATAAAAAAGAACCATTTTCCTTTCCTTCTGTTTTTATTTCTTCTGAAATACTTGTTTAAGAAAGTGATATTAAATGTGGATCATAACATTGGTAGGCTTTTACGAAACCAGATTCTAGGAAAAAAGCAAGGGAATAATTCTTTGTCAAAATCTAGATATGTTCTGTCTTTGAGAATTTCCTTAATAAATTCTAACGTTGGATTAGTTCCTTAAAATTTGTGCTTATATTAGTAACAAAAGAATGAGAACATTCAAAGACAATTGGTGAACTAACTGATAATGATACAAACCCATCAAAACCATCCATCTTTCATCATCTTTGAAAGACTGAGACAGGCAAGGTTTCAAGTGACTCCAAAAAAAAAAAAAAAGCAAAGGTCACACTCACCTTCAAGATGGGCAAGAAAGAGAGATTCAGGGAGGTGCAGACAATACTCAGCTACAGATTGGAAACCACATGCAGGCACACCTAGGACAAGAGGACAGCTGAGAACAGCCATTTACTGAGGGTGGAATGATGCCTCACCAAAATTATTTCCTTCCCTAATAGGAAGATCAGCTTGGTGGGTTACGGAAGAGAAGTGACTGCCCTAATGCTACCAAGATCTTTTACATAGTGTCCCATAGCACAACTTCTTGTAGCTGTATTGGAAAAAAATGGTCTGGATGCATAGAATGACAAGCTGGGTGAAAAATTGACTAAATTGCTGTGCTGAAAGAACAATTGTCAGCACTTCAAAACCCAGCTCTAGCCAGATATTATACGTCAGACTAAGTTACTCCTCAGAGTTGATACTAAGGTCAATATTGTTCAACATCCTCGTTAATGGTCTGCATGATGAAGGAAAATACACTTTCAGCATGTCCCTGGATGGAGGACAGCTTTTGCATTGAAGGACTGTCTGCCACTGAAAAGGTTTTCAAATGACTAGAGAAATGGGTGGACAAAAATGACTTCGATTTCAATAGCCCTGTACATTGGACAAAATAACATCATTCAGCAGTACAGGCTGTAAGCTGACTGCCAAGACAGAAAAGAGACAAATAATTTTTTTTAGACAACAAGTTAAACAGAAGTCAGCAGTGTGCTTCTGCAACAATGAAAGCTAAGTGCCTGCTGGGCTGTATTAAGAAGACACTGGGAAAGTGTTAGGAAGAAATATCATATACTTGCTCTGTTTTGAGCATTCCTTAGGTATCTGTTTGGGGCCATTTTAGGAGAAAAAAAAAATGTCATCTGATACAGTGTGGTCACCCTCATGTTCTAAAAATGATGAATGGGTAAATTCCCAATATAAGTTAGAGAAAATACAGTTACCTGTAGAATAGTTTTTCAACAGCTAACTTCAAGGAATGCAGCGTAATGAATGGCTGGGACAGTGTTTGAATGTATCTAATACTAAGAGGAAGAATCACAGAATTTCCTGAGATGGAAGGCACCTACAAGTATCATTGAGGCTGACTCCTGACACTGTAGAGGACCACCCCAAAAATCTGTCTGAGCACATTCTCTAACATCTTCTTGAACTCTGCCAGGCTTGGTGCTGTGACCATTTCCCTGGGGACCCTGTTACAGTGGCCAACCACCCTCTGGTTGAAGAACCTTTTCCTAATATCCAGCCTAAATCTCCCATGACACAACTTCAGGCCATTCCCTCAGGTCCTGTCACTGGTCAGCACAGAGAAGAGATAATTGTCTGCCCTTCTGCTTCACCTTGTGAAGAAGCTGTAGTTGATCTCTCATTTTGCCTAGGCTGTACAAGCCAAGTGACTTAAGCTACCCCTTGTAAGGCTTCCCCTCTAGAACCTTCACCATCTTTATCTCCTTTGGACACATCCTAATAGCTTTATATGGTTCTTATAATTTGATGCCCAAAACTCTACACAAGATTCAAAGTGAGGCTGCACCAGTGCAGAGCAGAGCAGGACAATCACCTCCATCTATGGCTGCAAACGCTGCACCTGATGTCCCCCAGGGCACAGTTGGCCCTTTTGACTTCCAAGGGCACTGCTGATTCATACTGAAC
The DNA here is from genome assembly GCA_034509185.1 of Euphonia xanthogaster. NCBI lineage: Eukaryota > Metazoa > Chordata > Aves > Passeriformes > Fringillidae > Euphonia > Euphonia xanthogaster. The sequence goes on along the minus strand of JAYDZK010000001.1, from coordinate 61,071,127 downwards.
TTGCCATTGACCGTGACCCCCAGGTCACTCTCTGTGGTACTGCTCTTCAGTCTCTCATTCCCCAGCCTGTACGTATATCCAGGACTGGATATACCCATCCCAGATTCAGAATCCAGTACTTCCCCTTGCTAAACTTATCCAGACCTCTAATCATAAAGAATTAATTTCTAAGTTGTTTTCCTCTTAGGGAGGCAAGAGCTACTCATTTTGTTAGGCAGAAGTGGCTCTTGGTAGATAAACTGAAGTAACTTGTTTTTCAGATAGAAGTAAGGTTAAATTACTAAGAGAACTACTTGGAAAAAGAGCCACATTAGCAGATGGGAATTTCAGTGCTCCTTGAATTTACCATTTAAAAAGAAGTCCATGTCTTTGAGCAGAAGGAATTCAGGAGGCAATCCCTGGGTTCTCAAGGTCAGTGCACAGCAGAACGTGAAGCCAGCAACACAAGGGAGTGCAATAGTATTGTCATTATAATTGATGACATTATAATTGATTTGGAGGTTTTTTTCAGTCTTTTTTCACCTATAGATAGATATAGTAAATGTAGTTCTGGCCCAAATCTAAAAGATTAAATTCACAAATGTAGAAAGGTAGCAAGATGTTGTAAGTACTATACATCTGGAATCCATGCAAGTTCTGTTTTTATGCTTTAGAATTTGCTTTTTTCAGATTAGACATTTATATAGACATTACATTTGCCACTGAGATATAGCAGAGCAAATATATGACATCAATCACACAGAAATTAACTGATTGCTTTTAATTATAGTGTAATAAGATGCCACTGCTTCAAGGGTTTAATACAGGGATGAATTTTTATTACAAAATTCTGTAAAAAAAACTAATGGAACAGCAAAAAGCCTTAGCTGATATCTCAACTACAGTGTATCCTCTCCTTCTTTTTATGACTGTTCATTTATGGTTCTATTGTAAATAAAAAAATTGCTCATGCTTGATGAATTGCTCAGTGACAAAAAGTAAGTTGTACTAAGTCTTGTTCAAGCCTACCCATCTTCCCAATAATGCCCTTTGACCGCCTTTATGTTCGATTGTTTGCATTCCACAAAGCCTCCCCTCACTTACCAATTTTGCAGCTCAGATGCAGTCCTTCTCACTGAACAGAAACCCTGGATATAACAGTGATTATGCCCTCAGGTATTCTTGTCATGCCATGCTTGCTGCACATTCTATAGTACAATTGCAGCAAAGAGAATGGGACACTAATGGCTTTATGACAGCAGAAATATACATATGCTTGCAAAATCTTCCCTCCCTGCCCATCCCTGCTTGAAACAGAGCTCAGCTTGCTTGAATATTGTCTGCTTTACTTCCCCATTATACTTCAATATCTGAAAATATTTTAGCCTTAGAAGATTTATATTTAAACAAACTAACTCCTGTCAAGGAAATCTATTTAAAAAACCTCACAAAATAGAATTAAACCCCTGCTAGTCTATAGAGTTTTTAGACCTGAGACAAGTACATTTTTCCCTTTTGGACTAAAATTTTATCTAGACTTTTTGAACACTGGGGACATCACAGTTTTAATCTCTTTAAATAGGAAATAATTTTTGTCAACAACAGCAAATACCATTTCTGATTTGGGACTACATCACATCTTTTATATTTATAAATCTAGTTGTGAATGGGATTCTACGATTTTGATTTTAACAACTCTCTAAAATGGTCTTTTGTACCAAATATGACATATATAAATAATAGGATCCTGAGTTTACATAAATGTCTATGCTTGTGGAATGGGATGTAGTACTTCTACTGTATGTTTAATGTCACATCATATAAGCAGGTAATGTGACGGTCCCTTTTGACCTTCAAGACTGAAACCATGCAGCTCAAATCAAGACAGAAATGCATTCAGTGCTTATTTCACACCCGTGAATATGTTAGCAGCTGAAATGGTTTTGGAAAAAAAAAAAACAACCCTAAGCCACTAACTGTTAATAGCTTAAAGAAAGAAAGAAAAAATTATATCTTAAGAAAAAAAAAAAAGTAGAAATTTAGCATATGAAAGTGGATCACTGTTACCTGCCTGGTCTTTGCTTGCAAAATTAAGCCTTCATTCTGCTGCTGGAAGTTATCAATATTTAACTGCCTCTGACAAGACAAAGGCAGATAGTATGAACCAAGAATTATTACTGTGAATACATAAATCTTTACCTGAAGTGTTTTTATATCAATAATTGATTTTCAGTATGTAATGATACAGAGTTTGGATCTCATTAACAAATTGGGACATAATTATCAAATATTCTTTGATATAATAACTAGCCTAGCAGGTAACATTGAAACAGTGAAATAATTATGCATTTATTTTAAAAAGTTTTGGAAGTGTCAAAGAGGGCATTCTTAAAATTAAAGCCGAGAATTATAAATAGATTAAATTTTCAGGGATAGCTAAAACTGATATTGAAGATACCACTGAATGAATCGATGCATACTCTTTGATTGGTTAGTATGTGAGGTGTCTGGTCTGGTCACAGTTTTGTCCAATACTTTTATTGAGTTAACCAGTAGAATACAAAGCATATTCTAAAATTTGCTGACAACATCAACAAATCTGACTAAATCAAATTAAATTGGTTTAAAACAGATTAGATGATTGGATTTTAAAGTTTGCAAAGTAAAGATGCTTTGAAATCAGCAAGAATAATAGTGCATAGCAGTTGTACGGTGTTACAGTTCAGTTCTGTAAAATTCACTAAAAAATACAGACTACAGGTAAGTGACATTACTACTTAAAATAGGGAGGTTCACAGAAGTCAATCAAGTTAACCATTGGTGATGGGCAAAAAATTATTCTCTGTATGAAAAAGGAAAATTTTATCTAGGAAGCAACACGATTTTTCTGTCCTAAGATTCAGTTTTATCTTGACCCGCTCAAAAAGAAAAGTATAGCCAAAGTAGAAGAAAGCAAGCAAAAATAGCATGAAAAGTTGAAAACATAGCTAAGGAGGAAAGGTCAGAGACAATGGCTTTGTTTTATTTAACAGGCAAAAAAGACTGGCATGAAAAAAAAAACAAAAACAGATGTCCTCATTCTGTTTGCAAAAGAAGAGCTTTATGTTAAATAGAGAATTTTTCCTTATAATAATAGTGAACTGTGATTATAGATTGCATATCGGAGAACTGAATAGATATTTATCTGTGACTATATTTAAAGCCATGTAATATTTCATCCTTCTTCAGTAAAGGGGAACTGAGTGACCTTTTACAATAACATGCTGCCTACTACTTACATTATTTTTTATTATTCATTAATAAGGAATTGGAAAAAAATCAAATGTATTGAGCTATGAAATATGCCAATTTTATTAATATACACCTTAATTACAAGATATAAATATATACACAGTGCATACTTTCATAATTTACATAGATATCAAGAAGAAAAGGAAGGCAAATTTTCACTCCTTTACTTCTGTTGCAAATATTCACAGATCAATATTTCAATAACAATGATGAGATATGGATATCTAATGTATTTCACTCACCAAATACTGTCATGGGCAATACAGAGCTATTACAGCTATTAATTAAATATATTGCTTAAAAAAAACCAAAACAGAGCAGGATAATGAGAAATAGAATAAGACTTTAAAAAAACCTGCCCCTATCCCTCCGTCCTTCCCAGTTCTGCCTCCTCCCTGAAGTGGTGCAGGGAAACAGGGAATGGGCATTATTGTCAATTCATCACAATTTGTTTCTGCTGCTTCTTGGGGAGAAAAATCCTTCCCCCACACCAGTGTGGGGTCCTTGCCATGAGAGACAGCTTTCAATTAACTTCTCCAATCTGAGTCCATCCCATGAGCAACAGTCCTTCCCAAAATGCTACACAGTTACACAGTGTGGCTCACTCTTCCACAGGGTGCAGTCCCTCAAGGACAGACTGCTCCAGTGTGGGTGTTCCACAGAGTGCAGTCCCTCAAGGACAGACTGCTCCAGTGTGGGTGTTCCACAGGGTCAGAGGTCCTAGCAGAAAACCTCTTCCAGCATGGGCTCTTCTCTCCACAGGTTTGCAGGTCCCTGCTAGCAGTTTGCTCCAGCACAGGGAGTTCCCATGGGTTCACAGCCTCCTCTCAGGCATCCACCTGATCCAGCATGGGTCACCCCCATGGGCTGTGGGTGGCTCTCTGCATCCCTCCATGGGCTGCAGGGGCACAGCTGCCTCACCATGGTCTTTACCACGACACAGGGGAATCTCAGCTCCAGTGCCTGGAGTGTCTCCTCCCTCTACTTCTTCACTGACCTTGGTGTCTGCAGAATTGCTCTTCTCATGTTCTTCCCCTGCTTTTCTCTGACTGTAATTATGACTACACAATAACCTTTTTTTCTTATTACTAAATATATTACCACAGAGGCATTACCATCATTCCTGATAGGTCAGCAGCATGTCCTTTTTGGAGCTGGCTGGCACTGTGTCTGCCGTACATGGTTGAAGTTCTACTAGCCTCTCACAGAAGCTTCCCTTGTGGCCCTCTGCTACCAAAACCTGGCCATAAAACCCAGTACAACTTTTGGAAAAAAGTAATTAACTTCATGGAAATAGAGCACGGAAATCATAGCTAATGTTGTTTTATAAAAATTTCTGATGAGTGAGAAAAGAGTTTGAGTGCTGACACAGCAGAGCTACACTGAGCATAATACAGTTTAAATGATATTCAGCAAAAAATATAATTGTGCTTGTTTTAAAAGTAAACTCAAAATTATACATAAACCCATAACTATTCTATAACTACAGAGGACATCTTTTCCTCTTAAAACATATTTCCTATGTGATACTGCTGACATGAAAATATTTAATTTTTTCTGAATGTTTATATCCCAAAAAAAAAACCAAGCGGAGATAACTGAAAAAAATAGCAAAGATAACTGAATCCGTTAAAGTTAAAACTATTTTTTTACCAAATTTGTGTAGCCAGTTCAATACATAACTTGTTTTGTGAATATTTTATGTATATTTTATTGATCACAGTGTTTAAAAAGGTATAATTTATTTAAAGCAACCTCTAAATGCTAGGAGATAAAGAAGTGGGAAATACACTTCAGAAACGAACTGAATTTGAATTGGCGTCTATGTTGGATAGATATATTGGATATCCATGGACTGGCTTCCATGGATTGTCTATATATTCTGAACGTTTGTAAAAGCTTATAGGTGCATTCCTAGCCTAGATAGAAAAATCCATCTTGTTGTTTTACAACATGTTAAATACATCTTAGTAAACAAGCAATATAAAAAACATATAGCTTCATAGAGAACAATAGTATTTTGGACCTGCAAGCAACTTTTTCCCCTGTCTGATGTCACTACTATTTAGCCATCTGAGGTTAGCATTTATTGATTCTGCTTTTACTTTGATTGGATCTTACCTACTTCAGTGCTTCAGTAAATTGAAACCTTCTCCAGTTCATGGAAGAAATCTGAGAGCAGGGCAGTGAGAAAATGTACACTGACCTCAATTTGTTTCAGATGGTATTGGTAAAAACATTGTCATCAGGTTGCAGAAATGACCTCAGCTAGCAAGAGATAAAAATAAAACCTTATATTCTCAACAGCCTTTAACGGAAGGAGATTTAGTTATTCCCAAAGTACAAATCACAGCGCTATTTTTCTATATTCTGTAAATATGAGAATCTCTATTATCCTCATGATTTTAAAGGTCATCATCCAAATAAATTCCCTGCTGAATAAATCGGCCTTATATAGTGTAAGATTTGTTTCATATCTACACTGTTATCATCCATATTATATATTTTACTGTATATATGTACTTATTTAAGTATTACATAGCTATTATTATAATATAATATAATATAATATAATATAATATAATATAATATAATATAATATA
>JAYDZK010000001.1:61020845-61064890 GCA_034509185.1 Euphonia xanthogaster | reverse complement strand
TTCTAATATATATAGTGTAATATGATATTTCTAATATATATAGTGTAATATAATATTTCTAATATATATAGTGTAATATAATATTTCTAATATAAGAGAAAAATCCTCTTGCAATGAATCTATGAATAGAATATGAACAAAGAGAAAGTTGTAAAACTAACCTTGTCAGTTCAAAAGTTAGAGGCTGTCTTTCTTCAGTGATATTTTTTTACTTTTTCCAGATGTAAATCCTCATTACACTTAAAATGGTTTTATGCAAGTGTTTAAATTTAATCACTTTTTCCCTATGATTAATGCTTATCTTTGCAAGTGTGCAACAGCCACAATATGATCCTCTTGCCCCCTTTCTTCTCAATTTCTCATGCACAAAACCTCTGCCACTGAAAAGGACGTACCATTTACCTCTACTTCATACATCACATGTAAACAAAAATATGTTTGTTTTGTTTGCTAACTCAGTCTGTATTAAGTTAGCCTTAGCAAACAGCCAAAGCCACACCTAGCTGCTCATTCACTTTCCCTCCCTAGTGGGATGGGGGGGAAAATGGGATGAAAAAGCTCATGGTTCAAGATAAAAACGGGGAGATGGCTTACCAGTTACAACCGCAAGCAACAGAGACTGAACTTGTAAAAAAAAAAAAAAAAAAAAACCTTCATTTTTTTGCAATAAGATAAAATTTAATTACTGATTTACGTATTGAAAAAAACACAGGCAAACTTTACAACAGCTTTCCTACCCTCACTTTCCTTGATCAGATTCACGCCCTGTAAACAGCAGAGGTTGAGGATGTGGGGTTATGGTCAGTAATTATGGGGGATTCTTTGCTGACCCTTCCTTCTCACACTTCCCCTGTGCTCTGGCATGAGGTTCCCGAGGGGTGCAATTCTCTCAAGAATATCCATCTGCTCTGATAGGGATCCTTCACAGTTATTCTCTGCTCCTACATCATAGAGCACCAGACAATTATTTCAGGCCTGGACTCATTTCTGATTTCTAAATTTCTATACCTCTATTGCAAATAAACATATAAAAGAAAAGATAGCTCAATGAGGTAAAGTTCAATGAAATGAAAGTGTCCAGGTTTCTTAGAAGTGCATTTTTAAGTTTCAGCAGCAACTACGGAATCCTCTGATAAAGAACTTCTTGAAACCATATCAGTAAAGTTTATTCAGCATTAATTTGAAACACTGAGTATTCCAGAAACTTTTTATGATAAAATTTTTAGCTCAGTACATGTCACCCTTGGAAGGGAAGTTGTAGATATTGCTACAGATGGAGGGTACTGAATGTAAATTCATTCCCCAGAAATCATTTACATGAATTCAAGTGAATTCACATACATATGAAGCAAAATCTGCTATAACCCAGTTTGTTAGTTTGCTTGTTTTTTTTTTTTTTTCCAGAAATCAGTTATCAACTGGATAAATAAATAAATTCCCACCCTTATCAGTGCTCCATAAGAAGCAGAAGCTTTTTTGTTTGGCTAGGGTTTATTTGCAGAAATCAAAATTTTTGTCTTTTAGTACACCTTTTTCAAAAAACCCCGTATATGTAATGGCAGAGAACACCTTTGAATTCATAAGGTCTTGTGCTGCACACTTCAGTACTCTAATTACCCAGCCCTCGCAAACAAAAGGGCAAACACCTCCTCATTCTCCATTTCAGATTGTTCTATCAGTCTTTACAAATGAATTCTCAATCCAAAGAGTGTTAAGGTTCCATCTCTGTGCTGAGTTACACTACCAGTCAAATTCATAATACCAGAAACGCTGATTCAGCCACCAAAATACAGCAAGTAGTTAAATTGCAAGTATTTCAAATCTAAGAACATTACTTGTCTTTAAAAAATTACTTCAGTTTTTTCTAAAATATTTTAATACATTACAAAGTTTGTGTTCATTTGTTATTGTTTGCAATTTGACCTTCAATGTCACATGGTGGTATGTCAAATGAAGCAATTCTGATCATGTAAAATTGGATCATGTCTCACATACATCAACAGGATTGATTAAACCTGACAAGACATATCAAAATGTGACACATATGCCTCAAAAAGAGGCATAATGTTGTTTTCTGAAAACAATAGTGTTTCTTAATAATTTCTGAAAGAGATATTTTCCTTTGTGAATAAAAACCCTCACATATCAACAAAGCAAACATTTTCACTGCAACTTGAACATCATAATTAAAGAGGGCAGAGAGAAATAGATGCTTTTACTCCCTTTCAGGAAATTCATTTGTGAGTAATCAATATTACTTTCCAACCTAATTCACATTTAAGATAAGATTTTTATATAACATTCTGTTATAAAAAAAGTAAAAAGGAAATTAATTAGATGCAGAAGTACTCATGAGATAGGAAACACACCGTATCTCTTTGAGTACTGTCCTAGACATTATTCTTTCATTGCTGTACCACCTAGCAACATGCTAATGGGCTTCTCATGGTCCAGATGCAGTCCAGTAGACTCATGGTAATTCACAAAATTTACAAAAATGTTCCTTCTGGAGATGAGGAAGCAAATTTCTGCTTAACAACAAAGAAAAGGTATTACATTCAAATTTAATCTAAGAAAAATCAGAAGGATTTTCTTATATTGTATATTTTTATAGAAATTTCTATGAGTTCATTTTCTCATCTTCATTTCAACTCATTTATGAGTTAGCCATAAAAATCCAAGAGAAAACTTAGGAAATAATGTATTTCAATAAAACAGAATCTGGATTCAAAATACTTAAATACTTCATTCTCCTTTAGGATTTATTTACATACTCCCTTTCCCCTCCCCTCCCCTCCCCTCCCCTCCCCATCTTTTTCTTTTACCTGAATGGCCCTCTGTAATTCAGAATGACAGCAGTTCACAGTAAAATTAGAAATAAGGAAGGTACTTGTTCCCTAACAATGCAAGAACAATCAACATTGTTTCCCTGAACCCAAAAGAAATAAATCAGCTGATGATCTCCATACTCATTCTTCACTTAACCCAGACAGTCTTTTAGCAAAGACTTTTCTAGTGGTCACTTTAGCAGCCTGTATGTGTGGCCCAGCAGCTTTGTCTGTCTCTTTCCACTGTGCATCTTGTATTTTTAATGCATGCACGTAAGAACATGAGTAGGTGTTCATTTATATGTTTGGGTTGCAAACCCTTGATATTCTGCAGTGTGATATAACACATGCAGCATGGGGCTCTTTCATTCCTCTTAAATGAAGGCAATGGTTAAACCTCCAGCTTCAGTGACACAAAACCAGACTGGCCACACAGAGCAGTTTCTGGTAAAACACAAAGCACTAAGCAACTTTATAGTGTTCTCATTATGTATTTCTGCCAAGTCCCTTATTTCTGTGGAAGTCTGAAAAGACATCAATATAAATTCAATTCACATTAAAGCTTTTAATGGTAATCTATTGAGAATAAAGATTCTTATAGTTTGCTGTATGAATATTTTTATTTCTATAGTCAGAGATTTAGGACCTCAAAAGAGCTACAGTCCTGAAGTCCTGTTCTATTTTCATGTGCTACCTTTCCTTGATGCAGCAATTATCAGATATGTAGATGATTTGGAAATGGGTTGTCTGCTGACAGAAATTACAATCCAAAGAGGCAGCGGTTAGATTTGGCAGGAGTGTTGTCTTTGACACTTGGTAAAGAGAAAAAAGAGGAAGAGAAAAAAATGTTGTTGAAGGCTGAGGAAAACAGAGCTTTTCTGTCAAGGTTTTTTTCATCTCTAAATATCTACCCTAGAGCATTTTATTCTTCCTGTACTTCATTATTTCTGTCGCTTATGTTTCACAGTACAGATTTAACTCATCCAAAACTAACAGCCAAACAGTAATTTTTAAACATTATTTCCCAGTACTGTTAGCTATTTTTGTAAGTATTTGAGACAAATCAGCACAAATGAAGTCTGACCTTAGTGCTGACCTTAGTCTTAGTTCTTTCACTGTGCAGCTAAACAGACAACTGAGGAAGTGGACAAGTTGGAAAGCATAAAGCAATTTTGCATGCGGGTGCCCATTTGTTGGCAGTGGGCTTTTTTAGGACAGCTTTTGTGATATAGCCAGTCTCAGTTGACTCCAGCCAGCTCATCTTTCCAATCTTCATGTAGATACAGATATTACAGATGGGATTTTTTCACCTTCCAGCAGGAGTTCAAAACCACTATTTGAGGACTTAAGGGTGAAAAACAAGTGATACCCTAAGACAAGAATACCTGTACAGAAGCTGATACCTCAGAGAGCAAAAAACAGCCAAAATGGGGAGGGAATTAATGTATGCAGAGTTAGAGGAAATCAGATGAGTTGCAACAGATAAGAGCATAGTAAAAAGATAAGTCCAATTACTAAATGAGAAAAGGATGAAATTAATGAAGGTTTTAAATTGCTGAATTACTTTATATTAACTTGTCAGTAAGATACAAAATAGTCAACATCAGTTTTGACAATTAGAAAGTAATGAAGACCTTGTAAAGTCATCTATTGAAAAAAAAAAAAAAGCCAGAAAAAGAGAACCCAAATAATTGAAATGCATGGAAATGAACTAGTGAGATAAAGGTTGCATTCAGTAATAACACCATGTACCTACTTCTAAACAAGTGAATGCTTTCATGGATGACAACGGCATAACAATACCTGTGTGATTAAACTAAGCAGTCGTCTAATTACCTGCTGAATTACAGCTTTCAAAAGGTCATAACAAGACTTCCTGGCTTACAAAGCACCTATATGATGTTCTGGAAATATATTTATTGGTTTTACCACTCATCTAGTTCAAACTGAGGAGGACACATCATGCACAGCATCCACAGATCCAGAACAGAAAGCTACAGCATGGATGACTGACTCCTATAATTTTGGATTCAGGTCCCTGTGTCTGAGATTTAGTTTCTTTCTCTGTGTATGTATTTTATAATACAAAGTTGTTAATTAAAACCACCAAGGATGGTGCAGATGATTCCATCCTCCTTAGGTGGAAGATGCCTGTATGTCTGATTGCTGCTCTATCAAGTCTCATTCTGGCATCTAACAGTCTTGTTCTGAGTTTGCAGTGTCTGTACAGTGACTCACAATTCTGGTCAGGGACAGAATGTGTGTTAGTGTCAGAAGGTGAGCAATTAGTGAACATTTGTAGGATGATGAAAGTGTTATTTCAAATCAAATTAGAATGAAGGATATCCCATGAATTTGTTTACTTCTGAGCTGAGTATCCTAACCACTGAAGTATTATATAATAAACAAGGCTGATACTTAATCACAGAATTAAATTGAATTAGTCAGGTTTACATCATACCTCATAAATCAATCTTTTTAGGATGATTAAATGTCCAAGAGTCTGTTTCATACCTTGCAAATGTTCTTAGGTAAAGATAGGTGCCTATTTGCGAGTTATGAGCATTCATAACACCAAGTACTATAAAGTTTTCCAAACACTTTTGCTCTTATGCTGGCATTTCAGACCTGGCAGTACATCAAAATTCTGATCTTGGACAACTTTTATCTTTGTAATTTTTTTTTTCTCTCTTTCCCTGATCCTTAAAAGTCATTCTAAAGCTATAGAGAGCAGTTTAGCAATTAATCCCAGCTGCTGCATTTGGACATACTTTGCAATGAACTAATTAGAATGAAGTTGTAGCATGACTTTTGGAGATAGATCTGAATGACATCTTTTACATAACGTTATTAACTGCTAGTACATACAGATGATTTTTTCCATAAAAGCACTTAATACTTTGATGCTCAAATAGTTGACTTTGTGAAAAAATTACAGTTTTATGTATAACTAACCTTTTTAACCATCTCAATGATTATTTCATAGGCTTGCTATCTATATGTTTTCCACAAACAAGACTACATATGGGACGACTACAGATATTGATCATCACACCAAATCATATTCTTGGGAGAGAAACAAACAGGCTTTCAAGAGATGAATGTCCTTTAAGTATCTTCCATGTCATCCTATTCGGCAGGACCAGACTCGATAGAGAATTGTTGTTTTTCTTTACTCTTAAATCTTTTCCTAGTTGTAGTCTTTGTTTCACCTTGAGGGGAAATTGCTTGTTCCTGCTAAAATAATTTTCTTTACACTTGAGGACCAGATGTCTTTATAGGGGATTAATCCTCAAACCCCTGTGGACTAAGTACATGTAAATGCATTGCTCTATTAGTCATACTTGATAAATCTGAAGAAAAAAAGAAACCCTTGTAAGAGTTTTATGGAAGCACTAGGTTATAACTTGTACGGCAGCAAGGGAATCAGCAGGAAACACCAAAAATACTCAGTAGTTCCCTCTTCCCGAGGGTGTCTTCCTCAGAAAAGCAGCAGAGTTAATCCCCTTCTGACTTTGTCTCAAAGAACTGATTCTTTTGGAACAGAACAAGAAAAGAGGGATCTCCAGATGCCATCTATGAAATTATACCTAAGGCAGAGAATTGCCCTTAACTTCCATGGCAGTATTTTACATTTTTTTGTTGACAGCATCTCAGACTTGACATAATTTATTTTCCCTGAACTATGCTAAATATTCATAAGACTTGGTACTCCATCCTTCCCTATAGCATACTTCTAAGAAACATAATTGAAGACAGAAACCATGTTATCAGTGATGCTTTATGTCATTTTTTGTTCATGTCTGCAGTGGTTAGAAGACATTGTTGTCATCACTGTGTGAGTAAGCAGTAATGATTTTCCAATACAGCAAAGAGAAATGATTAAAGGTTAGCTGAAAAAAGGCAGTAAACATTATTAGGCAATTTTCTTAAAAATAAAGGGAGAAGTAAATAGACAAGTGATAATTACATCTCAGAATTTTACTTTTTTTTCTCACTTTTTTTTTTTTTACATATGTATGGCTACCATTGAAATATTTATGAGATTTGCCTATCTTTCCCAGTCCCAGACTTAAAAAGGTGAAGGGTTAGAGATCATTTGTTTATTAATTTGTTATCACAAATACTGCTTGTCAGCTGCTACATAGAAAAATCTTCATTTATGTTCTGTCCAAATACAAATTTATAAGAAAACTCTTGAATCTTCTGATGAAAAAAAGACAAGCTTTGAGCTCTTTACACCTTTGTGTGCCATAAATGTTTCTTATAGTCTTTGTTCTTACACAAGTAGGTCTAATATATGCAATTATCTCTCCAGGAATTGGTAAATTAAGATAAATTATTGGCAAATGTAAAATTATTATTGTCTAATATGATTCATCCCTCCTGAAAATTGTAGGCACTTCAAATATGCTTTGTATTTCATGTTTCTGACAAATAAGGATGAATGCTTGAGACTTGTGCACCAGAACAGCACTTTCTGATAGCCAGAAGCTAGTGTTTGTATCAAAATGAGGGGAACCCTTCTGCTATAGTTTTTAAGACTAGGAAAAGACCTTAGGTGTGTGCCAAATCTCTCTTTCCCTGACATTTCAGTCAGTTGTGAAACCATATTCATTTGGATTCACTGGTGACTACTTACCATTAAATGTAGCTGTTTTTAAAGAACCATAACACAATTACTTCAGCAGCTGTTTTATCTAACTGTTAACTAAAAAGTTAACAACTTATATCTATGGAAAAGGTTGTGCACAAAGCATTCTTGGCCTACTGAATTTTCTTTAGCAAGGCCTTTGACATATTCCCCTTAAAGCCAAATTGACAAGAGATGGACTGGATAAGTACATGAAAAGGTGAGTAGAAAATTAGCTTGACTGTCAGGATGAATTAGTAGTGACCAGTAGCACAAAGTCCTGCTGGCAGTCAATTAGTAATGGCATCCCTCAAGGATCTGTACCAAGGCCGATAGAGTTCATTAATGATCTGAATGATGCAATAGAGTGGATAGAGTACATCCTCCATGAATCTTATAGAAGATAAAAAATTGAGAGTAGAAATTGGCCAACTGAACAATAGAGCTACTGTGTGAAGGGACACCAATAAACTGGAAAATTGAGCTGAAAAAACTTCATGAACTCCAGCAAAGGTAAATACAAATTTCTCTCCCAGAAAAAAATCCTTGCTATCTTGTTGGCCAAATAACTGCAACCAGCAATGGGTTGCAGCACAAGAAGAACATGGACATGTTGTACAGAGTAAGTGCAGAAGAGGGACACCAAGAGATTAGAAGGATGGAGCACCTCTACTGAGAAGAAAGATTTTGAGAAATGGGTTTGTTCAGCATGGAAAAGAGAAAGATTAGAGGTGACCTAATTGCAGCCTTCTGTAGAGGATCAGACTTAAGCATGTTTTGTGTCAAACATTCTTACTGTTATGACAGGAAGTCAGAGGAGAGGGTCTCACAGAGGTGGGTCTATGATGTTCCAAGCCAACTTCCTGCTCTATCTTGAGACACTCTCAGACCCCGGTTGCTGTGCCCCCCCTACTCACTTCCTGGTCAAGAACTGGCTGTGCATATGTAAATAAAACAGAGTGAAAAGCCTAGTGGCATGCAGCAGGTGAACAATATAGGAGGGTGGAATGGGCCCCCTCCCTCTCCTTTCTCTGGCTCTCTTTCTCTTCTATTTCTTCTCTCTTTCTCATCTTCTTTCTTTGTCTTGAAACCCCAGCTCCAGACCATCCACATGGCAGGACCAATGCAGGATCTGAGGACTGGTGATATTTGCTTTCTGCCCTTGTTTTGCCTGAGTAAAGCACAGCTATCTCAGTGTGAGAGATTGGAAGGATTTCTGGTTCCAAACATTTCGGGGTGGTGTGTGTGGTAGAAGGGACAGGTCAGGCTTAGCTCTGGTGAGGTGATGCCCTGCTCTGCACACCCCACTCCCCCTAGGCCAATCTCCCACCCTGCAGTGGCTGCCAGTCTCTGGGAGAACAGAGGCAATGCTCCACCCCTGCCTCTGGAGCCCCTAACCCAGGTCCTGAGCAGCAACCAGACAGGAAATCTCACATGGGGGAAGGGCTCAGGAAAGCCAAAGAGTCTTTAAACTGAAGCATGAGGCAAACATATATCATGACCCTATCTTTACTTGGATGTGACATCAGCTGAGACGCTGCTGGAACCCAAGAGTGGTAGCTAAATTTATCCTTTTCTGTATCTTTTCCGTCTTACTCTCTCTCTTATACTAAGTCCCACTTCCTGAAGTTTTGAGTAAGTTAAAATCAGATGGATTTGGAATTTTCTGAGTGTAATGGTCTAAATTAATGCTTTGTGAAGTGTTTTATGTAGGTTGAATGCTGCTCCAAACTTTTGCCAAAGTTCTCTAATTTTCTGAAGTTGCTGGTAAAATTTAGGACTGCACTTGGAAAACTGTGTCAGGTTTTGGGCTCCTATATACCAGTGATACTGGATATACTGAAGCAAGTCCATCAAGGGACATGCAGAAAGCTGGAAGGAAGCGGGAATGTGACATATCAGGAGAAGCAGAATAGCTGGGCCTTTTCAGTGGTGAGAAGAATGAGCCAAGGAGATGCTGCTGTCTATAATGGCAAAGCAAAAGACAAAGCCAGGAGCTTTGTAAACTGTAAGCAAGGGTAAACGATGAGTTGTAATATGAGTCTCAATATGCAACTTTTCAACTCAGCATAAGGAAATTAAATTTTGTCATGCGGATAGTCAAACACTGGAACAGGTTGCCTGTGTAGTTTCCATCATTGTAGAGATTCAAAGTACCCTGGTCTGACCAGAAGCCTAGACAATATTACCTCTGGAGGTCCTTTCCAAGCTACATTGTTCTGTGTGTCTTTGACGTATGTGAATAATTTGCATAAAAATCTGCCAGTGAAATGCAGCAGACTGCTGTTCAGAAAAGACAAAGCAAGGCCTCATAATCTGAATGTGTTATTTTTCATGCATAGCATCAGTTCCTAGGCCATACACAAAGAAAAGCCAAAGAGGAAGCGAGTCTAGAGGGTTACCTTTTCCAACAAAAAGGTAACCCTCGTTACCTTTTGTTGGAAAAGGTAACCCTCTAGACTCACTTCCTCTTTGGAAGCTCGTCTATCTTTTGAGTGTATATACCATTATTGGTTGAGGAACAGGGAAAACAACCAAAAAACCACCCAACCATCATTACTAATTCCAGCTGTATCGTTGGATGAGTTACCCTTATACCTAAAGGGATGATACAGAAAACTCTGACATTTTTAACATCTAAGCAAATGGCTTGACACTAGCAGTGTTGACAATAGAGGTGAGTACTGTTTTGTCTGGGTAGTGTTTATAGACTCCTTCCTAGCTTTAAACTTGGAGTTACCTCCATTCTTTTTCCATAACCACTGAATTTTTCTTATTCTGAATCAAACCTCTGTTGCTCATCAGTGACTCGGAATCACTTTCTACATCCAATGTTAGCATATAATCCTCCATCCATTTGCAACATATTTGGCTTAATCAAAGTATTTTCCAATATCCAGGAAATCTTCCATTCCCTGATTTGTCATTAAATAAACTATGAGAGAAAGGCTGCTGCCAAGAAAAGGGGATAGAAAACTCAAACCAGGCAAATGTTTTCTGTCTTTTCCGGACCCATTTGAACCAAAGAGCACTTTTTTCAGTATAGCAGCCAGCCTGACACAAAATGACAAGACTGAGTTGCAAACATTTTTGATTTGAAGATAAGTTTATCTCAATGCCCTCCAATCTGTAAGTAAAAAAACCTCACGGTTTTTGAGGCTTTTTTAGTGAATGAGCATCTATAGAACTGTGAATATAACTTGGCTAAACAAGAGCAGTAGATTGGCAGCTGATAAGCCTGGCAATTTAACCTTGCTATATTCAGTGAATATTGCAGTGTGCTCAAAATGGTAAAGGAAAAAATTATCTGTTAACTTATGCTATCTTTTCGCCATATAGCAATGTAACTTTCACATCAGCATTTCAATTCTTTTTTCTAATCAAATGAACTTTTCCCTAATTTAAGTTGTGGATGCTCCACCTTGGAAGTGTTTAAGGCCAGGTTGGATGGGACTTTGAGCAATCTGGTTTAGTGGAAGATGTCCCTGCCCAGAGCAGTGGGCCTGGAACTAGATGATCTTTAAAATCCCTTTCAACACAAGCCTGTGCATGATTCCAGCACAATCTGTCACTTCAAGTGGAGAGGAGCTGGTGAGGAGAGATATTGTGCTGGACCTTATTCTCACGAGCAAGGAAGAACTGGTGAGGAATGTGAAGCTCAAGGGAAAGCTTAATAGAGTTTGACATACTCAGGGAAATGAGGATGGTCTACATGAAGATTGGTACCTGGGACTTTGGGAAAGCAGATTTTGGGCCCTTTAGTGACCTGCTTGGTAGAGTACTGTGAAATAAAGCCCTGGAGGGAGGAGGAGACAAAGAAAGCTGGTTGATAATCAACTATCACTTTCTTCAAGATCAGAAGCAGTAATGGGTAAATTGGGAAAAAATTTCCAGGAGGCCTGCATGGGTGAACTAGGATTACCTCAACAACTGAAACACAGAAAGGAAGCCCACAGAGGCAGAAGAAAGGACAGGCAGCCTGTGAGGAATACAGAGAGGTTAGCCCTGTAAACGTTATGTTTGGTAAGAGGTCTTGCAATCATATGCAGTCACTGAGTAATAGACACCAGCATTTTATGTAATACAGGTTTATGTTTGGATTAGGAGAAATGGTTTTATAGCTGTAATTAATACATACAACAGTTTTTATTAGACACGTTGCAGCAATGTTAACACTCAAATTAATAAAGAAAGAAAAGATGAAAAATGCCCTCATTATTATTATTACAAAAATAAAGTAATCTTTTTTGGTGTTTTATTCACCCTTCCAACCTGTATGTCTCTGGGACCCCAGATAAGTAGTAACAGCTTTTCTCCGATGAGATGGCAGGTTAGCAATCATCATCCCCAAGGTCTGTGCCAGGATGATTGCAGAAGTAGTGGTATATGTGGTTTATGGCTAGATAAACTGCCAGATTTTTTTTTTCCTCTCTCTTTTCTTTTTTTTTTTTTTTTTCCATCATTCTGACTATGTAAGGATATTCTTCTAGGGCAAAGAAATCAGAACACCGATAGCTCAGTAAAACCTCCTTATCTTCTGCTTGAGGGAGAAAGTAGTTATGAACCTTAAGAGAAGGCGTAAAAGAGTGAATATAATGCCAAAGAAAAGAAATGCATACCAAAATTTTTAGTACAGCTGTCTTATCTCTGCTAACCATGCTTTTCTGTAATAATTAGATAATTTACTCATTTATAACTCCACTAATAACAATAATTGTTTTGTTTGAATTAGGTAATTACTGTTCTAATTAGATTGATATTAAGCTCTTGCATTTTACATGTCCTTGCACCCGTAGTAAGATATTTGGTGGAAGATTTACTAGATGTGTTTAGAGACAGGATGTTTCTCAAGGTGTATGAACATCAGTTTCTCATCTCTATTCATTGTATGGCAATGGCACCAAAATGGCCATATGTACTTTAGGCCAGACTTTGTCTGAGGAATGTATACCCAGTTCATCCAAACTAGTACTGCAATGTACTTTGTGATATGTTCAAGTTTGAATGGAACATTCTAAATGTGTTTTGTCCACTCTCAATAGGATAGTCTGCACCTTATTTTCTCTCACAGGGAAATGAATTTATTCCCAGATTTTGTAAGATTTTGTGCTAAAGTATTCACAAGGGTAATAAAATTCAAGAATTAGCTAAAAATATGGATTAGAAAACCATAAGGGTGGGGTGGTTTCATGTAGTGATTAGATTCCTCTCTCCTGAATCTCTAACTAATTTCAGAAGGTATCTAAAATCAATAGTGCATGGTTTAAAATATAGATGTTTCTCGATGCCTGGTTTGAGCTACTCTAGTCTCAAGAAACATATGTGCATTTTACACCCAGAGTGCCATTGGATATAAACAGGAGATACCCAGGGAACAGTGATAGGAACTACAAATTTCTTTTCTCTCACATAAGCAACCTAAAAATGATTCTAGGAGGAAAACTCTACATTGGGTCCCATCAACTAATCCACTGTTCATCACCCTCTGCGGTAGGCGGGAACTAATGCTGTGGGGAAAGTGTGTGGAACAGAAACATTATAGGATGATCTCAATGGTACAATCTCTAAGCTGCTGTCAATTAGTAGTTAAGAAGCTTTGAGAACCTTATGTTGCACCTGAATGATCATGAGAGTTTCCTTACACGTTTGCTTTCTTGCCTGCATAGGAGGCTAGGTCCAAAAGAACATAGGGAGTTCCCTCATCAGAGATACCCTTTATTTTTGTGAAGAGTTCAATTATGTGAGAGAGATACCTACTTATTACTCTTTGGGTAAAGGTGGATTAACCAATCCTTTGGTTATTTTGACAAAGAATAAGTTCTTGTAGAATCTTTAAAAACAGCCTTTTGTTTTGAACACACTGGGTGGGTGCAACAGTGAAACATGAGGGAAAATCCCATTCAAACACACAGTTCACTGACAAGAGGTACTCAAATAACAATATTATGATTCAGCTGAAGTGTTTTTAAAGATCACTCTTTTAAGGCAGGTTACTATATGAGGTTCCCTGTGTCATCCTCTGAATGTTACTAAAAATACTTAGCTCTCTTCTGAGAAGTACCATTGAAACAATCTTAGTCACTAATAGAAGGGTAGGCATTAAATTTTAAAGAGAATTTTTTTCACATCTTCTATCAAATTGATATAAATGGCTATGAAATATTTACAATGAAGAATGCTTTTTGTTAGAAAATGGTTAAATACAGAAATGATTTCTTCAGAAACCTATCTCCTGACAATTGGTCTGGTCTAAATTCTTACAAATGAAGGTCTCCTTTTAAGAAGTTGCCATATATTAAACTGTTAATAATTCTATTTTGGCTTTAAAATTTTCAGGAAATACAAAGTTTACATTATGAATACTTCAAAGTTAAATTGTCTGATTAAAAAATAAAGGAGCAAAAAGAAATAATTAAAATTTTAAAAATAACATGATCTACAAAACATAACGAAAAGCAGCTGTAAGGTGAAACAGTTGTACATTGCACAACACTATGAGGTCAATGAGACTTCGCATATTTCGGAAATTAAATGATGCTACAGACATTTCCAGGCATTAGAACTTGTTCATTCAGCTTTGATGGTCTTAGGAGCAGTTGATTTTGATTATCTGGGTTCCCCACTTTGTCATTGTTTCTCTGATCACTGCGTGGTCATTGGTTTTTTGTCTGTTTCTTTGAATTTTCACTTGCTAGACAAACTAATTGTAACCTTTAAAGTTAGATGTTGGCTAAATCCTGACAACAAAATGTAAAACAAACATCCAGACTAAATATTTTGCCCCGTCTTTCATAGGGCCCAACTGCAGGGCTTATGTTAATAATGTTTTCTGCAATACAGGTCTGAATACTCTTGATAATATAAATGCAGAAGTGATTACCCTGTTAATTAGTTAAAACTAATAATTAGATTAAACAACAATGGATAGAAATTGTCTTTACTGCACCTCTAAATATTATAGGTAGAGAGACACAATGAAAGAAATGGTGATTTTTGGATTAATAATCCTTATATTAAAACACTGGAGGATAATAAAATCTCTTGAGTATGAATTATCAGGATCTCTTCCTTTCTGTAACTACTTTCAAGGTTTATCTTCCCTGTTGAGAAAGTGTATTGTTAATTTGATTGGTCTGTGAACACAAACCAGACTGTAGTTTAACACATAGGATACCCAGTTCACATAATCATGGAGTTCTAACAGAACTACCTGACTTATGCTTCTAATTGTACTTTAGTGACAAAACAAAATTTTTAAACCATAACTGCATTTCTAAATAAAAAGTCAAACTCCATCCCATTAAACACTTATTACAATGTAGATGGATTTTCTCATAATCGTGACTTTTTTCCCCCAATTTTCACTCAGTCTTATTCCACATTATTTTTTCATTCTGCAGTTTAAATCTTTCTGACATGCAGAAGCTGCAAATAAAAAACCCACATTTCTGTCTCTTTGTGGTATGACTCCAACTGTTCTTGAGAATAGATTCACTTTGTTTCTGAAATTCCACGGAATGGCCTTTCCCTGTGAGAAACAGTTCTCCACCTTTGGCTAACCAAACATGATGACTATGATAGTAGGAGAAAAAAATACTGTGTGCCTGCTGGAAAACCCTAAATAACAACCTGAATTATTAGTACAGCTCTGTTTCGGTGATGTTTACATCAATTTTTTTTATTTTTTTTTTACTTGCAGTATCAGCTTACCCATTAGTGTTCTTTTCCTCCACTTCAGTGAACAGTCTCACTCTACGGAATTTCTTAATATTGAATAATCCAAGCTCATAACTTTCTGGATTTATTTGTGCAATTAGTTTTTTAAAAAATATTCACAAATCTTCTTTATCTCTCAAGAAGACTTCACAGTAATTGTATTTTTCATTGCAGGATTACTTTTTTTTTGTTACCTTCATACTTTAGCCTACTTAAATACTTCCTTTATTTCATATTGAAATATGTAGAATCACATAGTGGAATTTTCGAGTCACTAGACACTAGTCATCATTTGATATTATTGATCAGCAGAGTTTAAAAACAGTGAGAAAAAAAATAGAAAAGGACACTTCAAGGCTGTTGTTTCTGTTGGCTATGGACAAGTTAACTTCAAGGAAACTCAGTTTCACAATAATGCACAGGACATGCTTGTGCATTCAGGATCACACCTCCTCTGCTCAATGATGCTCTCCGCACAAAGCCTATTTGCAGTGCTAATTTACAGGTCTGCTGGTTGTAAAGACCAAATCATGAAAACTCTCTATGAGGATATTTTCAATACCTTCCTCAAACAGTGAAACAACCATTAACCCTTGACAGCATAAGAACATTGGTGAACTAGGCCTGGGGAGCAGTGCAAAGCTTTGTGTTGATATTTTTTCCAAGACAGTTAAATGGTACTAGTCGCACAATAAATTTAGAAGTCAATTTAGAATGCAATATTTTTTCTTTTAACTTTCTTTTATACCTTTGAAGAAGAAAGAGGCCAGACATAGGTATCTTAATCAGGTGAACAGCTTCTCTTAAATAGTTGATTAATAGATGTAGCCAGAATGACATAATGTTTACTCTCTGAAACATTTTTTTTTTTCATTCTGTTGACTGGTTTAGAGATCCTTAAATATCCTATAATTTCAAAAAGAAAATGTGATTTGAAAATGTGTTCTCTATCAGGGCATTAGCATGCTCTTGCACATAGTTTTAAAGATGGAAAAAAGGAGACAATAGATTCAAGACAATTATTTTTCTATGAATGTTGGAAGAATAAACTTGAACTTTGAATGAAGTTACTGAATAAAAACACAGAAATAGAAATTCAAGTCTGATTTTTTTTAAATCACTGTAATGTTTCCAAACTTTTATTGACTTTCTATTTGAAGTATTTCTTCTGCTGTTTCTTCTTCTGTAACCTGAGCTATGTTTTGCAAAACTTTGTGAACACCCTCCTCTTCAACTGAATGCAGTCAGAATTCTTATGAAGCTTTGAAAAACAGATTTCTTTCACGAGTGGTCCATGAAATCCTTAAATTGCATAAAATTACGGGTATGTTTCATAAATTATAGGATGTTAATGGCCTTAATCTCTCCTTATTTCTGTGTGCTGGATATTGATTCTGTAGCCTGTGATCACTTTATTCTGTGTGTTAAGGTTACTGTATGGTGCTGCAAGCCTTGATGGATTAAAAGTATGAGGAGGAAAATGGTAAATGTTATGTGATCTTTGTGATCCATTGCACAGATATCTGTTATACATGACTGTGCTGCATATCAATGTAAAGTGTGGATCCATTCTCTCAGTTATGGGACAGTAAAATCTAGAAACTATATCTTTTAAACTTATTATTAGTAGCTGTTTCTCCTTGGTTTACTTGTTTTCCTTCCTGGTAGAAAACTAGCTCACATTTTGACTTTTTAACATCTAATTCAAGTATTGGAAATCTTCTGAATTTCATTTGTTCATAGGTGATAAAGGTACAACAAGGAGGTATAAGAAAGACAAATACCTGGAGTCTCAGAATAGCAGCTGAATAAAAAATATGCTGTGTACAGTGAGCCAGGACAAGGCTCTAACATGATAATCAGACTGAATAAGGCCAGCTTAAAACCAGTAACAGAGTAAGTGGTGTGTTAGGATAATAGGGTGCTGACAGGATGGATGCCCTGCAGCTGAATCTCTCTCTTCTTCCTGGAAGATTTTGTAATGGAGAATTAAGCATTGTCTACCTCAGGCTTACTCAGTCAGAATGTATTTCTGCAGATGAAGCTGCTGATATGACAAGTAAAGGCACAGGGATAAGTCTTATAAAGCCTTAGTGCTTGAAGGCATGAGTCCCTGCACGCTGAGCAGGCAGGGTCAGCGCTGTATCCTCTAGACAGCAACAAATAGAAAAGACTGTGTAGGTATAGAACAATAGTTGATGGAAAAATAAATCAAGCATTATACTGTAGGGTCTGGTGTTACTATGGAGAAATGAGTCCCTTAGGGGTCTGCAAGGAAGAGCTTTGATATGCAAACCTGCTAAGTCTTTGGAAAGCATAATGCACTGAAAAAATGTACACACAGAAAGGTCTGGTAGGTTCATTACTATACAAGAGCTCACTCATTAATAACAGGGTTAATAATAAGCAGAGCACGAGTAAATGGCAAATAGCAAAAAAACTGCAAAGGTGACACAGTTACACATCTTCTAAAATTTCCTCCATGTTTTTCACACAGACAAGCCAAAAATTGCCCTCTCAAAAGAAAATATATTTTAAAGTTTTAATTTAACAGAATATGCCTTTAAAAACACACTTCTATTGCAAAACAGGTAGAATTCTGTGATTCATCCAACCTTAAAAATGATTTTTTTCTGTGTGCCAGTTGAACAACTGGAATATTAAAAGTGTTTAACAAAAAAAGACAGCCAAATAAACAATATGAAAATTATTTTACACTAATGTATCTTTATTTCTTGCTAGAAGTAAGCTTATGTTTTTTAACCAAGCAGTTCCATGAATACTGGAACTAATGATGTGTGAATTTATGGATTAGCAATTAGCTGGTGATTAGCTTTGTGTCTGAGAAGGTGAAAATTACAATCAAGAGACAATAACTTTTTTTTAGTATTAGGGTAATTTTAAAATGTGTCTGTTGGTTCTTGGTTGCCAGTAATGCTTCTGCTTACGCAGTTTTCTTTGCCATACTCAGAGCATACTGGCTGTATCTTTACTTTGTCTACACCATTCAGGAAATATATGCAAAATTAAATTTATAATGCAGAATATAATTTTTATGTGATTTTAGGGAATTGATGGTAGTTTGGAAGTTAAATGCTATATCTCCCTTTCTCAGATGCAGAGCATAAACTTCAGTTAGAGGCCTTTCATTTTCCTTAGACAAATGTATTGTGCATTGGCCTTCTCTTACTCTAAAGGGTCTTCACAGTCTTTCCCCATGCCATATAAATCAAGCTAATGACATATTAAAGCATTTTATAGATTCTTTTATAATAGAAACAAAAAATTACTTTATAACAATCACTTTATGGTTCTCTAATGCCTTCCTGTGGAGTTTTGTTTTTCTAAAATTTTAGGAAGAATAGTAACCAGAGAGGTGTTCAGCCATCTCCAGGAAAGCTGAGCCTCATCATGCATAATGATAACTTGGGAAGACAAATGCCATCACTCCAAGTGACCTTCCTTCCTCTTTCCTCCCCCAGCTTCTATTGCTGGGCACCATTTCATATGCAATGGATCATCCCTCTGGTCAGCTGAGGCCAGCTGTCCTTGCTGTGTCCCTTTCAGCCTCTTGTGTATCGCCCACAGTCCTTGCTGGTGTGGCAGTGTGGGGAAGCAAGAAAATCCTTGCCACTCTGTAAGCACTGTTCAGAAATAACTAAAACATTCCCATGTTTTTGTCACTGTTTTGGTCAGATCCAAAAGAACACCATAGGAACTACTTTGAATAAAATTAACTCTATCACAAGGGGAACCAGAAGAATTCAAGCCTTTGTTAATATTATTGTAATTTGAGACAGGATTTCTGTTATGGTGTGTTTTGCTTAAGGATTTAGATTTTAAGTCTTTTTGTTTGTGGATAAAAGATTTCTGTATTAGACTGAGATGCCTTTTATTTATTAGTATATTTTGACCCATGTTATGATGTGAATATAAACCCAGCCACTTCAAGTGGTCTCTTCACTGTATCCTATTTTGCTCTTACCAAAATTTGAAGTAATAGCATGGAAAAAAACTCATTTTTCTCTTCTTTCTTTTCTCCTTTTTTTTTTTCTCATTATTTGCCAGAATCTTCTCAGTAAGCTATTCTCCTGAAATATCTGGAAGAACTTTATTTCATCTCTGTTCAGATGCTGGGGATGGACCTACTTTAGTTTGTTCTGAATTCTACAGAAAATGTCTCATATGTTGTCCCGAAAGATCAAACTCAGCATACATTTTTCATTTCTTTCTCTGGATTTTTCTTTTAATAGATTCTGGGTTTTACTGGAGTAGGCCTTTTTATTTTTTGTGATAACAAATGTTAACAAGTATTGTTACTTTTCTATATGGAAGATTGCAATGTTTCAAATGTGCCAGAATTTTGTGTAAACCAGAACTTTCATGAGGATCTACCCAGATCTTTTCTTGTCAGTTAATGAAACTTGATGGAGGCATAAGCTGTTTTTGTTGTAGTATATACGTGGTTTAAATAAATTTCAAAGTGTTTAGATATGAATTCATGAACATTAAAACATGTTCCTGAACTTTTCTATTCAGAGATATCAACTTTCTTTCTTTACACAAACTGGGGACTCTGCATTTCTTGTCTCTCCTTTTCCTTCTTATCAATAATTTTCCTTTGAAATTGCAAAAACATGTTACTTAAATATATCTATAGGTATGTAATTTGAATAAAGTCCAGTATTTCTATGACACTGTGCATCAAAAAAATTTGAACTTGCTTACTATGGTATTCTTCATATTGTCTATCACTTTTTTACAGTTCTTGCTTCCTACACGAGAATTATGCTAAAAATATGAATAATATATGCAATCTAATAGAAGCTTCCATGCTAAATTGTCATTGCCTCAAACTATGTTGCCTTCAGAATGTGTAAGGCTTGATACGGCTGTCCTCCACAGCTGTACACAAAGTTCATTTTAATGGGATGTGACATGGACAAAAGTGTTGTTGTGATTACTGTGCACACATTTTGGTTTAAAACAGGTATGTCTCAGGCATGTTTCTGGCCGTATTTTATTTTACATTTCCCCCTTAACAATACAAAAAAATTTTAACTTTCTAGTAACAATGATCTTTTTGTATGGAAAAAAGTTTTTAATCAGAGAAGAATAGTGCTTCCACGAAATTGAGTTGAATAAATGTCATAACATAGATTTTAATGTGGGGTTTTTTGTGTGATAAAGATTTTTCACTACAACTTTTTATTTACCAGAGACAGAGGAGACATAACAGTACTTCCTAAACTTAAAAGATCTCTTCACTTTAATTTAAATCTTAGTACTGAAGATGAAAAAAATCAGTTCTAGAGGAGTATTTTTTAAATAGTGAGAAAAAAATATGCACCGTTTTTATACTTTCCTGTACTTTCTACGCGTCTTTTTTTTATTTTTTAAGATACTGTGCTGAATTAATTCCAGCATTTTTACTCTATTAATATATGTCCATACATGAGCCCCATATATTTGGCTTCTTGCGGTTCATGTAGTTTAATAAAGTTGGTAAAAGAAGCTTGAGGGTTTTTTTGACACTGCAATAGAAACTGCTAACAAAGCAAAGATATGATATTCATGTTGCAGTAAAAAGAAATATACAAACATCATGCATAATTCAAAATTAACTGCTCTATGAATGATCAGGATATCAAAAAAACTTCTGATTGGTCTTTTCTTGGTCTTTCTACTGATACTTTTCCAAGTATCAGTATTTTTGGCTGATACTTTAACAAGAGGGTCAATGTCTAAGATAAAAAGTAAAACTGAAATATAAGTAAGTGTATTCTGAAAATAAATCTAGGCAGAAGCCTATGTATTTATACTGGTCCTCATACAATCCCTGGGTCACATTGTCCTTTGATTTCTCACAAATTTTATAGAAATAATTATTATGGAAGATCATAATCATTTCTAATAGTGCATTCAAATATTTTCCTGAAGTATCAGGAATGGTGTGACCAAGGATGTTATGAGATAAAAATGAAACTTTAAAGTGCACACAAGAGACAGAAGTATAAGAAATTGCAGGCAATTTTCACTTGCATTAATCTAAGATGACATCTCCTATTACTGCTGCAGCTCTGCTGTTGGCTGATAAGAGGGTTGCTGTGGCTATGAGCTAAAGTACACAAGTCAAAGTGGAGCAAGTATATTGAATATTTTTCAAGTAGTGGTTACTAAAACTTATATACACAGAAATTTTATTACTGTTAGAGAATCTATCAACATCTTTGTAGAAAAAATGATTTCTGATGGTCAGTGATGTTTCATTTCAGTGCTTTTGGGTACTTTATACCTTGCTTCAAGTTGTGGGATTTTTTGTTGCGTGTGGATGATGGGTTTTTTTCCTTTTGTGTTTCGTTTTTGTTTTTTTTTTTTTTTTTCTTTTGGATTGGTTGTTGGTTTTGTTTTATTGTTGTTGCTGGTGGGTTGAGGGTTTTTTAAATCTGAAAGCCAATTTCCTATTATGAGCCTTGTCCCTCTATTCATATTTCATGAATATGAAATTACTTACCTTTTTCCCCTTTAGAGTGTAATTCCCATAGATAAACATGGAGTTAGACATCTATTTAAATTCTTATTTTCAGAATTTCTCAGGTGCTCCTCTCATGACTCTTTCAAGAGATAGAGCTTATTTCTGTCTTAGAAAAGAGGAACTGCTTTCAACCAGCTGAGAAGCTAGTCCTTTGTATGCTGGGTTTTTCTTTATTTCCTAAAGACAATGTATTTATCTACATCTATGTCTATATCTAGTTTATAGTCTCTATATTATAGTATTTATGAATATCTATATTTATATCTGTTTGTAACTACATATCTATGTCGGCACAGATGCATGCGTGAAAAGACACAAAGCTAAATTGAGTTTCTATGAAAATATAGGGTTTAAACCTGAAATTGTATTTTCATGGCACTGTTGTATACATAAATATATTATATCAATCTCTGTGCATTCATTACTTTTGTTCCAATCATAAATAACCTCAGAATTTCTGGCTAAACTTCCAAGCCTTATCTCTGAACAAAGAACCAAATCCATACAATTTTTGAAGAGAAATATCAAAGATCAAAATTTGGTTACCTGATCACAGCCATTTCTTCAGTAAGAAAATATTTCCATTTATCTGCATGACTTGTTCCTCAAATGATGAGCAAAAATATCTAAACAAGGGTAGCTAAGCAGCTAGTGTGCATAGACTAGCAGTTTGTTGATTTAGAATATACTTTATCGCTTTTGAGGCATCTTTTACTTTCCACTGGTCAAGTACCCCCTGAAACTGGGCCACAGTGTGAAGCAATGCAGTTTGTTTTGACATGCCTGATCCCCACTAGTAACTCTGGATGGGCTGAATATATACTTGAGGAATGAAACAAGTATTGGTACCACACAGACATCAAACATGGGCTGGATGACATGCT
This sequence comes from Euphonia xanthogaster, assembly GCA_034509185.1. Classification (NCBI taxonomy): domain Eukaryota; kingdom Metazoa; phylum Chordata; class Aves; order Passeriformes; family Fringillidae; genus Euphonia; species Euphonia xanthogaster. The sequence goes on along the minus strand of JAYDZK010000001.1, from coordinate 61,042,294 downwards.
GCTTAAGTAGATGCATTTTTATAGACTTATCTGGCTATGCTAGAAGAGCAAATATAACATGGAGGAAATTGACTGTACAAATTGTCCTTTGCCTTCAGACAAGGTGAACTAAAGCAAGAAAGTGCTTTAGTGATAGGTGTTTCTACAGAAGCCCCATGTTCTCCTGGAGACAAGGACCGCAATGAATCGTTACAGAATTGCTTTTCATTTCTTGCAAAACACTTGTATATTTGTTGTTCCTCTAGTAATTTTTTTTTTTAATTTGTAAATCTCTGTTAAAAATATCTTTAAACTATTTCTCACCAGTCATCCATGGGCAAATTGCATGCGCAGAGCTGGAATGCTGATGTCAGAAGGAAGGTTTAAAAAGATACGTTTAAGCACATAAAACCTTTTTACTGTCAGTTTTAAACCTTGAAAATAATAATTGCACATGAACGGCTATCTAGAGAATCCGAAACAAATTCACCTCTCAAAACTCCCAGCTTTTCATGAAACTGACAAAAGCTTTTTGCAAGACAAATCACCTAGTTTTTTCAATTATTGCACTGAAAAAAAAAATTTCTCAACTAATTGAAGTGGCATACCAGTAATATTAGAAACTGAAGCACTTTTTAATGTGAGGAAAAAATTAGCTGATGCTTTAAACAGGATCAAGTATCTGAAGATGGTATTAGACCTTAGGGCATTCCAGAAATCCTCTACTGAGACAGCATACAGCTGCCTGTGTGAAAATAATGGAAAAACATGCAAAAAATTAGTAGGGAAAATAAAAAGTTTACAGTTAGGCTGGCATGAAGCTGGACATCTTGACATCACCAACATAGGAAAGGCACAGGAGATATTCAAATATTTTGCAGATTTAAAAGGAATTCTATTCCATTCTCCCTCATCTATATCTCATGGTTTCCTAAAGTTTGTCAGTTCATTCTACAACATTTCTGTTATCCCCCTAATTTAGTTCTCGAGCAAGGGACTCAAGGATGTGATCTATAAGTAAAAGCATTCAATGAATAATTGAAAATCTCCAACTCCTTGGAAAGCTTCCTTTTCTTTCAGGGTCATGTCAGGAGGAACTCCCCATCTGCCCCTGAACTGAGAGTTAGCCCTAAAAAGTAAGTCAAGCTGTAAAGCACATCCTGGAATAGAAAATCATTTCAGCCTCTTCCCCTTCAAATAAATTAAAAAGGATTTTGTCTGCAGCTGAAAATGTCATTATAATCAAAGTCTTATTCTGACACAGCAGAACAAGATCAATTTCTCAGAGACACTGCAGTAGCCTGGCGGCCGTATGTGATTCTCCTTTCCCCCAAAGCTGCAAGCAATCCTTGAGAAATTCACTTTACTTGCTTGCAAAGGGAGGGGGAATGGCATTGCAGAGCAATATTTAAATGTATTGCTAAAATAGACCCTCAATAAAAAAAATAAACCCCTCCCTAGTAATCACTGAGAATGAAAAAAAGGAATCTAACTCCCAAAGACATAAGGAACAGAAAAAAAGCAGACATCAGTGAGAGAGGAGAAAGAAGAGCACCTCCACTTCTTCACAAATATGACTGTATGTCTGAGTGCATGCACTCAAATTCAGATTTCTCTGTGGAGAGTTGGAGGGTGAAATGAGAAAAAAAACACCACTTTTAAAAATTATATTAATACTCTCAAATATTTAATCAGCTTTAAAATATTTATCTCATATTCTGGACACTAACTTTTTTGCAAGAGACCTGAATGATTTACAAAGGGAATTACTTTCACCAAATCATTGTGCTTTATTGCATTCCATTAAAAGATTTCATGTGAAAGATTTTTTTTTTAATATTGAAAATATATTTCACATTCTAGTCTGCATTGTTTGTATGTTTAAACTTAGTTTTTCAGTAGGACTTGGTACCTAAGGTACTTAGTTCTTCCTGATATCTGACTTTTAGTATAAAATTCTAGTATGTCCAGGGAAAAGGTAGCCATCCTTCCTAAAATCATGTCTAGTAGATGGAACTATAGGGCGGGAAGTTTACTTGGAAATGTTTATATCTCAAAAGCTGAGGCTGGGAATATTTCTGGAAATAACTCAGAGATAGAAAAATGTTTCCCTAGAACCTCTGTAAGTCTGTGGTGACACAGGGCATGTCTCTGGTTTCCTGAACGACCTGAATACATCAGTCTCAGCAGTCCTTCCTGTTTAGCTTTCTCTTACACAAAGAGCACAAGCCATAACGAGTCATGCAGTACAATGTTTAACATCCTTGGTCTAATGATCTGTGAATATAAATCTCTTTTTTTGGCAAACACTATGTCAATTAAGAGCCAATTAAGTCAACTGGTAGACTATGGGATGCTGTAATTATATGTTCATCGCTGAAGGCTGGAAAATTGCCCAAAACTTGTTCTAGTTCTTCAGATTTTACATAGATCCATTTGTAGAAAGCTTTGTTGAAATTAAATATATCAAATTTGAGCTGATGAGCTTGGATTATATAATATGTACGTATTTTTAAACAGAGCTTTTATTTTTCCCTGTCAAAGTTGTCTAAGGTAAATAAAGCACACTGTGTGGCATTGTAGCATGACTCTTTTTTATTTTTTTTTGTAGATGTAAGCAGTACTGATAGTTCACTAGCTAGTGTTGTATGATGTTAATCTATTCTATGACATGATTTATCCAAGGTAGAACACCTTAGAAAAACAAATGTTATTGAAGTGGTTTATTGGTTTATAAACATGCAATTAATCAGTAATCAATGAACTGCATGATCGGGATAAATATCACCAATTTATTAGCTAAAACAAATATTAATAAGAACTGAAAAATTCCTGTACACATTTTTATGACTAGTTAAATAATACTATTTTCTCCCAGAAACACGCCCACGACCACGCCCACACACCCAATTTACATGCATATCCCCTTTCTCAAAGGCCTTGCAGGTTACCAACAACTTCCTTTCCTGGGATTGTATGGTACACACATGGCTTCTGGTGAAGATGTGGGTGTTTGAGCTTTGTACCTGTCTGCTCCCTACGGCCTGCAAGTGCACGTCAAGTGTCCCGTGAGGCAAGATACTCATCTGAGGGCTGGTCCCCGTGTGCTGCACCCTGAATGAAGTGCTGCCCAGCTTGATGGAGTGCAGTAGCTCAAGGCAGCCTTTGGGGAGGCTGCTGAGCCCAGACAGGCTGTAGGTGTGATGTCTTTAGTGTCAAACAAGGTCTGACTGCTGCTGCTTCCACTACAGGGTTTCTCCTTTGCCTTCCGTGTAGTTTCATGTTTTCATTAGGCTTCTCCTCCAGCTGTTTCCTTCTTTGCTTCAAAAGTCCCTTTGTCTCTCATTGGTTGCTGTTTAATCCCATGAGGACTGGCTTCCTCTTTAACATGATCAGTTTGGGGTAAACATTCTTTTGTATATTCAATTCAAATACTCTCAGGTTATACTCACTTAAGTGGTGCTGGCCAAGCTGTTTGCAAAGGGTGGGATGTGCAATCTTAAGACTTAATAGAATTAAGGGTGAACTTGACCCTTATGAGTGATACATACTGGAGATTTCATCATGATTATCTTGAAATTTTTATTTAATTGTCTGGACTTTCTTCTACAGATGTACATTTTTTAGAAGTGTTAATAGATTTAAAAAATAAGCAAAAAGTATTTGCAGAAAAAATGGTCAGTCATTAATATGCTTCAGAAGAATTAAGGAGAATTTTGTTACTCAGAGGGAAGGTGTTAGTCCTAAGAATAGCAATACTTAGAAATACATTGGTCATGTTTTCGGAAAAGTAATTTCACCATTTGGCAGGATACTTGATTTACCCCACTTACAAATTCTTATGCGTTGACTGTAATTTCTTATATCCAATCTGTTTTAAATTATTAAGATAGTTTTACGCTCTTGGTAGTGACAGTTACACTTTATTATCTCCTGGGCTTTCGACTGTTTGATATTGTAATATGTAATTAAGTCTGAAGAATGCATATTTGTTTAATGACATTTATAGCTGCTAAATCAAACTTCCATATAATTTTCTTGCTGATAAAACCTACTTAGTAGAGAATTTTAAAAAGAATTTCACTAGTTCTTTAATGAGATTGTATCTGAATGAAGATTGCATTTTTTATTTATCAAAAACGAGAGCGAATATTAACAATCATGGATTTTTTTGTCTTTTTTTCCTGTCTGAAACTGCATTAGTCTCCATAGTCTTTTAGTCTCAGCAGGACTTATTAACTCAAACACAGAACTGTGCTTTGTCACATAGCTTCAAGTGGACAGCTGGACAGCTGTAAATAGACATCTTGCCTGGCCAGAATAACTGAGGGAGAACTTATTTGCATCAGACTGAATAACAATGAAGCAAGAAGAAACCTTTGATCAGCAATGACCCTGAACACGTTACTATTCCTGAAACTGGAAGACCACAGTTTTTCATTACTTTGTAGTATTTTTATGTTTGTATCAAGTCTTTTTTTATGTTGTTTCATGCTTGATTACAAGAATAAAGTGATTATGAAATGTCAGGTTGAGAGAGTTAACATTTTAAAACATTTTTTTTCTGGGAAAGTAAATGTAGAGCAGAAATGTTATTTCTAGATCATAAAACCAGATCTTGTGACCTTCCAGTGTTGAAAGTGCATTCAATGTTGGCAAATGCATAAGCTACAAGTTGATTAATTTTCAACCGATGCATGGGAGTTTTTTTTCTTGAAACTACATTGAAAAGAAACAGGGTACTGGGTGTTCCAAGGCTTCAGTGGTATATGCTAGAAATATCAGGACTGAGAAAAGACTGTAATTCATAAATGACTGGAATAAACAGCGCATTATTGCCTGGGAAAGTCATAACTATGGAGTTATGATGGACACTGCAATTATTTCAATAAATATTTATATATTGAAAATATTTATACCTCCTGTTAAGTTTAGCATTACCAGACTGTTGCAAGCCAGTTTCATATTTCTGCATTAGGATGTTTTTACCATATACATGCATATATACATTCACCTATAAACACACACACACGCAAATATTTTATTTTTTAAATTTAGAAATGCTTTGGAAAGGTGAACATTACATTTACAGTAAATTTCTTTGTGTTCCACTCCAGTTCTTGATTTCACAGTTCTACTGTGATGCAGAGGCATGATGCAGTCTCCAAGTTACTATATTGACTTACTCATAAAACAGTGACATTCTTTTTAGCTCTAGACAGCTCACAAATCTATGTATTGATAACACATAAGGGATGGTGCAGAATAAAGTGAAAGTTTTAGCAAATAGACAGGAGATAGTTTGTAGTTTGTAGTTTTCACATCTAAGCCACAAGCCATTTTGACTGCTGAATGCAATGCATTACCAGAAAATTATTAAAAAATACTAAATTATAATAGTTCTGTGCCACGTCTTAAACTAATATTTTGAAATTTTTATACAAAGGCTACTGTTTAGTGAAAAAGGTTGATTTTTAAACCCGCTGTTTCTGCTGAGAAGAGAAACTGCTGTTACAGTTATTCTGTACTATCAGTGATTGCTTTGTACTATGAGCTAATTTAGTGATTAAAATTAGTTTGTTTAAATATTTGAAATCAAATTTGAGACAAATATTTTTCTCTCTGCTACACAGTCTAAAAATGAATCCTGACAGAGAACATGAAATCTATAAATAGTAATATTAATACTGTCAATCGTTGATATGTCTGTAATTCCTATTCTAGAAGAGATACAGATTTGTCATTGCAGGTCGTGGGGAATGGTATTGTTAGATGCTTTCTGAGACTGCATTTTTCTCACCAGTCCTTATGCAGATGGACAAAGTCCCAGATGTCCACTAATCAGGGGTTAGCTATTCACCTTGTGTGTACACAATAACGTTGTGGATATGAAGTTAAGGGGTCAGATGACTAGATTTCTCTGTTGCTAAGAATTACTCCTTTTTCCTTTTCAATATTTAAATTTTTTCAAACATCTAATTTATAAAAGCTCTTATTCTTCTTGAAAATATTTTTCTATTTTCACATTTTCTTTTCAGTAATAATGAGAAGAAAGTCATAATAATTGAAAAAGAACAGGGTATTATATATATTAATAATAAAGTCATTTAATAATCTACACAGAAATACATGTTTGTATATTATATTATGCTGTAGTTTTTCCTACTTACATTAAATATTCCTTCATGCAGGAAATAGCTTACATTGTCTTTACTATGGAGGCATGGAAATTTTATTTCACAATGCAAACTTAGCTATCTCTTTTGTAAATAGGTGGTTTCTCTGCTTATTAATAATGTTGCTATTAATTTATTTATTTTATTGCAATGTAGAAAACCATTTCACAAATAAAGTGATTTAAAGTGATTTAAATTTGTTTGCAACACTATCAAATTACAGACAGATTGTAAAAATATATTCATGTAGGGGTAAATTTCTTGTTTCTCTTAAAAAGTTATATAAATACCATAAAGGGAGGAAATGAGATCATGTTTCTTTAAAACCGCATTGAACAGGAACCTTGCAACATTGTTTTTGGAGCGAATATACTGCCATGAGTCTATGAATCTCTGTAGTAAAGCTGTCTCCCTTGCTCCTCCCACGCAGATTTTCCTTTCAGAATTCTTTAATTTTTTATAAAATTCATACAGATATATAGGTTGGAAAATGGATTTTAAAAAAAATAGATAACATATTTTTCCCTCCTTATAAATTATTGCTCAATATGTGTGAATTTCTCATCTTTCTTGTGCTTACTTTCTATGTGCCGCATATATACATTTGCATATATATATCTATATTTAATCAGAGATGCTGTTTTTCTCATTTTGGTTTCGTATTTTTGGTAGAATAATCCAGAAGTAGAACCATGTGAACCTAAGATCAGATCAGACATCAATTAAAATCTGTATAGACACAGACACTGTGTATCCTATTTACATAATATACAAGAATATTAGGGCTGAACTACATCACATTTATGCTTGTTTAACTGTAACATTACTGGTTATATGGCGCTTGCCTCTACTGCTCTGGGATATTGACATTTATTGGTGGACTGACAGTAAATAGTAACTCCCCAAGTTGCTTTTAGAAGTTGATGATGTAGGAGATAAACTCACAAGTTAGGGCTCTCTTGGCGGGGCCTGAACTCAGCTGATGGATACAGTAGCATTCAACAACAGAATTAAGGAATGTAATAAACTGTGTTGAGTATTAACAGTGAAAAACATGAATAATAATTAGCAGTTAGCATTTGCAGTAGCTATTACATCCATGTGACACTTCAGAGACTTTAAAAGTCAATCTGTATTTCACACTAGATGCATTATATTTTTATTTCAAGCAATGACATTATTATGCCTGCAGGCAGTCATCAATCATCTTCTGACCTAAAAGTCATGGATCACTGCTATTAGGATTTTATTAAATTGGTAAAGAGAAACTTTGAACTTTGAATGAGATGACATTTTACATGGAGAAAGATAATACCAAAAAAAAAAAAAAAATCATTGTTGTCATCAACAATAAATGAACACTGAATACATGTTTGAAACAAAAATCAGGCAAAACTGATGTTAATAATATAGACTACTGTCTGTTTTTTCTAATTTGAGTTTAACTTAATTTTCCCTAGCTAACACGAAGCTTTCAAGGATTTAAACATCCTCTAACAGGACGTTTAAACCACCTATTCTTTTTTATCTTTTATTACAACTAAACTAGAAGTATCTCTTCAGAAAATTAAAACAATAAAGGTCAACTAATTTTGTTACTTTTTTGCAAAAAATGTTTAAATTTTTTTCTAGCTAACTAAATGCTTATAAACTAAGTTACAAATGTCCTATTCTTTCCTTATTTTCTGCTCAAAAATGTTTCGATAAAACGTGCTTCTGAGTAAGAGTTTTAGTACTAGGGTTCTATTGCATGTTTGTAGCTAAAAGAAATCATTAAGTATTCTCCTATTGTGTAACCCAGAACTAATTAACTTGTATGAGAAAATGAACTTGAAATTTCTTCCTATTTCCTTACAACATAACTTTCCAATTTAAAAAAAAAAACAAAAAAACTCAGATATTTTAAAAAGATGCTTTGGAAGGATTGGAATGAGCCATCAAATCAAGATCATTGAGGAGCAGTGAGGGCAGGGAGGAAAATGAATATATTTTCTACTCCTTTGATTCAAGAAGTCTATCACTAATTTCAATGAGGTCAAAACCAAAGGAAGGATGACATTAAAAAAACAAGTGATTCAATACAAAGTTATTTTTTCCTGCAATCTACATTAAATTTTAACTATTTAGTTAAACCCATTACTTTTTTTTTTCTTAACTAGACTTTCCTCTGTATTTCTATACTTATTCTATTGCTCTCTTGTGACATAATATATTTTCTTATTCTCTCCTTTCTCAGAAGTATTCGAGTTGGTGGAAAGCAGTCATGAGATGTAAATGAAGGCACGAAGGAAAAAAGAAGAAAAAAAAAAAAGACCTGGAGACCACATATCCCTACTGTTTTGAACACAAGTACAATGTATTAATGAAAAGAGTCAAACGTGTTTTGCTCTTAATATTAGTACAGGCTTCTTCTATGACCTTTCCATGGGGGAAAAAAAAATAGTTTTATGGAAAATTCTGTAGTATGGTATTAAGACAGCCATATGGTTTCAACTATAAAAAACTTTGCATTTAGAATTTAAATAACTTCACTTTTAAATACTGATTCACTCCAGTTATCTTTAAATCTTCTTCTACTTCCTAAAATTGATCACTTCATCTCTATAGTCAATTATGAAGCCTGTGCATCAGTAAATACTCAACAGCCACGAAATATTTAACAGCAGAAGCGTCTTTACAACAGGAGTCCTTAATGGAATTCTGCTGATGTAGGAATAGATGTCTACCACATCTTCATGTGAACCAGTCACTCTCAGGTCCCTCTATAAATGCCAGAGAGAAAGAAAAATTTCTTGGACATGATCCCAAAGACATCTAAAGTAAGTCAAAGAATCCATGTCCTTATGTCCTTTTTCCTATATATTGGCTATAAATGAACCCTGAAATAACTAATTTAAATATTTATATCCATGTTTATTTGGATGAATCCTACATTGACCTTATTCTTTGCTGGCCATTTTTTGCTTTACTTCTGCAATAGTGACAGTAGTAGACAGTCTTCAGATGGAAAATGCCATTTATTTTATTAGCCTAGAACAGTTAAACAGTTAAAAGAAGTAGCCAGTTCTGCACTATGAAAACTTGAATTCTGAAAAAGTGATTTATTTTAAAAATGTTACATCCATTGATGACTGTCTTGAGGGTACACGTCACTTTTTCCTAAGAATATGGGGAAATGGAGTTGGATTGGAGGTTGACAGAATGTTTAGTTGTAAACAAAAATGTCAAGACAGTCTCCCAAAATTCTATTTTAATTTTTTCTAATCCTTTGAGGGAAAAAAAAAAAAAAAAGGTAAAATTTTGACAGAATAAATGGTTCTTCTATAAATTTAGAATATGTTTTCAAGCAAAAACATATAGGTGCAATTTTCCTGTATAGAATTTGCCATAAGTGTGGTAGAGGAAGAAAGATTTGCTTTAAATAGGAGAACACCAGCATGTAAAAAAACCTGCTAAACAAAGCAATGCAAAACAAGCAACCTCCTCCTCCACTGTTATAATGGTAAGAACTCCAAAATTACTATACTAAAGATTCATCATCAGTTTGCAGTGATAGCTGGCAATCCACAGAAAAGGAATGCCAGGAAACTAGCAGTGCTTGATTCATAGACAGCCTTGGATATTAAATGATCAGGAGCATCTCCGTGTTGCAAAAACACTGAGATCATTGCTTGCTGTTGCACAAGTGTGTGTTTGAGCGCTGAATTGTCCATAATGAGGTTGAATTTTGGTATATTTAGACCTTAGAAAGCATTTTTTTGCCTATTCTTAAGAAATTGGTTGATCTGAGTATCCATAGGCTGAAATGATAAATACTGAAAATGAAACACTACAGGATTTCACTGACTGTAAGAAGAAGGTGGTTTGAAATTCTTATGTCTTTTTCTGTTTAATAATGTTGACATTACATATTTTAATAATGTAAATGTGTTTTATGAGATTTTGTGCAACACGGAGGATTTACAAAAAATGCAAAAAAGTGAAAATAAGTATTTCTTTTCATATTTTCATCGTCTCCTGCACACATACTCCCTTTTTTTCCTTTCTGTAAGTTAAAATTTTGTTATAGTTCTGCATAGTTTATGTGATCACATATTTCAAAGAGATATACAGCTATAATAATGCTACTACAAGTGGAGAGAAGTGTAATAAGAACAAAATAAGAAAGAAACACCAGAACATGTACTATGCTGTATATATAATAATCCATCCTGAGTATCATTAATTTGAAAATATAATATATAATATATCAATTAGATTGGAGATATCAACTGCATTTTGGAATTATGCTATATTTTTAATATAAATAGTTATTTCATGAAGTAGTAATAGTTGTTGAAAGTGACCTATTTGTGAAATTATTTGCAAATAATTGGGGTTTGACAAATTTTGAGGAAAATGCTTTGAATTTGTATATTTTGGTTTTAAACCACTAGTAACTATGATAAAGGTTGTGAAAAGTTTGTGAGCTTTTGGTTTTCTCCTCTTTTTTTAAGAATTTAGGCAGCAGAGAAATATTTTAGATGAGTCTTTTGTTTACATCGTAAAAGTGATCAAAATGATGAGACCCAAAAGAGAGATCATTTCAGCATGCTTCATGCCTCTTTGTGAAATAACGTCCCTCTTGTAAAATTAAGGTGAATTTAGTTCTAATATATATCATAAAAAGGAGATTCTAGGGAGTCTCAATCAAACCACATCTTGTTTTAGCACTCTGTTCAAGATGATTAAATTTCCCATTTTCTGTTCTTGATGGGAGTTGAAAAGGGGAGTTATTTTAATTCCTAGTTCTATCCTCTGCTCATAAAATTATAGATTGCAGATTTTCAAAGAAAGTAAGAAGTCAACTCCCAGATGCATGCACTTCTCAGAAAAGAAAAACAATGTTATTAAAATGTCAGTGCTGTCTTCTCTCAATTGTAATGATCCAGAGGAAAGAAAAAGAAGTGGTCTAAGATCAGCAAAAATTCTGCTAGGACCATTCTTATAATATGTTACAGTAGAAAATCTATTAATATACAGCAAAAACCAACGCAAAAAATTGCATGAAAAAAATAGCATTTTGGCAGATTTCCTACACTATAACTGGCAGTTCAGGACACTGGCAAATCTTTCCCAGTGAATATTTCATACAACTGGCATCTATAACAGTCTATAATAGTTAAAAAGCTTAGATAACACTTAGTATTTAGTTCCCATTATAGAGATTTAGGGAAAGAAGAAACTTCTGGTCTTTTCTTGACAGTCATGTTGACAACCAGTCAAAACAAACTAAGCAATATAAATCTGATACACAAGAGTTTGTTTATCTGTGGGAAGGGGGATGAGAAGACTGGTCATGACTTTATTTCTGAGTAGCCTTGCTACTTGAAAATCTTTCCATTTTAAATTTTAATTATCTTTAAATGGCAAAGCTGTCATTTCTTCTTTTCACATTGTACTTCAGTATACGTTCATGAAGATATGAGGCATTATATAACTCACCGTGAAGATTTTTTTCTGTCTGCATTTTTTAACTTTATTTAAGATGCTGATACAAGTAATTATACACATTCAGTACAAATTAAGAACAAGAAAAAGGAAACAAAAAAGTATTTACTTAATTATTTTATTTTTAGGAATGTATTATCTAGAAAGTTGATACGCAATACAAAATCAATAGGTAGCCAGATAGCTAAAACTTTTGGGTCAAACTTGAATGAAGTTCAGAATTTTCTGATTGAGGTTTGGGATACAAAAAGGGGAAGATATTTTATATCCAGTACTGAATGGTAGTATTTGCCTATGCAAAGCATAATATTTAAAAAGGATTGAAATAAAGAAGAAAGTATAGTTTTAGGAAACATACTTGGAAATACTGGGTTTAGGGTGATTTGTATTTAGAGTTTTTCCCCAAAAAACAAACAAACAAAACCACACCAACAAACAAGTCAATAAAACGACATCTCAGAAAGATTAAAACCATCTTAATTTCAAAAGCAATATGCAATAACATGTTCCACTGATTGGAATTCAAAAAGTGCTTTACTAATTGTACATTTTCATTTTTTTGCCAGTAGCAGATGCAGTTAAACAAACTGTGACTTCAGGCTATTATTACAACATTGGATAGTAGCAGATTCAATTCCAGTGCAGCCATTTTTGTATATTTTTTGGGTTTTGCTGCTTGTCTGAAATTAGGAGTATTGAATAATTTCCAAGTTTTAAAATAACTGTTTACTGTTTCATTCTCACATAATTACGTTGACTTAAGTTTTGATTACCAACCTTCATTGAATAAATAATTATATGTCTAACTAGATCGAGACAGAATTTAATATTAAACTAAGCACTCAAGTCTTCATAGAAAACAAATTCAACATCCTAAATTAGTTTTCATATTAAATACTGGGCTTTTTCACACCCTGGGCTATATTCTCAATCACATTTAAGATTCACAATATCCCACTAAAATATATGAATGTTAGAGAGAAGGACAGTTACCTCCTTGGGAACATGTAGTGGAGTTTGGTGGACTGGAATTAGATAGCAGTGCTTATAATTTGTTTCCAGGAACTTCTGAATATTGTGAATAGCTTATAGCTCTTTTTTTCTTTTTTTTTTTTGTGGTTAGTTGTTTATGATGGCTGTTTAGGTTTTTTTTTTTTCCATTCTTCATTCTGATGAAATTTTAATTAATTGTATTTATTAAACAAAATTCTTTGGTCTCATCTTAGTTTGGCTATCTGAAATGCACTTCTTTTTCTGAAAACCGCCTGATCATTTCAATGATCTGCGCTTATATATGAGGAGAATTAGGCATTTATAAGTTGTGACTCAGTGCATCCTAAAATAAACCTCTAAGACAGATGGATTGACTGGCATTTTAGGGTATCTATCTCTCTACACCAAAACCAGGCAGAAAATAGCTGTTTCCAGAAAACAGCTTGCCATTTGATGCCACTGTAATAGAAATCATGCTCACTTCCTTTATCTTCTATAACAAAATCAAAAGTGCCACAAATATTTTTGCTAGTATAGATGGTTAAATATTATGGGGGAAAGAGCATGAAAGATTCTAGAATATGATTGCATTGATGTATAAAGCCTACGAAAACTACTTAATATGAGCACTGTTAGTATGTGTGGAATTACTGAGTCTAAATATTCCTTGCTGTTTCCTATAAGCCACCAGAAATCTGGCTTATATTGGATTTCTTGTTGCTACTAGCTTTCAGTGCTATTTTCTTAATTTATCAGTTAGGAATTAATTGAGTCTTTGAAACTAGAGAATTTACAGAAAGTATCATTCTGTTTTGTGAATAGGAATACCATGTAATATGAATAAATCTGATAAATATAATTTTATCAGATTTATCTTATTGCACATGAAAAAGATGAGATAAACCTATGTGAACAAAATAGGGATGGTTCTGCGAAGAAGAGGCTAAAACACACAACTTAATATCCCTCTCTGTCAATGGCAAAAATTATCTTATTTCTTTACCCCCAAGTTTAGAAATAGCAGCCAACTAAGAGAGCTTTTAGCTTACAGCCTCAGGGTCCCACAGCTGATCACTGGATCACTTAAGTTTTTAGCTATTTTCTGCCTCTCTGATTTTCTCTTTCTACTGTTTTAAATTGAAATTATTTCTCTTTCTCATGGTCAGAATGACATCTCTGACCTGTAAAACATTAATTTAAACCAATGGTCTTCTTCCTTTTTGAAGGGTACATTATCTTTTTGATTCACACAGATTAGCTCTATTAATTACAGGATATATTATGGGCAAGGGTATATGGTTTATGATACTTATAAAATAACAGTGCTGTCAAAATTAAACTAAGCTTGACTTTCCTAATAAGTCATGAGGAAAGATGCCGTTTATCTCTCAACAAGATTCAGGAGACATTATATGCATTTTATAGGGTAAGTGAGCACACAAAAAGCTTTTGCAGTTTATATGTGTGTATATATATATATATATTCTAATTTTATATGTGTTTGCAATCATGCACCACTCAATACTTTCAGGGGTGATTGATTTTGATCAGCAGAGGAGTCAGTGCTTGCAGACTTATAAATTATTGTAGAATAAAGTTGGAAAATAAATTTGCTTTTTAACATTAAAATCGCATAACTAACCTTGCTAAGAGTGAAATCACATTTTAGGACCCCTCAAAGAGTAAAGCAGGAGACTTCCCTGTACATTGTCTTAGCTGTATCACAGAAAATGCAAATATGTTTTCATTTTATCTTGGTAGGTTGGTTGTTAGTGGCTTGCAATGTATTTATGTAGGGTGACTGGATACTTACTTTGAAAAAAGTTTTTAGGGAAAATTTAGTGAACTTGTAAAATTCTGTCACTAATAGAATCTGCTTACTTTGTTTTTAAACTGATAAAATGCCTTGATCCCAATAAATTGAATGATGATGATAAAATGGTTAGCAACCTTAGCATTTGTTGTGACAGACGCTGTCACCTTCATTGTATCACCTAGATGAGAGTTGAGCTAAAAAACTTAAGTGCTGTGTATTGTTTACATTCATAATCCCATCCTAGGCCTGGGAATTCATCTGGGAATAGCTTCTTGTGTTCACAGGCTGTTTAGGTGACCACTGAATAAAATTAGATAGAATCCAGACAAGGAGGATTTAGAACCAAGGGTATCCACATTTAGAGCATTAAGACCTTATTTCTTTCTAGTATCCACAAATCCTTAATGCTTTATTGCAGTCTGTCTTGGCTCCAGCAGGTTCACAGGGAAATGTTTGTTTCTGAAACTTCATTCCACACCTAAGAGTGTTATAACTATTGAGCATTCAGCTTACTGCAAAATTCAAAGTCGTAGATTCAGGAGGTTGGATGTGTAGTGCTGAGACAGTTGCTAAAAGCTGTGCAGGAGATGGAGCTCTGGTCAGTACATTGGTTGTTACAGATCCCAAAGTTTACATCTATTGGCAGAATACACAGAACGTTTTAAGTTGGAAAAGACCTCCAAGATAATCAAATCCAACTTTTAACCAACCTCCACCTTGTCAACTAGAACATATCAGTAAGTGGCACACCCAGATGATGTCCCATCATTTCTTGACCACCTTAAGGGATACTGACTCCAACATCTCCAAGGCTTGAAAATCTTGTCCTATCTTTCCCTTCCAGAAAATGCACTGTGTGAAATTAGGAACATAAGTTGACCTTGGAAATCCCTTTTCGAGAGCTTCACTATTAAATTTTGCGTTCAAAACTGCCAACTACTCTTTGATGTTTCTAACATTTTTAAATTCAAGTGCATCAAAGGCAAAAAATACTTTAATACTGACTGTAAATAATTAGCTGATAAGCACTTTCCAAAGTACATGTGGGGAAAAAAAACAGAACAAGTGTTCTCAATCCTGTTTGAGTGAGTACAAGATTACCTCAGCAGACTAGATACATATAGATGTTACAAATATTGACAAATATATTAAAATGAATATTGATGCTCTTATAGATACAGATATAGATAGCAATAGATAGAAAACTTCTCTATATATATGCCAAAATTAAATTTTAATTCAGTCAAAACAAAAAGGTACCTGACTGGATAAAATTTAAATAACGAGCCTGCTATCTGTAAAAATTTAAACCTTTTGCAACTCTTTCTGCACTCAGTAATAAGTGTAGATGATCTACAGCTTGAACTATAAATAGTTTCAGGCAATCAGACTTTAGGAAGCCACCTGACATTGCTAACTATTCAAAGATATCAACATTTTATTACTACAAAAATATCAAGAATCGACTGAGAGATTGGTGGTATTCTGATGATATTTTGAAGGAAAGGACAACAAAAAGTTTGAGTATTTCTAAAGCTCACCTCATTAATACATTAAATCATTTCACACTGAACATCAAAACAGTACAGTTTCTATGAAATGTAGTTGTGATTCATAATTATAGTGGTTGCTTTTCTTTTTTTCGAATTATTTTTTGAAGATTAATGGAGACTAATGGCTTCACTAAATCTATCTGCGGTATAACTGTTTCAATTTTTCTGTATCACAATAAGACCTAAGCTTTGATATTTTTTCTTCATTTCTTCTTATTTTTTTAACATTTGCAGTACTTTTTATTAGCTTATCTATTATTATTGTTCATGCTACTGTCTCTATTTTCATATTACTTCTGTTTATGGAGATGAAATGCAAAGTCTACCAATGTAAGATATGAATTGCTTTCTTTGTTTTCACAGGCCAGTAAGCAACTGCAATTTATTAGAGATCCAGAACACTTAATTAAAGAACTAACTTCTGCCTTATGTTGGAATTTTAGAGACTTAATCTTCATAAAGTTTATTCACCCACCACTTGAAGAGGGATGGTGCCTTTCAATGTCTCCAGAAAAAAAAAAAACCAAAAAAACCAAAACCAAAACAAACACCAACCAACAAAACCATGTTTGTTTTGATGCAGCATCTGATATGTTTGCTTAGATTTAGCAGATTAGGTCCTTCAGTGAGGGAGGGGGAGAATAAAATTTAGATAATTATGTTTAAACTGTGCTGACAATAAGATGTCAACTGTGCTGAGCATGGAAATTTATGGTACCTGTAAAATTTTGCTAACTTATACAATTTTTACAAGGTAAGTAAAATATTCAAAGGACTAAGACTTTGATGAAGAGCACTCTAAAATGCAAGAGAATCTTAGAAAAAATTTCATTGTGTTGTGGATCAGACTTCTATCATGTTTTATTTAGACCTAGCTAAACAAATCCATGGAATTACTTGAATTTTCACTAGTCAAAATTAAATGCACTCATACCTGGAGGAAAGGTGAAAACCATCACAAAAATTGAGCTACTTAAATAATTTGAAGCAATTAAAAATTATTAATGGCATTCAAACACACCTTTTGAGCTTTGAACCTGATTATGATCTGATCAGCTACTATGTAAAGAATAGGTGTATGTTTGTGTTAACTCATCCCAATTGTTCTGGATTTTACTTTTGTTTAGTTACATTGATTGTGGCATTATATCACCAGCCCCAATATCTCACAGGTTGCAGTCAGCTATGTTTCTTGACTACAAGCCAAAGGATAAAGTCATTTACTAAGGCTGACAAAAAAGCTGCCCAAGCTGTAAATCCTCTATGACTTACTGCTTGTTTGTTTGCCTGCTTGTTTTAATCCTGTGCTTGTAGACAACTGACATTCAAGCACTTTCCTATTCATTCTCCAGCACTGAACATGTAATCCCAATTATTTGGGTTTTCATGTTAGGAAATGAAAGTATAAATTGATATAATTTTTTTTCTGGCCTTGTTTAAACTGGAATAGAGTTTATTTTCTTCTTAGTAGCCAGTACAGTGCTGTTTTGGTTTCAGTATAAGAATAATGTTGATAACACAGCGATGTTTTGGTTGTTGCTAAGTCCTGCTTACCCTAAGTCATGGAATTTTCAGGTTCCCATGTTCTGTCAATGAGCAGGGCCAGAAAAGAAGCTGTGGTGGGGAGCATGGCCAGAAAAGTTGACCTGAACTGGCCAAAGAGGTATTCCATACCAAAATGTCATGTTCAATCTATAAACTGTGGAGAGTTGGCTG
Organism: Euphonia xanthogaster; assembly: GCA_034509185.1. NCBI lineage: Eukaryota > Metazoa > Chordata > Aves > Passeriformes > Fringillidae > Euphonia > Euphonia xanthogaster. The sequence continues at coordinate 61,024,571 of JAYDZK010000001.1, read as the reverse complement.
GGGCCTACCAATTGCTGCTTGGAGACTGGCAGGGTACTGGTGGTGAGCAATTCTATTGTGCATCACTTGGCTTTCTCAGGTTTTGTTCTTCTCTGACTCTCATTATTATTGCTGTTATTGTTTTTATGAGTAGTAGTAATAATAAAAAATAATTATAAATATAGTTTTTTGTTGATGCTGTTGTATTCATTTGATTTATTTAAATTATTGAAGTGTCCTTATCTCAACCCAGGAGTCTTACCTTTTCTCCATTTCTCCTTCCCTATCCCACCAGGGGAAGAGGGAAAGAGGAGTGACAGAGCAGCTGAGTAGTAGTTAGGTACCAGCTGGGTTTAAGCCATGAGAGCCCTGGTTGTCCCTCTCCTCCATCTCACTGGAGTCAGGGCCCCTCTGGTACTTGTTATAGGATTTTTTACAGTAAATTTTCAAACCCTCCTTCTTGTTTTATTTTTTTTTATGGTCTGACTTCCTAATTATCTTGATATTTATGGTTATAATTGGTAAAAAAAGACACCACAGCATAAGACTATGTTTTATAAAATGTTATAGCAAAAAATCCTCTTGTGGTGGGATAATTTATAAAAGCATTTGCTGTTCTCTAAGTTTCTGTGAATCTTCTGTGAATATTTCTATGAAATATTTTCTTTTGAAAACAAGAGGAATATTGTGCAATTCAAATTCAAAATCATGCTGACTCAACCTTTTAAGATTTTAATTTACTTATAAGCCACAGCTAGTGTAGTTTCCTTGGAAACTGATAGATCCAGAAAAAAAGAAAAAATACAATACTTTATACACAAAAGACTGTTTTTTGCTCATTGGTGAATTCTGTGGGCCACTGAAAATGTTCTCAAAGAATTTTGTCCTCAAGAAATACTTAGGAGAAAAAATTTTTCAGACTTCAATCTTAATACAAAGATGTGAAAGTGTTTATGGAACCTTTTTAATCTAATGATATAACTGCTGATGTAGGTATAAAAGTTACACAAATGCCTTAACCCTAATCACACAAAAGTGAAAAAATATGTACTAAAACAAGGCAACAAAAAAAATCAGATGGTAGAAAATAACACTTTTTTTTTGCTGTGGTGCAAATATTCAGTTTTGTAAGTATATGGATATACATTCGAGTACTGCAATTTCTATCTTTTGAGATATTTTGCCAGTATGTGGAAATTGTTCAATGCTAATTTTTCTGTTTGAAGTAGCTTTGGATAATTTGCTTCTGGATTTTAAAAAGTATTTCAAAATTATACAGTAAGTGAAATTTTTCACATAGTGCTTCATATCAAAATCTATTTTCAGCTTCCACAGCACTCAATGGGATTTGCCTGAAGTCTTCAATGGCAGCTTCTCACACCACAGACACAGTGAGAATGGAACAGACATGAATATGGAGGAGGCAAACACTGCTCCTGCATGGGCAAGTGCAGCTTGACGTGCACTTGCAGTGCCCAGGATGCAGTCTGGCAGGGCATATGCTGGCCATACCCCAGGAGACACGTGGCTGCATGAACACCGAGCCTCCTGAGAGTGGGGTTCAGTCACTGGGACAAGTTAGAGTGGGACAATAGAGCTCTGAATTTTCTGGATTGGTACTGGCATATATACAGCCAGTTCGTGTGGCAAGGAAAAGGGAGATGTCTGCCTACACTGTTTAATGGTGCCTTCTCTCTTGCTCAGTGGTGATATTTTGCATCTCTTCATATTTGTGTATTGACTGAATTTCTGGTTTTTGTGATTTTCAGGACTCTTGCAGTCTAAATGAGGTTATATTGCAATTAAACACATAGAAAATCCAGACCACATGTGGTGTTGAGGGCTATCAGTGAGCTGAAGAGGACATCACAGTTTCTTTTGGAACTAACTTTTGTTCTATATGCTTATATACACATTCATCCAACCCACAGACAATACATAGTCTAAAGGTTGTAAAGCTATTCCAGTGATCAAAAAAAAAAGCCAAGCTAGCAAACTCACAGATGTCCTTTATTCATATCTCCTGATTTTGCTGCTCCTTGTATAACAGTGCATTTTCAATACAACTGTCTGTGCTTTAGTTGCATGTAGATGGATCCTTATCATCTCATCAGGATGATCTCTCAATTTCTTCTGAAATTTGTGCATGTCATCCAGCCTCTGAGGACTCCTAGAAAAAGATTTTCCTTTTTTTGCCAAGCGACTCAGAATTTCATTAGGAAAGAAAGTTAGATTTAGCAGCTAGTAGCTGTTCTAATCCTCAGGTTAATAATGCTTTTTTTTTTTCTCAGTTTCTATTGTAATGTGGAATCTGTAACCTGTATGCAAAGCAGGATGAATATTTGGGACACAATCCTCTGAGCAGGCACATCTTTGGATAATTCTTAGAGTGACCTACATGTACTCAGATACCAACATTTTTACAACCCTCACCTCATTATCTCCTTCTGGCTCACTGTATGGGATCTACAATTGCTCCAAAAAGAAAATTTGTGTAATTTCTAGAGATACTGTGACTATCTAATAATTACTAACCCTGGGGTTTTTAGGTATGTTTGGACCACTAAGACTAAATAATTGCATTTTATAGTTCTTTCTTCATGTATGCAATGGCTTAGAGTACTTGATTACAATTTATGGACTCAAAATAAAATGAAAATTAATAAAATATACACTTGCACAAAGATTGTATTCTCTCTAGAATCCTATAAAATTCTATTGTTTCTTTTGTATGTTTTATATGCTAATGTTTATGCTATGAGCATTTTACCAGGTTCATTGCTAGCATGTTGAGGTTTTTTTCTGTAGTGTTGGAAAGGCACTTTCCAGCAGTCAGAGATTCTGATTAAAACACCATTTTATGCCTATTTTATCTGATAAATATAAAAAAAACCCTTGCTCTGTTGAATGGCCAAAATATTTTATGCAGTCCTATTTTCCACAAGATTTAATCTGCAATTTTATTTATTTTATTCTGTGCTAAAATCTTTGTACAGAAAGGAGTATACGGTTGGTTTTGCTACTTCTCTTGAATTTTTTACCAGATTCACAGCCACTGGGCATTGAATGTGCTTCCTTATAAGTAATTTTTTCCATCTTCTCTCATAGTCTTTATTAACTCTTCCTTTATAAATGATTTAGTTCTCTGTAAATAAACTTATCTACCTGCCCAACAGCTGATAAGGATCCCCTTTTTTTGTGTACATGGATATTTCACCATGTGATGTTTTTCCAATAAAGAACAGAATGGCATGAATTTACACATTATATATTTACCATTGATAGATTTAAATAAAAAATTAATAATAAATTATGAGGGTTTTTTCCCATTTAAATAGTTGCTTTAAAATATTTTATTTTTTAGACAGATTTGTACATAGGTAATTAAATTTATTTCATCATTGATGAAATTTATCTCCAATTTTTACTTTGAAAGTAAAACTATGTTTTGTTTTTTTTTTTTTTCAGAACATAATAAGGAATTTGCTATTCAGACATAGGTACATGCATTCATGTATTCATTTATATGAATACTGCTAATATAACAGTTCTGAACTAGCCAGACCTACTCAACAGCAGTGAAAAGATGTCTGGTAAAATGTAATAATAAAATGGAAATTGAAACCAGGAAAGACAGAGATCTGTATTTAGTTGAAAAAAAACCAACCAACCAACCAACCAAAAAAAAAAAAAAAAAAAAAAAACAAAAAAAAAGCAAATAATGAGAAAAAAATTCTTCCACTATTA
>JAYDZK010000001.1:61002098-61012198 GCA_034509185.1 Euphonia xanthogaster | reverse complement strand
ACAGATAAAGTATAGTTACTTGCTTCAAGAACTCCTGACTTGGTTGTTCTGTTTGGGTTTTTTTCTTTTAAAAGGTGGAAGAATGTATTGTCAGTTATGACACAGAAACATTTATGTTATGGAAATAAAAATGAGTGTAAAAGACACAATTTTTGCTCTACCATTTAGCTTTGAGAACTTGTCCATGATCTATTCAAAAAGATGAAAAAGTAATTTCCAGCTCACAAGAAAGCTCCGTAACCTCCAGACAGCAGGGAGTATGGGAGAAAGAAGAAGTAGTACATTTCACCTGATGGTTATACAGATGAACAAAAAATGGGGAATTAATAACATTCATGGAAATAGATTTGAAAAAGAGGTCATTTTCTCTTTTAGTGGTAATCAACTTACAGAGAAGAATTTCATACCTATATGACTTGTTTATTTTAATTTTGGCAGAGAGCAACCAAATCAAATCCTTAAATTTTGCAGTTGGAGAGTGTAATTATGTTGTTGTTTTTTTTTTTTTTTTTATTTCACTGCCCCCACACCCCTACATCCCCTGCCCTCTTACCCCCCAAACCCCCCTACCCCAGCCTCCAGCCAGCCTTCATGAAATATGCAGGGACAAGAACAAAACATTTCTGTATCTGACTCAGTGTCACAAAATAGTTCCTTTTGTGCTGCAACAAAAGGAACTATTTTGTGACACTGAGTCAGATACAGAAATTTTAAAGCTGAGAGCTGAATTCTCTGAAATCATGGTAACTTGGATTTGTGCAGGACATTGCTTCAGCTGACTTCATGGGTCATCCTAAACCTTGAAAAATCAATGTTTTTTCAGCTGAGTTCAAAGACATTAGCATATCTTCTTGGAACTTCAAAGAGGATGAAGTGTCATAGCCCCAAGCAAAGAAATATCACTAAGAAATATTAATAGTGTGATTACATATATAAAATACCGTGTCACGTTAGCACTCTTAAAACATAGTGGAAAAAGTACTGCTGCTGCTTCACCCATATTGTAAGCTAACTAACAAGGAAGCAGAGCATTTTATCTGGATCAAGAAAATCACCAGAAAACTGACTATATCAGCACAGGCTTTGGAATATTACCCACTCCTTCTGTTTTATATAGGTACCAAATACATTGCGAGAGGAAGTCCAAGGACACTCAAGTGAAATTTCAGGACCCTGGGAAGAATTTTTTTTTTTAAATAAATAATTGTGAGTTGTTAATGACATGAGAAAAATGCTGACAAGTGTAGCACCTGCAAGTAGCTAAACATCTGGATAGTTAGGATTTTATAATTAAACAGCTTTTTTTTTTTTTAACCTTCCGTTTGTTCTTAATGGCATAGATCATGAAAATTAAAGCAGTCATATTTTATAGATTCACGTATCTTTTATAATATTTCATAGCTTTAATTTCTTGGTTTTTGCTTGATTCTTTCAAATAGACACATTCTATCTCACCAACTCTTTTTTCAGTTGAAATAATTTTAATTTTGTTGTGGATATCAGATACCTGCATTATTAATTAAGAAAATAATTAATAATTTAGCTTGTAAGTTGCAGGGGGGAAAAAATCCCAATTCACTCAGCTTGAAAGAAATCAGGATAGAAGTGGTCTATTGATTTATTAACACTATGCAATTAACCAGCAGTCATTGAACTACACATTCAGGATCAATATCCTAAAAACCTTTCCACAACTCACTGTAGAATTTCTAATCCCCAACCCAGAATCACACAACAAACCCACTTCTCCCAGTGAGTGCTGGTTTTTTGTGCATCCCTGATGATCTCTACCCCCCTACTAATGTCCTCATCTGTGTGGCAAAAACCCATGGTGCCAAACAAAGACACCTGAAATGTGCGACCCCAAGTAACACCCCGCTAGCTGAAGTGCAGCTGCTTGCTGCACCTTTCAGGAAGGCTGCTGTGCCCAACCTGGACAGGAGCTGAAGAGCCACAGGATGTTTTCTGGCAGCATCAAAACAGGTTTGACTGCTGCTCAGGCACCCTCTTCTCTGAGGGTCTCCTGTGTGCTTCAGAAATAAAGCTTGAAAATATGTGGAAAATCTAAAGTGACTCCAGTAACCTCTGTTTTGGCAGCTATTTTGTCCCTCAAGTCCTTATTTCTCCTCATTGATTGTTAGAGAATTCTGGTTGATTAGCACTACTTTTGATCAAACAAATCCTACTAGCATAAATTTTCCTAGAGTGTTTTTGTGCTTTAGAAGGACGAGACTTTGAAGTTTCAGATCTCTTCTAAATACCCAGCCAGAGTGGGAATAGAAACAATACCTCATGGAGCACTATGTGTTGCACTGTTAGTAGAGGAGAGAGATTTATAAACATGTTATTTCTGTTGTGATGAAAAAATCTTTGTCACTTTGTAAATATAATAAAATAATGTTTATATTTTCAAAATTTTTCTCGTTCATCTGGCTATTCTGATTTTTCATTTAAAGATGTAAAGTTCTTTGGTTAATAAGACCAAATAATTAAATTACTAATAATTTACACCCTAATTCTGAAAGATACATTTTATCATTGACTTTTATGACATTTTCTTCCCTGGAACAACAAAGGCATGTTCCAAAGTTTGAGCAATACTGGCTACATTTGTGCCTGTGAGAGTGATTCTTTTTCCCCAGGTGAAATGGTGCAGAAGAGCTACATTCCATAGAATGTAGATCCTATGAAATATGAAATCAACACAGAAATGACACCGAAATTAAAGTGAGTTCTCTGGTATCCTAAAAAACAAATCTTTATTTTATGTCAGGCTATGGATTTTGACTGTTCATGTGCTGTTAGAGCACGTGTATTGAACAGAGCCAGGATAGTTGTGGATTGACTATGTAGGGTGTATAAGGAACTGATCCCTACAGAGCTCTGCCTATACACTGACTTGAATCCTGGCAGGGATCTTACACATACCTTGGACCCCGTACACATCGGCCAGACAACCTGCTGCCAGCTGCTGACTGAATCTGCTTACTAGCACCAGACTTGCTCTCTTGCTGTTTAGGAAGATCTGTGGATCTTCTGTCTGTCGCTGAGGGCATTGCCCTGCCCTTGGCCACCAGCTCTCCACTCCTTCAGGAGCAGCCCACTACTTCTGCTCCCTGACTATCTGCTGCAAAAGGGATTTGCAAGCATGAATGTTGCACTATGAAGACAGATTACAACCAGTGTTTACTAGAACATCTCATAATATTTAAGCTGTTATTCCTCTTTTTGAGCTGTTGTTGTTTATAGAAACAACTTTACACAGTACCTCTGCTTCACAGCTCAGACCCCTCTCACTCATAGAAATGTGTCTGGATCCTCATCTAAGAACCCTACCCCAACAGTTTACTCGGGTGCCAAGGGTCACAAAGATGTGCCACTAGTTTCTTACTAAGTGGTTGGAAAATATCTCTATGAGCTCTATGTTTTACCAGACATATATATATGGGAACCTCTATATATGGTAATCTCTCTCTGCAGGGCAATATGTAGAGCTGTTGCCTCTTGGATGTGGTTAGAGCTATAGAATATTTTACTGAAGTAGATGCTAGTGGCCTTGAACACATTCAGGTGTTTCTGCCACTCTGAATTTGTCAGTTCTTGCAGCTTCAAAAAGACTGACAGCTCTGGAAGCTATTCAATTCCTGTGAGATATTCAGAAATTTTCCCTCAGAGTATAGTTTTGGGTTTTTTTTTCAGTCGTGCTCCTTTTTGGTAAGTGTTTCTCTGTATGCATACAGAAGCACACAGCTTTTCATCTAATGGACCTAGCTAACAAATGCTTTTTTTGGTATGTGGACCTATGTGGCCAGTGCCTGGGCAACAGACATCCAATATAATGAAAAAACATAAGAAATGGAAAGAAAAGCTAAAGAACTTGGACATGTCTGATGATCAAAGAAAACAGTGTGTCTCTGTATCTAACACACTGCTTTTTTTTTTTTTTTTCCAGGCACTTGAATTAAAAGGGAATATTATTCTTATAAAGCTTGAAAGGTCAGAGACAAACTTGATGCTTCAATGCTTCTCTGACTAATATGATCTCCTCAGGGCAGGGTTTAACTTTTGGAAAATCCTTGCATTCTTTTATTAGTAAAATCATCATTCTTTTTACAGTGTGTTTGTGGTCCACCCCTTTCATCTAACTGTTGTTTGATTTTTTTTCCTAAGCTGCTCTGATATTCCTCATTTCCTGCTCAGCCATGAGAAAAAATTGATTAGTCAAAGCTTTCAGTGTAGAACTTTGAATATTTTTTTATACCCAACTTTGTTGTCACACCTAGCTGAGCTACTGTTTCAGCATCATTAAGACTGAATGTAAATGGATATATGATACAGTAATGAACAAATGAAATATTTCTTCCTGGGAGGTGCTAAACTTTATAATATATTTTGAAAGTATCTGCATTACTTAAGACATTCTTTTCCAATATGCATTTATAGAAGTAGAATTTATTGAAGACAGAGTATCTGCAGAATCTAAATTAAAATTAAATCAACCCCTCCAAAAATTAATTTGCAGAATGTCCCTCCACCCCCTGAAAAGAGGGAGTTTTTTGTTGTTGCTTTTTTAACATTTAGTGTTTTTAGTGCTTTTTAACTTTTATTACCTTTCTGTCTTCTTGTGTGTATCATGAGGAGGACCATATGAATAAGGTAAGAGAAGTGTCAGAAATATTCTTTTGTTCCTGCAGACTATATAGTAAGCATACAGAAAATAGAGCTACTGTTGAAAATCCTATTCCATTAAAGTAATTGAATTAATTTTTATTTTTTTTCCCACTTCTTTCCAGAGCTGAGAGTCAGACCCATCAATTACTTTGCAATGCCCAGCAATAATACTTCTATTGCAACGATTTTCCTGATGGACAGGTAAACACTTTCCATACTGTTTTTCATCCTGGATAATTTGATCACTGTAGGCCATGTTGTGCATAATTTTATGAGAATGGAACACAGAAATTTACTTGACAGAAAATAATTTCGACTGAAAAAACTATTAAGAAGAAATAAGACACAGTAAAAAACATTCCCTGATTGTTTATCAAAGGACAGGGAAGCAAATTGAAAAGGAACGATTTATGCATTTTGGTGCATATTCCTTCCTTGGATACTTTTGGTCACACTGAGGTGAGACTGAATCAGTGCCCACAGCTTTCTCCGTTTTGTGTGGCAGGTAGAACATAGCAGGGGGTGGAATGAATTCATCTTTCTGTCTTCAAGTGAACTAAAAGCAATTTTATTCTTCCCATGTGGTCACTTGAGGTGCTTGTCATGTTCAAGCTAATGATATCAGGCACCCTCAGGTTGTTTAAGTATTCATGAAGTAATTAAATTCTCATTAACATATAAATAAAAGAAAACTGAAAACAAGTTTAGGAGGCACCTAACATCTGTTCTAATGCTTTTAAGTACTAAAATGTGCCAAATACAGACAGAAAAGTGCATTCTGTCCAGAGAAGTATTTTGCATAGATTATTTAGAGAAACTGTAATTAAACTGATTTGGCATATTAAGTAAAATTAACAGCAAAGCAATATTTAGGTAGCTCACTGTCTCTGACACTTAAATAAGAAATTTAAAATAAGAAAGAGAAAGATAAAAATAATTTTTATTTGTTCTGAGATCCAGATAAAATTACAAGAGCAATTGGAAATTTATTCCTTTAGAACAAGAGAAACCTAAAATCTCACACTCCAGGCATACTTTTAGCTGTTCTTTCAAAAAAAAATTGATTTTTAATAATAAAATGCTGCTGACATTTGAAAAAAACAACAATTCCACAAAATTACTTATACGTTTACTATTATATTTCTTTAAATTGAATTTAATGCACAATTTTGTCATACAACTTGGGACTTCAGTTCAGATGCAACCTTATCCTTTAAAATGAATTTTTCCTTCTAACATTAAGCAGTTTACTTCTTTAGATAATTTTTCCCAAGAAACTATTAAAGAAAATATGTTTCATCTGTATATTAACAAAATGTGTGTCCTGTGTTCTACACCATGCCACTGCAGTTTTCTGTATGATAGAAACAGCTAATAAAATCTTGAACCATAGTTTGAGACTGATAGGCTGAAAAACAGCAAAAGAGATAGAAAAATCCAATAGAAGAATCCTGAGAATGTGTTAAAATAGCCATTTCATCAAAAAGAGACAGCTCTGGAAGAATACATTTCTGAGAAGTAAATCCTTCAAATATACCTTTCAATTGAAATATACTGAATTGATTATGTTCTTTTCTGTTTGAAACATCCTCTGTCCAGTTTTTTATCATAATATATATTAAAAATATATTCTGTATGAGTCTAATTCCATTGTGGTCTTGTTGACTTAGCACAAAGTACATAAGATACACACTTATATTGTTCTTACTTTAAACAGAGTGGAATGTATAACCAGAGAAATTTAACATTTTTTTACCATTTATCTTCTATTGTTCATTTCAAAAAGCAGTATTTCATTACTTATTCCTTGCCTAATTTCATGCCTTTCTCCTTGCTGTGATGCCTACAGAGGGAAACCTATGCCAGTTATGCAATGTGTTTGGTGCATGTTGAAAAGGATATATTGCAAAAAGGGCACGTAGACCTTCCTGAAATAAAAAGATAAACCTACTTTTTCCTGGATTTTACTGTGACAGAAAAAATCCAAGTAATTTAAAAATAGCTGTTATCATTATAGGCAGAAACAGCTATTATTCTTTTTTATAAAGAGTGCTATTCATTACCATTTACAACATTTACAAGCAACACATGAAACTATTCTCCTCTTTGTTTGGTTCAAAACCAGTTATGAACTCATATCAGTACCCGTCAGCTGTTATGATTAGCAGAGAAAAATATTTTCTTAAGCATTATAGCAGTGAAAGGACACTATGTACTATTACAATCTAGAAGAAAAAAAAAAAATTGTTCCAAAACCCATACATCAGTGAAGACACTAGCTGAAGCCTGGATAATTGCAATCTTATACTGGTAAAAGCTCATGAAAATTTAATTCGGTAACTCACGAAAGAGGAACCGAGACTTGGTTCTTACATGCCTACAGGACAAGGAAATTAAACATTACAAGGCTTGCTTGAGAGAATGTCTGCCCCAGAGCAATTATCTGTGCTTACCTTGGAATCCCAACTGATCTTAGATTATCTCGCAAAACACATGAGAGAAATATGCCAAAACAAACCCTAATCTTTTTTATAAACCTGAAATAGGGAGCAAACTCGTGATGTCTGTATGAATATAGAGCATCAATATTTGTACAATCTCTTTAATGCGGAGATGGGTATTGAGCATGCACTTTCATGCAGTACTGGTTCTAAATAAAAGCTCATCTTTTTTTGCTATTAGTCAAAGCACTATTTTAGAAAATTTCATGAATAGACTTTAATTCACGACTAAGCAATTCTGGATCCAGGGTTGAGTTGTGATGGAGAAAAGATGGTAGAATCAATAGCTGTTGACCACACTGGGTATATTTCATAAAAATACTACCAGTATCTGTAAGTAAAGACATATTGGTATATATAAAACATTGTTTAGCCATACTGCTGTCAGGAAACAAAACTAAGCCTAGAGAATTTACAGCTCTCTTGGAAAAGGATGTTCTCAGTTGTTTCCTGTTTAACAGTCATCTGTCTCTTTAGTGCATCTTCTGCTGCCTGACACAGTTATGTTGAACATTACACTGACCAAAAGAGTAGTCATCAGAAGATCAAACTGATGTTTCTATTTTACATGTACTTTGCTAAATTAGAAAAGACAGACCTCAAAGACTCACTTGGTCATCTACACTATACTTGTACACTCACACACTGGCTATGTTCCTGACAATTGCAAATTTCTCTGAGCTACGTTATTTCCAGTGAAATAGTTTTATGCATGTGAATGAAACTACTCCACTCCACTTCTTCAAGGTCATGACTTTATATTTTTATTGCTGAAATTAGGCAATTGGTTTATTCCAAAATGGAGCAAGGTGTAAGGGTATAGAAAATCTTCAATATTTCTCTGCAAGAGAGAACTCTGGACAAATTTTAGGGACATTATGTTCACATAAATAGTGGTCTTCATTTTTTTCAAGCAGAAATCATGGAGATATCAAATGCTGAAATAACTCTGAGTATAGGAGTTTAACTCAATGAGTTAAGATGTCGCAAACCAAGGCAGGGTTAGAGCTCAGTATTCTGGATTGCTGAGTTGATCATGGTGAAATTAAGCTTTTGTGTCTCCATTTGATTACAACTGAAGAGCATTTCTCCAGTGCACTTCGTTGATTCCTTATCAGTGAGATGATTGCTTTACCCATCTGGTTTCATTTTTGACTTTCATCTTGCCTCCCTTCATGGAACAGGCTGCTTTTGCTGCTCCTTCATGAGACTACTTACTCACTGTTTGCAATTTAAAACAAGGGTCACTGTTTTGCCCAGTTTATGGTAGGGAACACACATTTTCTTTTCACTACACCAGAGAATCTTCTTCTTTTTACTTTCTTATCATGGCTTTAGTCCCTTATAATTCACATTAGTATGCCCAAACCAAGTCCCTGATGCTGGGATCAAATGGATGAAAACTTATACATTGCGAAAATATAATATATTCATTACTTAGATTTTTGGAGATACAGTATTTTTAAAACAAAACAAACCTGTAAGCAAGAGTATTCCTTCTGAAAGAATTCACTTTTCACTTATAGAATATATAAGTTAATCAATCAAAGCCAAAACATGTAGGTCGTTGTTGTCCACATTAGTGGGATTAAAAAACCTAACACTCAAAATAAATGTGAGATAGTAGAAATCAGTGAGGCAGATTCACAAAAAAAGCATTTTATCTCAGGTAACAAATGAATTTTTCACCACTTGCCGAAGGGAAATCCGGTATTGAAATCTTCAAGTCAAGACTGGGTGCATTCTTGAAAGGGATTTTTAACTCAAATACTAAGTGTGAGGATAAATATTAGAGTGATTCTATGACCTACACTATATAGGCAGTCAGAATAAATGATTTAATATTCCCTTCTGGCCTTAGATGTGGTTCATTTGTCATAATCTGCAAAAAACCTGTCACCTCATAAATTATTTCTGAATTTTAAGAAAGTACTAGATAATTAAATAAGTGCACAGGATAATTAAAGAGTGTCAGGTAATCTGATCAAGTCTTCTCTCCATTCTGTTTACAAAGAACTAGGATATTAAAATTTATCACAGTTTCAAATATACTGTTGGTATTTCTCTGATCAAGAAAGTAAGGGAAAAGATCCTACATTCAATATTTTTTCTAGTGTAAAATGGATTTCACTACTGGAACATTTCTCATAAATGTTCTTCTTCATTAACCTAAAAATTCACTGCAGAATAAAAGAAGTCAATTTAAAAAAAAATGTTCATACTTACATATGCTTGCTTAATTTTTCCGGTTTCTCCAAGGCTCTAGAAATCTAGAAAATATTACAGTATACAATCAATTAGAGAACTATTGTATATTAAGGGATCCTATAAGATTTATAACCAAAATAGCCCACAAAACATAGCATAAATTCAAAGAAATTTAACAATAAAATTAGCAAACCTTAGAGGAACCATACTTTGGAATTTTTTTTAGGTTTTTACTTTTATCAGAAGAGTGGAAGAAATAAAAAAATAATCTCTAAGAACAAAAATATCTTTATCTATATATTTTTTTTATTCCTTTGATACATTCTATGAAAATATATATTAACGTTCATTCCCAAGTCTCTAGCATAACACAGACTAGTCCTAAAGAGTGAGGTACATAAAAGTAAAGGTAAGCATGAGAGGAGCATCTTTATGATGTATGTAATTCTCAAAGAAACCAACCAAAAATAAAAGGCAAGAGTGGTACAGAATTGGATGGAAATTCACACATCCCTTTCACTCTTAATAATGGAATTGGTAGAAAATCTAGTCTACACCTTAAGCACATAAATGAAGGAGAAAAGAATTACATGAAAATATTTGCTTAGTTAAGGTCACAGATACAAAATAATCTTTAAAAAATGTACTTCTTCCAGTTGATTGCTTCCAATATGGCAAAAGACTAGCAAATAACTATTCTACCAAGAATTTGGCAAATTC
>JAYDZK010000001.1:60976110-61001998 GCA_034509185.1 Euphonia xanthogaster | reverse complement strand
TTGGCAAATTCTACTTGTTTTTTTATATTTAGTCACCGTTTGTGATCTTTATTATTCCTTTTTCTTATGTAGTTGAATAATGTGCTATGTTCTTTTTCAATTTTCTTTTTAGTTATTTATTTGTAAAAGCTTAATTTGGGATAGTCTAGAAATATTTTTTTAAAAATTTAGATGAAGGTTTTCTTGTTACATTGTGCCTAAGTATCCAAATAAATGAATGGAAGTTTTAGGATATTTGAAAGGAAAAAAATCCTTTAACTTCTGAATACAAATTATATTTGTTAAAGACCAAACATCTGCATCCTCAATTTTCTTAGGATAAAAAGGATGGTCATCCTTAACTGACAACCCTTCATGTTACAAAAGTCCCCACTTTCCATGGAGAACACAGTCAGTCAAAGTACAGGGACAAAACATACTGTCATTGTAGTTTGCTCAGTTTAGGGGTTTAAAAAGGTACAAAGAATCTGCTGAAAGCAAACAAAACCATTCTAGGACTATTCACTGCTTTGTGGCTTCTGGGTGGTTCTAGGAGGTAGTATGGGTTTTATGACTATTAAACAGACTTTTTGTATATATGACATTGATCTATATTCCCTAATACAGATTTTGGAGACAAGCGAATAGGCCTTCTTTATTAAGGATGACTCTGGCATACCTATATTATGCTATTTTATTTGCATTTTGTACTATTCTTTTCATATGAATACTTTGGCTATATTGGATTTGTGCTACAAGGATATACCTTGTCATCTAACAATCTCCTAGAGCACATAGTTGATTCTCGTAAAGGGACTTTTAGCTCCCAAATGTGACAAGAGTGATTTCACTGTTTACCTGGTTTTAGGCCAGACCACTAATTAAAAAAGATTTTTTGAAAAAAGTCTCATAAATAGCTGCTGAGTGCTCTGACTGTTGCAGAAGAGGAAGTATAAAAATAATTTTTCCATTCTGTTGGAGGATATTTTTAGTTACACTAACAAGCATCTTTACTGTCAGTCTCATCTACAGAGTTAGAACAAAATGTTAGTGTGCATTTATCAATCACAAATTTGATGCATTTCTAGTGGACCAAAGTAAAGACAAAAAGGAGACTGAAGGATAGTTTTTTTCACATAAGGAAAGAATCAGGTCATTTTCCCAACTCTGGAATAAAGGTTTCAGGAAATGTGTGCCAACATTAACTGCAATCATAACTGGTATGTTTATTTTAGCAATTGAGAATGATGGAGACCACAATATCTGTTCACTCACTTAAAAAAAAAGAAAAAATACAAACCCCACCTTTTAACTTCTATTTATACCATTCCCAGGACTTCATTCTACCAGTACCTCAAAAGCAGTCAACTGTCTCTAGACACTATTACTTCAATATACTGCATGCATTTTGGATGCTTGATCTTTTCTTCTTCTTACTTCTGGATAGATAAAATTGTAATCAAATGCTGCAGTTATTTATTCCTAACAGGATTTAGCCATTTATAGTTTGTTCCTTCAGTTTCATTTCACCTGCTGTATACCATCAATTAAAGCAAGAATTTAGAAATCTCAACTAACAGATTTTTTTTTATGACATACTACGCTGCCTTAATGAACTATAAACTTTTCAGCACAGAGATATTTAAGTTTCACTTGTTGCAAAGAGAAAGTTCTGTAATCTTATCAAAGCACTGATCACATGAGTGTTAACTTGCCACAGCACTGAAAAAGCAGAGATGTATAATCTAATATTTAAATATTTTTTTCAGGCAGATAAATGGTGTGAGTTTAAATTCTCTTGGAGTAAAAAGTTTAGAATGAAGGAGTGCTGCAACCTGGGTGTATATACTACATCTGGCAAATATTCAGTAGCACAGAAGGGTCATTTCTAAAATTAGCACTAATGGTAGTAGCTAAATTCTTTGAAAAACAAAGGGTTTTTTTTCTGTAGGAAAAAAATTTTTTTTTCTTTAGGAAAAAAAATAGATTATATGCAGGAACAAAAAAGGATATTTGTCTCCTATTCTGATAATAATACATTCTTCTTCACTGATAGTTGATGCCAGTATTTTTACATCTTTTATGTTTCGCACAGAAGACAGCATGTATTTAATGAAATAAATGAAGCTGTGTTTTCACTGCATGACTCTTCCCTGACATTCTGGAGAGGAAAAAGTCAACGATATATGATAAAATTAATGATTTAACAAAGAGTGTTTTAAATTAATAGAGTAGATATAATTATTTCTATAGCTAATAAAATGTTGTTTTTTAATGAGTTCATTTTTGTGGAAGCATGTAACAATCCCCATGTTGACCTTGCTTTGTAATCACTCTTTAGAAGGGCTTCTATGTCTCTTTCCTTCTCTTTTTCCAAGAAAATTTAAAATGTCTTATGTTTCCAGAAGGTTATGAGTATTATATAAGATTAAACCCCTCAGGCTGTAGGAATATTTTATTTTCCCTCTGAAAGATCATTCTTATTTTGCTGAAATATAAAACATGAAGAAAACTTTAGACACTAAGCATATGGTAATCTTATTTAATAGCACTAGTAAAATATGAAAAAGGTTTAAACAAATTGTCACTTAAGTTCCTCACAATTAAGAAAACATTTGTTTCCCAATTAAGAAAACAATTGTCAGATATGGTGGCAGAAATGTCAGCTTCCAGACCAGGTGTCTCAGGGCCCCACCCAACCTGGCCTTGAACACTTCCAGCCTCGGGGCATCCACATCTTCTCTGAGAAATCTGTTTCCTTCTTCTTAATTTAAAATCATTCCCCCTTGCCCCATCACTGTCTGCCCATACAAAAATTCACTCTTTATCTTTTTTCTATGAACTTTTCTTAGGTATTGGAAGGTTGCTATAAGGTCTCTCCAAACCTTCTATTGTCCAGGCTAAATAACCCCAGCTTTCTCAGCCTATCTTCACAGGACAGGTGCTCCAGCTTTCTGATCATCCTCCTGGCTTTTCTCTGGACCCACTCCAGCAGGTCCCTGTTCTTTTGATGCTAGGGGTCCCAGAGCTGGATGCAGAACTCCAATTGGTGTCTCACAAAGGCAGAATGGAAGGGCAGAATGACCTCCCTTAACTGCTGTCCACTCCTCTTGTGATGCTGCTCAGGATACAATTGGCAGGTTTGTTTCTTTCTTTAAGGCTTCCAAAGAAGAATGAAGAGAAGAGAAAGCAAAAGGGATGTAGGAAAGGAGGAAGAGAGGCAGGAAGGGAGGGAAACTGACAAGAAGTCAGGGAGAGGAGAACATAGTATAATCATAATTTCCTGATGGATTGGACAAATTCTGTATTTATCTCAGCATCCTACTACATGTATTTATCAGTATGATTTTCTGAACATTATGCTAGCAGTGTGAAATCTTCTGTTCATACACTTAGTGACACACATAAATTTTTTATTGTGTTTTTTTTTGTTTGTTTGTTTTTTGTTTGCTTTTTTTTGGGGTGAGTAATTGGGAGGAGAAATATATATTTTGAAAAAAGAGGAGGAAAGTTAAGACAAGATAATATACTTGTGGAGGCTTCTCTTGCCACAAAAACATGAGCCTGCCAGGCATTTGCATTTAAAATACTTAGGAAACGAGTGTTCTGATTATCATTGCATATGTTGTAAGCATTTCACATTATCTCCCTTTCTGACTTTTTCAAAAATGCACAACACCTGGAGAGAAATATTGAAATATAAATCAGTAATTTCAGCAGAATCCTAATCAGATCTTCATTTGGTAAGTTCTAAAATTTTTCATTTTATATTTATTAAAAAAATGGCTTTTTGCATTTTTTTTCCATTTCCACATAAGACAGTAGAACATTATTCATTGTATAGAAATGAAAGCTGCAAAGAAATAGCAAGCCAAGTGCACAGAAGCCAAAGAGTCATTTCCCTGGCAAGGGAGATCATTCAAGAGCATTTGGAATTGCTCCTTTTCCTGCTCATGTTTCTTTTTTTTTCTTGTTTAATGGTTTTCCAGTCGAAGAACAGAATGTTAAGTAGCTGGCTTGAATTTTTTTAAGAGCTCTATGACAGCAATGGTGAAAGCTTTATGCTGTGTGGCCACAATCAAAAAAAATTCTTCAGTGTTTGGACTGTAATAGAAATAGTTATTGCTACAAGATACTTTAAACCCAGCATTATTAAGTATGCAGAAATTTTAGAAACTTTACTGGAAAAAATACCAGAGGATTGGACTCAGAGTTTGGAATTCTGGCATTGAAGCAAACTGGCAGGGGCTGTGCTGTTCTACTTTCATACTGCTTTCACTAAATCTGTCTGAGCATTTTGCATGTTCCTGTAATTTATAAAGATATAAATACCCAAATCCAGTAAGGGATATATTTCTTTTTTTTTTTCCTAGGTCCAATGTTGTGATTTAAATTCTCCATGTCTCTCACTGCTTAATACTAACATTCTTGTTTATTACCCGTGGTGGAATTCAACTTTTTTCACATGTCCACAGTAGGATTTAGTCTTGGTAGGCATCAAACTACTTAAGATCTGTCATGAAGTTGAACCTGAGGAAGACCAAAATTATCAAAACGGTCAATTTCACAAAAATGCTGTAGAATATAGATTGGTTTTGGCTGGAAAAGACCTTCAAATATTGTCTTGTTGCCCCCTTTTGCCATGGACATTTTTCACTGTATTATGTACCTCAAACACCCAATGTGCTCTGAAATACTTGCATGGCGATGGAATCAAAAGCTTCTCTGGGCAATGTCTCAGCATCTCCCCATGCTTATTGTAATTAATTTCTTTTTGGGTGCAATCCAAATCTACCCTCTTTCATTTTTAAACCCTTGCCTCTTGTTCTGTCACCTCAGACCCTGGTAAAATTTCCCTATACAATTTTCCAGAGGTTCTTTTAGGAACTGGAAAGCTGCTATAAGATCTTCCTGGAGCCTTTTCTTCTCCAGACTGAACAACCCCACCACCCTTCTTGCTGTCATATGAGAGGTGCTTCAGTCCTCTGACAATTTTTGTGGCCCTTCTCTGGAGGGAGAAAATCACCTCCCTCAACCTTCTAGCATGCTTCTTCTGATGCAGCCCAGGACACAGGGGGCTTTCTGGGCTGCAGGCACACATGTACAACTCTTCATCCACCAGTATCCCCAACTGCTTCTCCTCAGGGTTGTTTTCAATCCATTCATATCTCAGTCTGGACTGATATTGAGGATTTCACTGCAGAACTTTTGATTTGGCCTTTTTGAGCTCCATAAGGTTTGCACAGGCCTACTTCTCAAGCCAGTCAAGGTCCCTCTGGATGGCATCACTTGCCTCCAGCGTGCTGACTGCACCAGGCAACTTGGGGTTGTCAGCACACTTGCTGAGGAGCAAGACACTCCCTGTCACTGATGAATATGTTAAATAATACTTGTGCTGCAGAGTCTTATAGGAAACCTCTCATTGCTGGTTTCCACTTGGACATTGAGCCATTGACTCCTTGGATGCAAAAATCCAGACTATTTCATATTTATTTATTAGTTTATCCATCAAGTCAATATGCCGCTGATTTAGAGGCAGGTTAATTGGGGAAGGCCTTATCAAAAGGTCTTTATCAGTCCCGGTAAATGATATCTGCAGGTATTTCCACTTATGCAGTCACTCTATTTATTGTAGAAATGTACTAGGTAAAATTTACTCCTGAAGAAGCCATGTGGACTGTCTCTGATCACTTCCCTGTCTTCCCTTGACATACTCCATTATCTTACTGGGCACTGAAGTGAGTCTGACTGAATGGTACTTCCCAGAAGCCTCCTTATTACCCTTTTTGAAGATGAGTATTAGTAGTTCCTTTTTTCCAGTCACTTTGGACTTCTCTGTGAAAATCTCATTTACACTGGAATGCATATAGACCAAAAGTTAGCTCAAATAATAAACTTAGGATTTGCTTAAATTCATGGGTGAATCTAAATATAATTCATGTCCAAGTTGAGCACTTGGACTTCTTGAATTAGAGCTTCTTTCACCAGCTTATCCTGAGCAGGACAAGAGAGAAAGGGTTCTGTGTCTACCATATACATTTTATATTTGAATCCTCAGGAACTGAAGAATTTGCCTGTTACTGAAAAATCTGCCTAGTAATACTGCTTGCCTTCTGAGGCCTTTACCTTGCTGTTTGAGGTCTTGTTCTGCTCTACTGTAATTTGGAGTCAAAAAAGTTAACTTAAATTACAGGTGTTATAAGACAGTGCAGATAAAGAACTTTGATACAGATGGCCTAGATTTCAGCATAAGTGTACATAAAAGAAGTGTCTTGAAACTCAGTACTCTTCACAAACCTTGTACAGCAGTGTATACTCAGTACTTCTGGGAGAACCAAGGTGTTTCACAAAGAAAATCTAAAATGGTAATAAAGATCTAGAGTAATTCAAGATAAAATGCTAAGGACAGATCTTCATTTTAATCTTCAACACTCTGTTGCTCAAATTTCAGATCCAGCATGTCATGTCTCTGAAGTAAAAACTAGTTTTTGAAACAGAAATGCTAACACTTGGAAAGAGGAGAAAAGACATTACTCTTTTAGAAACAGTCTTCACAACCCTTCAGAACCATTTTATTGACAAAACACAGTGTGACCCCAATTTTTATCTTACCTTGACAAGAGATTTCTGCCATTTCTATTTTTTCAAGAACATTGCATCTGCCCTTCCCCACAGTACTTTAGCTTAGGATGGATCAGACCTACTCAAAAATCTGCTAAAGATGTGTATCTACAAGAAAGAACAATTCAGGTTTTATTTTTTCAGGAAGAAAAAAATCTTAATTACAGATTTTCCATGCATAGGATAAACAAATATTCAGTTCCAGCCTTGAAACCTGAAGAGTATTTGTATTTTATTCAGTGACTGTGTAATGCAGAATGCAGGAACTCAGATTGAAGTCTCGTCCCTTCAGATGAATAGCTTCTTTACCTTTCTCTTTTTCCAATCCTGAATGACTCTTGTTTCATTTTATTTGTCCCCATGGCAAGGCTTCAAGAAGAGAGATAAAGAACAGCCATAAAAGGTTACCGACGAGACCTGAAATGTAGTTGTTAAGACATGTAATTGTGAGGTTGAAAATGGAATTTTAAACTTTTCAGATAGCAACCTTATATCCGGCGTGAATGAACTAAACACTAGAACCCATCATTCTTATCTTAAAAGGAACATGAAGACTGTATTTAGGATAGCATTTGAAGCTGTTAGGGCCAGTTGACTGGAGTTACAACCTCAAGGTGAGTCAATATAGAAAGTGACACATCTTGCTTTACTGTTGTGGGTGAGTTCCTGTTCACCATATCACTTGCTGAAATCTTAGAATGCTGAGCTGTTGGGTTTACTTCTTACCAGACATAATATAAGAAACCCATACACCTATCACAGGTCTCTATGATCCATTTGGAGGGATAAGCATTAAAAAGTTACATGCTTGCAATCTCAGCATGTGGAGCCTCTCCTCTGCTAGTAGGCCTAGTCCAAAGTCATTTACTTCCTCTGAGCAAGAAGGATTTTGCTTATACTTTTGTGCTTTTGGCTTTTGTCTGCCTAATCATAAGCAAATCTTTTTTTTGATCCAGGCACCTCATGGTCAGTATGGTAAGGATAATTATCCTGCAATTATTTCCGGTAGGCAGAGACTAACAACCCTAATTATAATTCTAGAACCAGTTGGCAGAAATAGAAGATGAGGCCATTCAAGAGGGAGATGAAAAATATCCTTCTGGGGCAAGCTGTTAGGTTAGAGGTGCTATACAGTCTATGACATGCAGACACCTTGATGTTTATTTTCCTGTTGTTTTCTTCTTGGATTTTATATAAAGTATGCTTGGAGTAAAGCCCTTCATTAGAAGTATGGAATATATATTTCTGAAAAGACAAAAACCAGAAGAATGAAGGTCTGCCCCCCTTTAGGTACAGCCCAGGTTGATGAATATCTAAGGAAACTCGAGGTGCACAATTAATAAGGAGACCTAAGTCACTGGCAGTGGGTAACATACTTGAAAAAAGCAGAGGAATTTGCTGAGGGGTCTTGCTTAAGTTGTTGGTGTATGTTCTGAATAACTCAGACTACCCTCTGATCCAGCAAGGATGAACAGTGAAGGGTCCCCAGCCTGGCTGGGCACAACGATCTTTTCTTTCCTAGGGTAAGAATAGACAAATAAAACAGTAAGTAA
The DNA here is from genome assembly GCA_034509185.1 of Euphonia xanthogaster. Lineage (NCBI taxonomy): Eukaryota > Metazoa > Chordata > Aves > Passeriformes > Fringillidae > Euphonia > Euphonia xanthogaster. The sequence goes on along the minus strand of JAYDZK010000001.1, from coordinate 60,993,845 downwards.
TACATTTCCTCTCTTTCATGTACAGATGGACCTCTCAGTGGAGAAAAATTCAAAGACATATTCAAAGACTTATGGTCAATGGCCTGATGCCCAAGTGGAGACCAGTGAGGTATTTTTCAGGGGTTTTATTGGAACCAATTGTGTTTTATACCATTCTCAGTGACATGAACTGTGGGATCAAGTGCACCCTCAGCAAGCTTGCTGGCAATACCAAGATGTATGCTGCAGTTGATGTGCTGGAGGGAAGGGATTCCATCTAAGGGGACTGACAGTTTTGAGAGGTAGACCCATGGGAACCCCATGAAGCTCAACAAGGCCAAGTGCAATGTCCTACACCTGCATCAGGAGAATCTCCCATATCAATAAAAATTGAGAGGTGAATGGACTGAGAGAAACCCTGGGGAGAAGCGTTTGGGGATACTGGTGGATGAAGAGTTGGACATGAGACAGGAATGAGTGCCTGCAGCCCAGAAAGCCAACTGTGTCCTGGGCAGCATTAAAATAAAGGTGGCATTTAGATCAAGGAAGGTGATTAGTCCCCTGTATTCTGCTCAGGGAGACACCAGTTGTAGTGCTGCATCCAACATTGGATCCTCCAACATGGAGGACATGGACCTCTTGGATGCATCCAGATGAGGGCCATGAAAAAAAACAGCGGACTGGAACACCTCTCTTGTGAAGGCAGTCTGAGAGAGCTGGGGCTGTTCAGCCTGGAGAAAAGAAGGCTTAAGTGAGAAGGGAGACCTTATAGGAGCTTTCCAATTCCTAAAGGGACCTAGAGGAAAACTGGAGAGGGACTTTTTACCAGGGCATTTTTACCAGGACAAGGGGGAAAGGCTTTAACCTAAACAAGAGTAGGTTGATATCAATTGTAAGGAAGAAGTTCTTTACTGTGAGGGTGATTAAACACTGGACCAGGTTGCCAGAGAAGTTGTGGATGTCCCATCCCTGGAGAAGTGTTCAAGGCCATATTGGATGAGATTTTGACCAACTTGGTCTAATGGAAGTTGTCCCTGCCCATGGCAGGAGCAGGGAAATGTGCTTTCCAAACAAAATGTTCTATAAATTATCTATTAAGTTTCCTAAGGAAAGAAAAAGAAAAAAAAAGAAAACCCCACTTTTTTTCAAACAAACTGGATCCACTGCTCTGTAAAGTGCAAGCAGGAATTATAAGGCAGAGAAATTATTTCAATTTTTTTAACTCCTCTCAATTTATAAAATTTTATAATAATTATATTTTTTTATGAATGCACGGGTAGTGTGTATTAAGCTTCTTTATTTTTCCATACTCTGGCATTATTGGAATGCATAGACCTATTTATCAGTGCTGTTGAGAAAGAGCCTGTATCATAATATCATTCTTTAATCCTATTCATTTGGGTGAATGCAATTGTCTTTTAAGCTAGACTTCAAATTTATTTTTGATGTAACCCTGGAATAAAATATGTCTGCCATTTAAAAAAATATATATTGAGTGAATAATCACATAAAATAAAATACAAAATAATGATGCAATACTGATATGTTATCAAGCACATAGTCTTTTACTTTCTTATTGACAACCTGTTTTTGTCAAACTTAATTACCAAGTCAATGCTACTACTTCACAGGAGTTGAAGCGGTGTCGCACACAGGCTTTTGAAAGCACACACATCTCATCAGGTAGAAAATAGTAAGGATTTGGATATGTTTAAAGTTCCACATGTCCAGAACCAGAGCCTATGAATTTATAGAAAATATGTATATTCAGACTTCATGTTCTGCTTCTTCATGTTGTTGTTTGCTTTTTTTTTAAGGAACAGAAAGTAAGAAAGTAATTGTAATTCATTTTAAATTGAAGCTGGAGGTGATGGTCCATTTCTGTGTCCAGATAAGGCTCACATCCAAAACATATAGCATATTGTCACTTCTGCATTCTGGCCTAGAATCATCCCTGACTAAGAACTGGGATGAAAGTACTTTTAACATATCCTGTTTAAGATCTCCCATCAGAAAGGACATAGAATTATTATTTTTGGGATGTATTTGAAGGACATAATAGCCAATCCTTGCCTAGAGAACAGATAGTAGAAAATTTGAATCTGTATTTTCTTAAGTACTGAACCTAAACTCTCCAGGTGTTCCAATCAGTAGACTGTTTTCAGGGGTGTTGTAATAAATAGAAGATGTATAAACTCAGAAGCAACTACCTCCATATTCTCAAACCATATTAAAAGGACAGGTGCTATTGCTGAATTCATGATTCAGCTGATTCAATATTCTGTTCACGAACATTGAAGATGTTTTGCATCTAATAGACTTTATACTTCAGAGACAGTTAGTGCTACATCACATAATTTCTAGATCTTAGGAGAGCTTGATCATGTAATTCTGGGCAGCCAATCTTAAGCAAAAAAAAAAAAAAAAAGAGATGAAAGCATATTTTCTTGAATAATTTGTGGAAAATACACATTTTTGTTCAGTCCAAAGAACTTTAGTGTTTTCTGTGTCAGCAAACTCTGAACAGTCTCTTGTTTTCAATTTTATTGTTTCTATATTACACTTCTAGGGGGAAAAATAAAAAATAAAAAAGCACAAAATATGACACCAGCAGAGAAAGGGATCTAGCACCAGAGGGTGAAGTATGGACCAGATAAGTAGACAATAAGGTGAACTTAAGACTGGTTGAACTTCCAGACTTGCAAAAATTATAATGATCACCATGAAGTTCAGCTGGAGGCCAGTCACCATCAGCATGCCTTAGGGGTAAATACTGGCTCCAAATGAATGCAGGAAGCACCAAGCCTTATGAATAACCTTAGTGACTGAGAAGAGCACAGCTTCAGAAAGTTTGCAGACAACACAACCCTAGGAGGCGTTAAAGACTAACCAGGTGATTGTTCTGCCATTTAGAGGGATCCTGACACACTGAAGAAATGGCCAGAGAATAATATCATCTAGTTCTACAAAGGGAAATCACTGGAGATTGTCAACGTGACATTAGACAGACAGGTAGATAATGTCATCAAGGCTATCCTTCCCAAAAAAGATTGGACCAGATGATCTTTCAAGATCCTGGGCCATTTTAAGATTTGATGACATGCAGCATCATGTACCTGAGCAGAAATGCTGACATGCACATAATCTTTGTTAGTCGCTGAATTATCCGTGAGCCACCTGTTTGCTCTTGTCACACAGAAGAAAAACAACTGCATCAGCAGAAATGTTTCCAGCACTTTAAGGGAGTTGATCTCTCCTCTGTTCAGCACTGGTGAGACACATCTGGATTGTTGAGTGCAGTTCTGGCCTTATCAGTACAAAAGAGATGTGGACTTACAGAATAAGTCAATGACAATCCGCAAATATTATTAAGGTTGTGGAATGTGTGAGATACAAGGAAAGGGTGAGGAAAGTGGATTGATTCAGCCTTGGGAAGATGAGGCTTAGGGATATCTTATCAAATTTTATAAATAGCTGATGATTAGGAATAAAGATGAGGAAATCAAACTCGCTTGAGTGATAACTTATTGAGAAGACAAAGCAAATATGAACAAATGGAAATACGGGAAATTCCATTTCTATGAAACCAATATTTCTGCAATGATGATAACATACTGGAACAGCTTGCTCAGAGAAATTCTGAAGTCTACATTCCTGGAGATGTGGAACTTCTACAATCCAACTGGACACAGACATAAACCATCTATTCTAGCTGATCCTGCTTCAAGGAAAGGTGTTGGACTAGGTGATCTCCAGAGGTGTCTTCCAACCTCAAAGATTCTGTGAAAATTTAATATTCTGACATCGGATTTTACCTTAGTTATGCATTAAACAACCTCCTTAACTAGTTTCAGTAATTCTGCTCAACTCTTATTTAAAAGTGGGCAGCTATTTATGAGGAACAGGATGACCTTCCAATATTTATTTTTTTACAAAATTAAATTTTGCAGATGGTTTGCTATTCCCTACTATTTTTTCCAACAGTGAAATATAACTCAGAGTTCCTGTTTCAATTACTAGACTTTATTCCACATGAAGCTCACTAATTCATTATGGAGTGCAGCACCATCACCTCTCAATCATATTGTAGTAACTGAAGTCTAACAAACGAACAGGAAAACTCAGAGTGTAAAGATTTTTTATGTTAAAACCAAAAATGGCTGCATGTCTCACCCACCAAAATATGCTTTCAATACTTTTTTTTTAAACTTTGTGCCATTACCTAAATGGTTGCATGAAGTATTACATTCATAGAATATTGTAGAAATATCGTTTAGGGAAAATAGTGGAATACAGTGTATAAAAAAATACCACATGTAACCTGTGTGCATTCTGATGGCCTGTTCTTGTAAAGTGTACAGCAGAAGATGTTAGGATATGTAATGGATTAGTACTTTCAGTTTTCTGCACATAATAAAAGCTTGTTTAATGTGGCATGACAGCTGAGCTTGCTTGCAAGTATATTTTGAAGAATAAGATATATACTCTATGCTCCTTTTCCCCTCATTTTGAATTGCTCCCAAATTCAACTTCTCTTCAGGAATAAGAACTAATCACTATGCTGGTATTTTTTCAGTTTCCTGAGCATCTGTCTGGTTCTCTTAAAATATCCCAAAGGTATTTACCACTTCCAGACTTTGCATCATTTCCTCAATTCCTGGCAGGACTTTCTTTAAGACTTAGCCCCTAAACACTACTTGGTAATGTTTCATGAGTTTTTCATTCACTCTTTGGCATGTGAAGACCTTAATTATATCCCTATGAACTTCTGGCATAAGTCCAGATGCTGAGAAAAGAAACAGCAAGCTCACCTAAACAACACTTCTAATTGAGAAGAAGCATTATGAAAAGAGGCAACTAGCTTTTGTCTAGTAACTCTCTTAGGAAACTGTAGTGAGGTGAATACTGCTTACACTTATGACATTGCTACCCTAGAAAGAAATGAGTTTGATCTAAAAATGTTTGGATCAGAAAGACTGTGTTTACAGTCTCATCAGCTGATGCAAATATGACAGAGTAACAGGTAAATATGATGACCTTAAAGCATTGTCTGATAATTCATACATTTTTCTCATATATCTAAAAAAATGAATTTAACCTGGGTACTGTGTGAATGTACAGAAAAAAAGGAAATGAGCTTGAGATACTAGGGCTTATAATTAAAACTATGTTAGTTGTGTGCATGCGGTCTTGTTCAGCCTTAATTTATATCACCATCACCAAAAATAGAAGACAAAGGAGATGTAAAAACATTGTTCCTTTCTTGGCTCTGTGGACAGGTGTTCACTTTGAAGGGAGAAAATCTGAAAGTTTTTAAGTGGCATGGGCTACAATAATTTTGTTTATGTGACTTTATGTGGGTCCACCTGCTGTGTATCTCCTTAGGCCACAGGAAGACAACATGTGTCTCTGTGATCATCACAGGCTGTAAGGGAATCTGAGCCCCCATGGCTGGAGCACCTCCTCTTCCTGGTTTTCACTCACTTGGGTGTCTGCAGGGTTGTTTTTCTCATGTTTTCTCACTTTTCTGCAACAGCTTCTGTGCAGTGGTTTTTTACTCCTTCTTAGATTAATTATCACAGACATGCTACCAATGTCATTGATGGGCTCACCTTTGGTCAGTAGTGGGTCCTTAAAGCTGCCTGGAGCTGCTCTGTCTGCCATGGAGGGCAGCTTCTGGTATCTTCTCCTAGAAGCAACTTCTGCAGCCCACCTGCTACCAAACCCCTGGCAAGCCAGTCCTATATAGGATATTTGAAATTTCTCTCAGAAACAGAGAGACTTTACTGATAAGAGCTATAATCTGAATTGTCCTGATAATAAACTGATGCAAGAATCAGTCTCTATATCATTATTTTTCACCTGCAGGTCTACTTTTAGCTCAATAGGAAGCACTAGAAATACAGAAGTAGGTATCACAACACTATACTGGGACTTCTCATTTCTCATAAATATTAGTCTGGGAAAATTTAAGTTTCAGGTTATTATGAAAAAAAAGTCTTAATTTTTACTGCAACATCCAAACACCATCACCACAGTATTGCTGCCAAACTGCCATAGAGAAAGCTACAGCTGTTACCTCTAACAGTAACTATATAATTATTACATATTATGCATTTCCACATAATTTTATGAAAATTGACCTAGATAAAAATCACACAGGATTTGGTGTACAGCTATTCTAAGCATCTTTTCAGACTAAATAAACTATTTGTGAAAGCAGACATTAAATCCAGCCCCACATCTATCCCCCCACAAATCAATAATTTATACAATTTTATTCATTACACACAGCATATTTGTAAAAATTTATTTCTTATAAAAAAGTAAAATCTCCACTGGCAATGAATATTTTTTTTCTTCTTGGGAAATTTCTACACACACTCAGATGATCTCATAGCAGTGAACAAATTACAAAAAAAGTGAGGCTCACCACTGTTGAAGGCAGCATTCAGTATGACTTCCTACATCTCTTTCATGTTAGTAACAGCTGTGTGAATGCCATGCAGAACAAAGAAAAATTCCTACAGCTGAATATTAATATTAACCTGCTATCACACAAAAATACATAAAATAAAACCGACTCTATTAACTTTTAGTACTACAATTAGACTGAAAATGTTGCTGAAGATGATATAACAAACAATCACCTCAACATTTTTGTCTATTGAACATATTCTAAAATTCTGTCATTTCCTAAGCAATTAATTGTGCCAGTTAATCAGCAGCTGGATTGGACTATTGATGCTTTGATATATGTAAAAAAGAGATGTTTCTACCTGAGATACTATCTTAAGTCTCATCACAATCAATGAGGAGGTTAAAAAATGTCTTTTAGGGCATATATGACTTATTTGAATCCTCTACCTTAGAATAAACTTTTATTTAAATCCCAAGTTTTTAAAATTATGTCAGACAAGTGGTATGTAATCTATAACAATAATTCTTTGCAGTCACAATTGCAAACACATGCTTGTGTTTAAGTGTAAATAAAACCCCAAAAAACCAATAAAATTATATTAAACAGTTACGCTTCCATAAACATGTAATTCCATCAATTAAAGACAGAGAATGATATTTTAAAGCAGGCTAGAATTATATCTGGGACATAGAATACCTATTTCAACAGATTCTTCTGAGGCATTAATCACTCATTAATTTAGTAAGCAAAAAAACTAAGTGTTTGTTGGATGTGGAAAGACCTTTATCCCAAAGACAATTCATGTTAATAATCTTCTGCCTTGTTCCTATTAGAATTCATGAGCTCAGGTGGAGTTGGAGAGATTTGGATATCTGAGGTCAGCATAAAATGAAGCCAGAAATCTCCAGAAAGTATCCTAGCTTTTAGAAATCTTTAGGAAAAGCTGTAGGTGTTTTTAAAATAGAAATTAAAATTATGTGACTAAGACTTTGTAAAAAGGTACCTATCTATACTCTGATTAACACTGTGCATTCTCATCAGGTTAAACTCTTCTCTCTGGTAAGCCATTGACTGCCACATATTTTAGCTGAAAGAACAGTGGCTTACATGCTGATGTAGGCAAAGCAAAGGAAGTCTCTGAAAGCCCATTAGTGACCTAAGGGTTCTAAACAGATATTGCAAAACCTGGTATTAGCTTCTACAGAAGAACTACTTAAGTCCTGACACACATTTATCTCAGAAGATACAGGTAGAGAAGCAAAATATGGCCCTCTTAATCAGATTTTTAGGGCAGAAATATGTTTATAGATGAAATTCATTTGCAACCTGATTCTACTATCGACATATTAAAGCTATATTTCCTCCAGAATAAGAAATTTACTAGTCAAAAAGATAAGGTCAGCTTTGGAGAGGCTTTGAAGGATGTGACGATGCGTATATTCTCTATTTTTCTGAAACTGCTTTGTATTATTATTATATTTTTCTGAGCAAAAATTAGACTTCTTATCTATGAATGCACGACCAAACAATTAGGGTAGAATAATTCTTATCCTTTTCCTCTCTCCATTACGCTTCTTTGCCTAGTCAAAACTTAATTATTCATGCAAATAGAAAGAATGAATATTTTCCAACACATAATTATAGCTGTTTTCACTGCAAAAATTTCTGAGATCATTTTTGATGTGCATTGCAAAAAAAGAAACAAAACAGTCCAGATTTATGCTAAGTGCACTTCTTTAAATATTCAGATGAACATTCATAGAGATTGCTTTGCAAGGGATTCTCTAGAGAAGCTGATTTCAAAGCACATTGAGCTCAATAGAAAAAAAAAAAAGCAGCTATTTGGATCAGGCCCTACATTCCCTGTTTTTTCATAATGCATTGTTCTGCTTACCACAAAAAAAAGTCACAGGGCAGAACAAGCTAGGAACCCTGCAGTCTGTTCACTGACAGGATTTATATTAACAGATGCTACCAGCACGGAGAAGCTACAAGAGGAATTAGGACAGGTTAACATCTAATGCTCTGGAACAATATAACAAGCTAAGGAAGATTTTATTTTATCCTACTCTTCTTCTATTTGACTGAAATATGCAGCGAAGTGTCAAAGGAGTCCTAAAAAAGATTATGTTTAATTGCATGAATATGCACCCATACTTGGAAAAGTGTCACACTCATTTTCTTCAGCTGTCTATCCTAAAAGCACATGACAGCATGCTTTTAAAATCTCAGGTTGAGAAGTGTTTGAGTTGTGAGCTCAGACTATTAGCTGAAATCATCTGGTTTAAACATTCAAAGTATGTATTAAAGAGTACTTCCAAAAAAAAAAAAAACAATTAAAAATTTGGGGATGTCTGGCATTCACAAAAGATTTCCCCTGTTTCTCTGTCCCATCTTGAATTGTTAAGGTGAAGACTAAATTGCAGAGCCGTTTTTTTTTAGCCTTTCTGGAATTTAGCCAAAGTGCACATATTGATTTTGCTTTGTACTCCCACCCAAAATATCTGTTAATAAAGATTTGCTCCTTGATTTTTTGGCAAAGAACATCTATATGTTCACAATATCCTGTTTGCTTTCATGAACATCAAAAAATAATTCTTTTTCTACCAAATTTATGCTAAAACAATTTTTGAAAAAGTCAGTGTGCATTGCAGTAAAGACATGGTTAATGTACCATTCTTTCTGGAAGATGTGCTATTCCTCTGACACCTCTGGGAAGATTTATTCCAGTCATTGAAAAAAAAAAAATGGGTTTACTTTCTTGTGCCTATTAGTTAAGTTTTATGTGGTCACTTCAATATTTCTCCCTAGTTATTTCTTCCTTTTCTCTTGGAAATTTTGCTGCAAGTTAAAGAAGGGGAGGTGATTGAGAGATGGGTCTGAAAAATAAGTTACAAATCTGTGTTTTCTTGTGATTGAAAAGGGACCAAAAATCTTCCACATCTGGCAAAGACAATAGGTTTCTCACTTCATTCTTGAATTATTTCTCATTTCCTTCTTGGACAGGATGTTTAGCCTCATATTTAAAGCTATCAAGAGCTTTTTTTTAAAAATCATGCTTGAAATGTGCTCTTAATTTGCTCTCATCTACTACTCTCTCAGAAGCTTATATTGGACAGCTTGCAGTGTCTATTTTTTTTTTTTTTTCCATAAAGAGGTGTTACAAATATGCTTGTTGAAAGACTGGAGACAAAGGACTGAGATCAGCCACACGATTGAAGTTAGCTGGCAGCAAAGTGAATCTACAGTGGATGAACTATGACCAGGTAGCTTCCATCTGTGGTGCCTAATGAAGGTAGAGGGCAATCAAGAGTCATCCTTGTCATGTTCCACTTTTTATTTGGACAAAAGATAAAAAATAATATTGATTCAGGTATAGAAATACAAAATGTGCTCATTTTGCTAATCATGTCTTTTTCTTATTTCCTTTTTAAATTTAGTGTGGTAGTAAAGAGTATTCTGTTAGTAGCACTGATCATGAACATGTTTCTTGATTAATTTATTTAGTCAAATTAATATGCCTATAAATCTATAAACTTTCTTTGGATTCAGGTTACATGATACACACAGGAATATCCAATGGTATCTCTGAAGCGTCTTATACGGAATTTAAAATACCTATCACGTACTCAAAATTTGTTGATCCACATAGCAGTCTAATTCCACTGGAAAAGTGCTCCCTGCAACCCAAAACCTTCTCCAGACTTTTAATGTTATAAACTTGTAGTCATTACAAAATTCATGTATTGCCTACCTGGAAATAAGCTCAGTGTTACAGCAGTTCAGCACAAAGAAACGTGGTTTTTCAATTGTTTTTCATTTAAAAACAAATATAAAGGAAAATTAATACATATGTATTAATGTATGGGGAGAGCAACAAATATTTCATGTAGTAGGGCTAAATGAAAAAAGCTTCTCCAGTTTACTTCTGACAAGAAAGTAGCCCAATATTTTCTACAAAACTGTAGTTTGTCTTTTTGTGGCACTCATTTGTGATTCCTATTTAATAAAGCACAGTATTAACTTTCCCATGAGCAGAATCATCTGGCAAAACATGTCTCATGGCCTACAGTAAATACAGTAAAAACCTATTCACAATAATTTTTATGTTTCTAGTTGTTTTGTCATACTTATGATTTGTATAATTTTATATAGTCTTTATATTTCCTTAACTAATAGAGGTACACATAGCACCATCTAGAGATATAAAAGCAAATTTTTTAGATGAATCACTATCAGACAAGCAGAATACAAGATGAATTCACAATTTATAACTACTACTCACACTATATTTTCAGATGACAAGCTGAAAGAAAATCACACCTTCCTAAAAAATGCAAACACTTCTCTAATGTAGATTCCCTGCAGGAGTTTTCCAGAAATATACTGACTGAGCAGCTTCTGACTATAATTTGTGTTCTATGGCAAATTACTAAGATAATGAGTAGATTATGCAGTATTTAATGACATTCTTAAAAGCCCCTCATGCTGAGTAGAAATATTAAATATCTCTTAAATAATATGTAGAATAAACACAGAAAATAAGACTGGCAATAATTATTATGTAGTTTTGTTCCACTTAAGAAAGCAATCACTTAAATTCTGCTCTAAGGTCTATGAATATGCAGCCAGGCACAAAGAAAAAAGACAATGTAGCTGAAGGCTAGCCAACTTGCACTACAAGCAATATTCAGCCATCTAACTTTGTTCAGTGAAGGAATTAATCACTTGCACCTTTATAAAACACACCTAAATCTACAATAACAGTAATTTTGGGTCTATTTGCTTTATTTTTTTACTAAGGTTAGTGGATTAAAGCAAATGCTAAAGATGAGAAAAGAGTTTTTCAAGATATTATCTCTGCGAAAGAATGAGGACAAACCAACAGACAGTCACTTTCTTTTCATGCCTTATACTGCTAATTTTCTTATGTGAAGAGTTACTTCAGCCAGCATGTTTCAGAATTACCCTTCAAATGAAAGAAAACTAAAACCGCTTATAAAATCCCAAAACCCCTACATTGTTATATATATAAAATTATCAAATTTTACCTTTAGGCTAAGGTGATGTTTTAAATCCTGCTGCTGTGACAAGATGTTTCAAGCTGTGTTAAATCAAACAGCAAATGTAGAATGAATTTATTTTTAATATCATATTACAATAGTCTCCAATTCCTTTTATACTGGTATACAAACAAAAGTAAATGTAATTAAATTAGTGACATTATATGACTGTAAAATGAGCATACTGGAAGACTCTAGAGTATTTACAGGGAGAAAACCTAAACTGAAATTTCAATTATAATGAAGCTATTAAAATTATTTAATATATTGTAAGAATTCTGATAAGAGTTAATGACAGTATTTCTCTAAGACTACAGCTATCTCCTGTAACCAAGTGATAACAAAAGAAATTTGCCAGAAGAGCTGAAAAGTGATAGTTGAAGTGTATATGAAGGTCAGATACAGATTACTGACATTTTAAAATTTATTACTTCAAGACTCTCCTTTTTGTGAAATATGATGGTCTTAGTAATATGTTATTGATACAGAATCACACGGCACAGGACTGGCAATTGGTGAGGAGCAGCACTTTGGAAGGAAAATTATCATCCTTACTTCATTATTTGCAATGTTTTTTCAAGTTATATACCTGAAAGTAATTTACTTTCCAATATTTTAACCTTTTACTCTAATTTCATGAGACTACTTGGATTCTCATGGATAGCTTTCAGTCATTAGTAGGATCATGGAACTGATTTAGAAAACATTGAGAATCAGTAAAGGAAAAATTTTATTTATCTAGAACTAGATATTCTGATTTTTGTTCAAGTAGTTTGGGACATACCTCTGAGGGGAAAAAAAATACTAAAATTGGTGTAAAAACCAGCAACATAATCTAGTTTAGGATATTGGTTACTCACACAGGCTTTTATTCTAGGAGAAAAAAAACTCCAAAGAGCAATTTGGGTATTCTTTTAAACTGGGTAGGATAAATAGTCTTCTAGAAGAGTCAGTTCCTCTGTCTGTAACATTTCCACTGCTCTCCTCTCTCTATCAAGGAGTGCAGATCAACTGTTTATATTGCACACCTTGACTGTAGTCAAGGCAATTGCACTTATTATCAGACTCGTGATTTTTCATCACCTTGTTTTTCATGAAGGCACTAAAACATGAAGTTGTGCTAAGTTAGCCTGGATTTAATGAACACTATCTGTTGTTTTCATTAGGAAAAAATACAGAATCCGGAAGGGTGGAGGTTTGCAACAAAAACGCCTTGAGATTAAAAAAAAAAAAAAAAAAGAGGCATTATATTAAGCCCCTATTTTTCTTTAAAATTAGTGAGCTAAAAGCACTAAGGTATTAGTTTTCCTAAATGGCAAATGCAAGCATAATAAAAACATCTCTAGGGTTTTTTGTTTTTTTTTTTTTTAAGTGAATTCTAAATAGAAGGGAAAAAAATTGAAATAGCATTATTAATTTTTATAAAAAATGCAAGTTAAAGACCACTGAAATATGTACTGTATGTTTTTTGAGCTCTATAGGTGGATCACATGCAGTAAATACTAGAAAATCTAATTAAAAGGTGCAAAAAGTGTTTCTTCTAATAATCTGTCTTATGATTTTCAACAATCAAATACAACAAAGAATATAAATAAATGTTACTCTTTGACCTCCCTTTGGAGTGTGGAAGTGTTATGTACAGAACATATCAGTATGCAGCTACAGCAGGCCTCATTAGTTTACCATCTGCCATGGTGGATAGATGCTAAAATGTTGTTATTGCAAGGTTCATTGAGCAGTAAAATTATAATATTTAAAAAAAAATGTATTTTAAGTAAAAATCCCTTGAAAGAAAACAGCTGCTGAATGATGACTGAGGCTGTGATCCCATTAAAATAAAGGACATCAAACAAATAGAATAAATTTTAAAACAGTTATATCAGCTTTAGTTCCTTCATCCTGTAAGAATAAATGAGAGAACATTTTCAATATGATCATATGTATTCCACAAAGCAATATTTAAATGGCACATGAAATGCTATATTTTATACTAGTTATTTCATTGCCAGCACGTCTTCAGTGGCTCCTCCCATTTCAGAGTAATATGTAGTTCCCTAGAGCTTTTTTATCAAAATAAAATGTAATCATGCTAAAAAAAAATCTTTAAAATATCTGAATGTTATAGAGATAACATAGCTGCTTTTAACAGCTTTAATTTTTTGTAAACTGCTCTCACCAAATTATAAAGATCACGTAATAAAATTTAAGTAAAAATATACTTTCTTGTCTGTCTCCTTCTGTATCTTTACAGAAAAGTAAAAAGGTTACTTTTCCTAAAAAAAAAAAGAAATAGTATTCAAATCTCTGCTGGACTCCTTTCTTCTTGTTGTAGTTTACATGCACTGTTTCCTACTATGTTATCACAGAATCACAGGGTCACAGAATATGTCCCCTGAGTTGGAAGGGACCTGCAAGGATTGAGTCCAGCTCCTGGCCCTGCACAGAATACCTCAAGAATCACACCATGTGTTGGAGAGTATTGTGCAAATGCTTGAGCTCCCTCCATCAGGCTTGGTGCAGTGACCACATCAGGGAACAAGCAATAATTTCTGCAATGAAAACAAATTATAGTCTTACATTGTCAAGCAATGGCTAAGTCTGCCACACCACTCCCCTCCGGCCCTAAAATGTCATTCAGAGTCTGGGGACGGCAGATCTTTCTCTGTAACAAAGCTGAATGAAAGGTGCTGCTGGTCTTGCGGGGCAAGTTGCTTCCTCATTGCTAGACATTGCTGCTAGCCACGTTTCACTGCTCTGACAACTATTCCTCACTCCTTTCTCATCCACAAACTCACGATAACATTCTCCACAATGACATAACTGGTTTGCTAGGCATTTCTCACATGCTGCTGTTACTAGGACCTTTAGTAGGCTGCCATGCTCTACTGCATGTTCTGACCGACATCTCCAATATCTTTGAGAGCCCCTCTTAATCTGTGGAATGGGCATCATTCGCAATATAAGGATTTATTGAACCAACACAGATTAATTAATTTGTAATGGCTCAAATGAGTTCAGAAATGAGTCTGAAAACTGAAATGGAAACTTTAAAATATTACAGTATTCTATCACGACTTCTAATGTTGAGAATGTAATTATAGGCAAGTTTTACAAATATATAGTACCATTTATTCACTTTTATAGAACAACATACATCTATTTGCTGTAAAGAGAAGGGGGTCCTAAAAAAATGGAGAAAGAAGAATATTGTTATTGACTTCAGTTAGACTGGTTCCTATCACCAGTCTTACATATTAGCTAAAAAGATTATTGCATTTCTATAGACACTTATCACTGAACAAGATGAGTTTAGGGGTTCTAACAGAACTCAGTCCTGAGAAAGAAAATTGAACATGAGTATGATGTGACCTGTGAATTGATCTATTCATGATCTTCCAGATACTTTATTTCATTTTTATCATCTGGAAATGGATGAAATAGTAGGTTTTTATGGTGACTTATATGAAAACTACTAACTATAGTTTTGTGTGACATTATTGTAATTTATTAGCTAGGTAATATAACAGTCAATACAATCTTAGTAGCTTAGATCTTATGAGTTACTGTGACAATGTGTCATTATTTACACCAGAAGCAGTGACTTGATGTACTTACACACACTGTAACTATTTATGGATAAGAGCAAAAAATCTTCTAAAAGTATAATAAATAACAAGAATTGTCAAAGTGCAACTCATACCTTTAATGCAGCAGTACCTTAGAAATTTAACTATGTAAGTTATAAATCGTGTGGAACATGAAACTGAAATGAAATACACAGCAAGTTAAAATATGCAATAACTTAATTAAAAATATTAATATCCTAAAGTGCAAGCCTGATCAGAATTATAGAGTCACCATAGCATTCAAAGAAAACAAATTTGTATTTTAAATATTATAATGTGATACAGACTAAGAACAGAAAATGTTTTAACAATTATTTAATGTACAATTTTGTTACTTTCTAAAAAAGTACGACACTTGTTTTCAATGCTTAAAAAATCTTAACAAATACAGAATGAATTATGGTAACTGTCTTAAAAAGCTTACTTTGTAATTTAAAATTATTATTTAAGAAGCATGTTCAAGAGATGAAAGACTGAGAAGGAAAAATGACAGATCCAAAGCAGAGCAACTGCCTGATTGACTGTCTATAGTGCCATGAATTTCCATTAAGTTTGGAATAGAAGTAAACTATGATAAAAGTATGGTAACTGCTGAGTCCATCTGTTCCTTTTTCATTATTATCTATTCATAAATATTTTTCAAGGTAAAGTAATTTTGTCATGATGCTGAAGTTTTTTTGCCAGGAGAATCTGTCCATAGTGGGCTGGTATTGTGCAGGGGGAGTAGGACCAAACAAGGTTAAAGCAGTATTTAGCAAATCTGAACCATCTTTCAAGTAGCTGGACTCCAAGAAAGTCAATCACTGCAGCTTTGTAAACAATGTATGTTCCTGAGGGCAGTGTGGATCTATATCATTGCTTCCTATATTGGTGCTGATCACTTGCCACAGTCAGAGGTTCACAGAGGAGCAGCCTCTATTTTCAGAGTGTGAAAGAATTCAGCCCTACTCCTAAGATACAAGATGTAAACATATGTGTGCATGAAAAGCACATCCTCAAATTGCTACTCAAGGATACTGGCTTTTTAAAAAAGTTGTGTGTCCATCCTCTTTGCAATCCATCATATTTGCACTAATACTGATTGAAGCTAGACAAAATATTACGTTTGACTACAGCAAACGCAAGTTATAGTATGAACTCTCCATAGTTACAAAAGCATGCAGAAGAAAAAATATATATAGCTATACTTGAACAAACCTATATTCTCCATAAAGTTGTTTTGTCGTTAATGATGAAAAAGTAACAAGACAGGTAACACCTACAGAAAAAAAATTCTTACAACATGCTCGGTTTAGCTTCTCCATAAATGTCCACAGGTGTTTTAATATTAGATTGTCCTATTCCCTTTTTAAACCTTTACACCTGCTTTGACATCTTTCCGCATACCTGGAAGAAGAGTTTCAGATGGATATAGCTGATCTATACTTTCAAGCTTGCAAAGGTAGAGAGCGTCTGTAATTTATTCTGTAAATTACATCACTTAGTGTAAATTACCGTGTAAATTACCTTACTTATTGTAAGGTAAATATCCTTTTTTTTTTGGTGCCAGGCAAAGGCAAGAAGAAAGTGAGAAGGAATGAGTTGGAAGCTTCTTAATTGCAAACTGCCAAGAAATATTTAATCTTTGAATGAATGGAAAGTATGTAATAGTAACAAGGCAAAGTTTGAAAGGAAAGGTCATATCTTTCATTAGTCTATGCAACATAGTTTCCAACAGCTAGGCTTCCCAATCTGCTGGCTCTTCCAAGTCTGATATGAAGTCCACAGTCTTTAAACTAAATACTGGGGGGAAAAAGCTAGCCTGTATATTATTATTGTCTTTTTGATTCATGGAGCTATATGAAACTTTCCTTTTATGCCTCAGCAGTTTTTAATTTTGCTCTTTCAATTTCCTAAATTGTATTTAATATCACTATGCTCCATGTTGTTTACTGTGCATATTTCTCCTGTTAACTATTCAGGTGTGTAGTTTCTTGTTATTTTTTATATTTGGCATATGGCAACCTTGGAAAAGTCATGGCACTTACTGAGATTCTGTTACTGTCAGTAAAGGGTTGTTTTTTTCATTAAAACTTCTGAAATTTAGAAGTGATATTGAAATGCCTGGTGTTGTGTTTCTCTTGCATATTTTAATTGAGGTATATTACATAATATATCATCTATATAAATTTATATCTATATCATGTCCCCATGATATTCATTACTAAAATCTAATTTATGAGAAGTATGTCCCAAGGATAGAATCAGGTGAGTATAATAATTTAAATCCAGAATTAGAGTTTTCTGTCACAGCCAGTCCAATTCATGAGCTGAGTCTGTTGCAAAATGCTATGGTATTACTAGGCCATATTCCTAAATTTTTAGATTCGAGAAATCATTTTTGTTCTGAATGTGTCTAGTGTTCCCATTTTACATCTCTGTTCTTTTTCTTTCCTTTATTTTTTTTTTAACATGATTCGGGGAGGATGGTATGTTTATCAAAGAAAATACAATTTTTGTAAAAGAAAAAAAAAAATGGTCTGATAGCTGTGCTTTCCATTAAAAAATATATGTGCTACATGAGATTAATATAAAGAGTTCCCAGAAATAAATTCAGATTTTGATCTAAATATAAAGAAGAGGAATAGATGAGGAAATCTTTGTTTC
>JAYDZK010000001.1:60961486-60976010 GCA_034509185.1 Euphonia xanthogaster | reverse complement strand
TGTTTCTGATATCTTTTTATCAAAGTAACCCTTTGAGTCCTGGTGGACTATGATGAAAATTTTTTTATCAATGTTGATCCCTAAAAAATAGAATTTACAGGCAAGTAACACAACCTGAATTAACCAAAGTGAGCTATAAAGTGCACAAAGAAAAAAAAATACCAAAATAAAACCATCTCAGACACCTCTGCCCACTTGTTTTAACGGTGGCCACTGTAGAGTCATAAATGGTGGAATCACAGCTAAGCTAACTTACAGAATCCCATTGCAGCAGAAAATAAATACAACTGTATGCTTTCTCACTAAAACATATGAAAAGGAAATAAGAAGATACTCAAACTGAAAAAATGCCACCAAGCAAATTATTTCAGTCAAATTAGAGGTAGTATACTACCTCTAATTAGGAAGTATACTATAACAGTCAACTACCAGTGGTACCTATGTGTTTTGTAATACTCTGAATGGCATAGCAAACACAATACAAACATATTTTACAGAGGAAGTGAGATGTAAAAAAGCATGTTCAGCTCTACATAGAAGGCATCCAAGTGACAGAAAAGCAGTAAGTTACCAGACAAAAGACAAAATGAGTTCAGGGCAATGTCAGCAGGCAGAACTTACTTATACCCAAAGTAAAGGGTATGAGGACCAGAGAAAAACCTTACTTTTTGGGAGAGGGACAAGATCATAAAAAAACCCAAGCACCACCCAAAAAGAGAATTGGACAAGAAATATGGCAAGCTTGTTTTAATTCCCACTTCTTGTATCATAGAGCTTTGAAGCCTGATCACCTGGATCTGTGACACTAAGAATCACCATGGACCAGAGACATTACAGCTTACTATACAGATACAGAGAAGTGAGATGTTAGTGAATAAATTTAGTGATTTTTTGTACTCTGCAGTGTTAAACTTTTGCAACTGTATGTCATATGAAACCTATTAAAATAGTTATGTTCTTGAGTTATCATAAGAGGCAGACATAAAAATGCTTGCATAACTTATGAATCTGGTGAATCAGAGTTGAAAACAACAGATAATCATTTCACAAAGACTCAGGATCCCTTTTTTCTACAGCAGACAAAGAAAGATTCAATCCACAAGCAAATCAAAGGTCATATTTAGCAGTAGTGGTTATTAGAAAAAGGCCTGTAAAGTGATTT
The DNA here is from genome assembly GCA_034509185.1 of Euphonia xanthogaster. Lineage (NCBI taxonomy): Eukaryota > Metazoa > Chordata > Aves > Passeriformes > Fringillidae > Euphonia > Euphonia xanthogaster. The sequence continues at coordinate 60,974,848 of JAYDZK010000001.1, read as the reverse complement.
TTTATAAATGTTTTCCTTGTTTTACTCTTCTTGTATCAATTAAGGGAAGCTAAGTTGGGTAACTGTTTAAAGGTATAGCTATTCATTATCAAAGAATGGACTATTTTGAAGAAAAGCTGAAAAGCCTACTTAGTGATTAAGTTCAACACTTTCATGTATTCTGAATAGAAAAGAGAGTATCTCACTTTCAAAAGCTAAATAAATATTTAAATCAGCTAAGTATTCAGAGAAAGCCAACCTCTTCAGTCATTAACCAAATATCACATTCAAATAAGTATACAACCCTCTTTTTTACTTTTCATGTATGCTGATGCATTTAACCTGTTAATACTTCTTTTTCAGTTTTAATCTCTATTCTTGTTCTTGTTTTTGTTAGCTTGAAAAGTCCAGGGGCTATTGTTATATACACTCAGACATTTTAAAATTTGAAGCTTTATCATTACCTTGTTTTAGTGCTGCTTAGCTATATTGAATTGTGTCTTAGGCATCCCCTTTATGACATAACCACGAGATTTTTGCCTCTCCTAAAACTCTGTGGTTTGTGGCAGACTGAATCATGCATCGATACCAGAGTCTTCACATCTTCCAATTCAGACTTTTTGTCATAATTGTTCCAAATCCACATCAAAGTCAGTACCCATGTTACATTCATTCCACCGCCTTTTTCCCCCAGCTTCACGAAATTCCCTGAAACAATACTTAGCTATTAGTAGTAAGTAGCTTAAGGATATTCAGTATTTTCTTCTATAATACTTGAATTTTTTCTATATGTCACTTGGTTCACATGAATATTTCACAAACTCAACAAATGAAAAATAAAAAATGAATCTGTCTGGAGGTAGAAGTTCTACAATATGGAGAGATGGGAATTTTTTTCCAACTGCAACATTGTATTACAAGGGCAAGCAAAGTCAGGATAAGAAGTTATAAAAAAATAATGTGGGTGAGCAAGCTTCAGTAGTAATATACTTTGTGATAGATAAAGAAACAAAAACAATATTTAGATACTTTAGAGAAAAAGGGAAGATAAAAAGAAAGGTAAAGGCTCTAATTATCAGAAAGGAAATACACTGGAGGGGATAAATACTAGAATTTGTAAGTACTTGCTCTGCTTCACTGCACTCAAAAGGACTCTAGTGTAAAATGATTAATTATGCTGGGAGTAGATGAACAACATAAGAGAACAGACATCAACACTGTTAAAGAGCAAATGAGAAAATACCTGGACCAAATTAATGTTTTGAATCTGTAGGGTCAGACTAAATCCATCAGAGAGCGCTAAAGGAATTAGCCAATGAACTTTCATAGCCAATGGCAAGATCTTTTAGAAAACTCCGAGGAGATCCTAGAACTGCAGATTAGTAACTTCACATGAATTATAGGAAAAAATATCAGCTAAACACAGATGCAACATGAATACAAGTAATTCTTATAAGTGCTGGAGTGATGTTTTAGGCCAGAGCAAAACAAATGTTAGAGTTTAAAATGCGCTTATAAAATAGGCAGAAGAAAATTTGTTAGTATGATTTATCCTGCCTAATAAACCCATTTTCTAGAAATATATACACAATCTAGGTTGCTTTACCCTGCCTTTTTTCTGACTCAGCTCTTTATAGATTAGCACTTTACACTCATCAGCTTTTGCCTAATCTGTGTTGATCATTACTATAAAATCCATCATAAAATATTAGAAGCAATGCAAAAAAAAACCCCAAAGACTTACATGGGTTGAACATGGATGAACAGATAGATGAAAAGCAGGTTCCATTTTTTTTCTCTATAGTATTAGAAGTTTTAGATGATATGAATATTGAAGTAGTACTGTGTAGTTAAATTATTGAATCACTGAGAACAAAAGCTGTAGAGAATTTTCAGCTTTTAGTAGCATGCACTGTGAAAGCCAAATTGTAGTTTCCTCTGGCCAACAAGATCCAAACTCTCTAATACCTGAAAATGAAAAGTTTGGTTTTGTCAACGCTCATGCTTACATATGTTGATCACAAGGTGGCTTCTAGACTAAATATTATTGATCACAATTTGGAGAATTTGCAGGGACTTTATATTTTAAACATTTAATTTATTGGTATATTGATTTTAAAACGTACATGAGACGTTTGCTTGGATGGCATCTATGAAGGGCATAGACAGAGACTGTATTCTCTGACAGAGAATAAAGTATGTCAGAGAAAGAAGAATGAAAGAGCAGGTAGCGGTATTTTGATGCAAATAAGAAGGTTGGAAGATTACCTATCAAAAAAAGTGTTTCACTGGGTATTTAGGACTGATAGTAGAGAGCAGATGGATTTTGAAAAAGGAGCAGATGGATTTTTCATTGACTTGAGAGGAGAGCTGTCAAAGTACCAGCTGTGGTTGAGAAGGAAGGACAACCAATTAATTGTCTGTGCCCTTTTTGGGTACATGTCAAGTTCTGCTATCCTTTATTTACAGAGGCTCAATTCCTTGACAATCCTCAGAGGAAGGCAGTCTAAAAGAAGTTAGGGTATTCTATATCTGGTACAACAATAAAGCGGTTTTCTTGCCCACATAGGTGGAGACAAATAGAGAGCGAATGGTGAGCTGGACTATATGAACCTTTGCTGGATATTTCCCACAAGACATCAGATAATTAAGCTGAAGTTTAATTAAGCTACATTCTTCATATCTTGCTTTTCTTTCTGAATTTGCAGGGCGTGCATGTTTTCTAGCAGACCATGAAACAGAATACTAGCTGGCAGTTTTCTAACAAACCACACACTGTGTCATTATTGTCTGGAAACTACTACATAAATTGTCAATATGTTAGAACCATCATCATTAAGGCTCCAAATTATTTCAGTGTGATGACTCACCACACAATGTAGGTCAGGACAATAGACACTGGTTTTCTTGGAAAGGTGGTGCTTATGAGCGGAAAAGTTGAATGGAATAACAAGGAATGTGAAGTGGAATAGAATTATATCACATTTTCACCTTTCTAGAGCCAATTATATAGTTCAGTGAAGCAAAAATTAAATAACTAAGAATCTATTGAGGAAAATAGTAGTGCAGAAAAGTGGTAACTAAAGTTTCATGTAAAGGCCAAACACTACTATGAGCATGAGCCAAAGTCCTTTTAAAATTCCTTATTCCTTCTATGCAGATCTACTGTAAAAATAAGATACAGTGCTACAATTATAAAAGTACTTCTAAGACCATTTTGAGCAGGTATGAAGCACATACCTGAAGAGTATTTTAGTTCAGATAATAAGTGTATTTTTCGAGAAAATCTGACAGAAGGCTCCCTGTGTAAAATACCTGTATTAGCAAATAGTGTGGGACACCAGGAATCAGTATGCAAAGTAGAGAATTTGCAGCTGAGAATCTAATGCTAATATTACAAATATTTTGGAAGTTTTAAATTGAAGGTTGCTGAAGGTCATGGAGGTTTTTAAATTAGATCCAGTCTTGCCCTGTGAAGTGAAAATGTGTCAGCAGTGCACTTTCAATATAAAGGAAGCAGACTGTCATTTCTGATAATGAAAACTGTTGCTATGATGATAATCAAAGCTCAGTAAATGGACAGCTGTTTCAAAAGTGCATTGCTGGCTCAAATTAAAAACATTATGGTCATGTACTTTTAGTGCACTTCAGTCTGTAACAATGGGCAGTGTCAAAGCACATGACATGAATTTGTTTTCAACTAAACTGAACTGAAGGTGTTGTACAGCACCCTACTGCATGTACTCCAGCTGCAAATAGGTAATCAATCCATAGGACAAAAACAGAGCAAGATCTAAAAGTAAAAACAAAGTATCCAAAGTAAAAAACAAATCAAAACACAGAAAAGCCTAGACTTATGACTGCATCATGAATATCACACCTTGCCCCTAATGTCTTATTTTGCTGAGATCCTGTATAATTATTCCTCAGCACTTGTTGGAGTAAGGATGTTTTCTCAACCTATAAACAATATTTGTAAAACACACAGAGATATTTCAAAATAATGTCCTACCATAAGAATCAGAGTAGAGCAATTCTCAAACCATGTAATAAAAACATTTTTTTCTAATTACATCATGTTTTCTGCATGACAGGAAATAGGATGATTTAAGGTTCAGGAAAACAGCACACACTACTTTGCCTTTGTTGATAAACAGAGGTGCACTAGGGATATCTCCCTGGCCCCAGAAGCAGGTGACACTGGCTTGTGCAGAAATCACTTACAACTAGGCACCTTTCTCACATGTTGCTTTCTCCACAGGCATTTGGAGTCGAGATATAATACAAGCCAGATGACACCTCAGAAGAATTGATGACAGTGATCACTGTATAGTTTTACTTTAAGGAAGAGATGCTGGGAATAAATTCCAATATCTAAATTCCCGGCTTCAGCCTCTTTTGACTGTAGCCTAACTATAGTGATTTTTCTTTTCCGTTATTAGTAAAAGGCCATGAGCTTTGTACTAACATAATGGTGCAAATTCTTCTCTGGACTTGCTTGTCTTTTGTTGGTTTTAGCTTGCTTTAATAATTCCTTAGGCATGAGGTCACTGTTGTCTATTTGTTTTACATTAAAATCTGCAAATGCCATCTATATTGAGGGCCTGACAAACTGAAATAAACTTTTAACAGCAAACAACAGCCCTTTCTGTCAACTAAGTTTTGAAAACACTGTTGTACTGGTTTCAATTTTTATCTGTGAGAACACGAGAAGCAAAGTGTGTGTCAAATGAAAACATCTCCCTGAAAAAGAGAAAGTGTTATTCTTGCTTAATGAAAAAGGAGGAAGAAGTGCTAGACACCACAGGGCAGATGAAACTACTTCTCCAATTCTTTTGTAATTCTGGACTGGAAATTATTCTTACTCTTATCCTGTTTAATGGAAAGGTTTTGCCACACTAAAAAAAGTACATGTAGAAATTATAACAAGCAATGAATGACTAGGGACTTAACCTTTTATGAGTAGAAAAAAATACCTTTTTTGTCAAAAAAAGGGAAGCAATATGATGTTATGTGCTTTAAAGGAAAGTACATATATGAGTAAATTTTAAAGCAATATATGCTAAATGCACTTAATTGCGATTTTTAAATTAATATAAAACATAGATATTTTTCTGGTATGTGACCCAACAGCAATTCAGGTATGGAAACTCAGACAATGTTATCTCTAGGAAGAGCTGCATAAAATAAAAGTAATTAAAATAAAAGTAATTAAAATAAAAGCTCCATATCTTTTCAGACCTGCAGTTCTAAAAAGACTAGGTTAATGTTTGCTTATGCCTACAACGCACGTAAGTATGTAATTTAAAACAGGAAGAGAATCTTTATTCATATATAACTATGTATTATTACAGTATTATTCATAATACTGGTGAATGGTTTTATCTTAGAGAAATCTCTGATCATTGCATGCTGTTATTAATCTTGTCTTGAGTCTTATAGTTACCCTCATTCATTGCACCAATGAAAATTTTAAGACTGAATGCAAGGTTCCACTTCAGAGGAACATATTCAGTAACTACAGCATCTGGAATGCAGCTAAGCACCAGGATGCAAGACTAGATTCAATCAGCAAGTATTCTAAACAGCTTAAGACCCCATTGACAGGTGAATGTAGAAATTAAAAAGGGAATTTATCTAGCTAGGGATGAAACTGGAATATTTATTTCCTTCGATGAGGAACTAATGAAGCCGTTTGTACAGTTCTTTGGAAAACTCATTCTGTTTCATTATTCTCATTTTTTTCCTTTGTGTATCTGGTGTATCTGGATATCTGGGTATCATTTTATTCCTTTGTGACTGTCATGACAGCAACAGAACAATTTTGAATTTCTTATAGTTGTTCATGGTTGAAATGCCTTTTTAAGCTATTTTGTTGTTGTTGTTGTTTTTTTAGAATCTTTTTAATTTGTTTATGTTGCTGCATCTGACATGGATAACTGGTCTATGCTTTTCCATGTCTTTGCATTGCATTCTGATAACTACACTGCTACCAGATAAACCAGGAGGTTTCAGCACACTGAAATAACTACTTCCTTCATCTCTACAGATCTAAGGATGTAAATTGTTAAAATGTAAAGCAATTTGTTTGTATGAGAATGATTTTTCCTACCTAATATAATACTATATAGGCTCAATTTTTGACTGTAATAAAATTAAAGAAAAATGCTTGTGGCTCTTGTTTCTGATGCACAGTATTTTTCACACATACTTGAATTCTCCCAAAAGAACTTTGTTAGGTTGCATACCTGCACATGCTAAAAAAGAGCACAAGGACACAATGGAAGGTGGAGAAATCCCAAGAACTGCATGAGGAAAAGAATGATCAGGAGAATCTTAGCCCTGGTGTCCAGAGGTAACTCTCATGTCCTGAGCCAATAGGAATGGTTCCACCATCATTTTACAGATTGAGTGGGAGCCACTACCTTGGGGATTTGGGACACCTGTAGGGACGGAACATTTGAGGAATATACTACAATATACTATGTCTCATAATATATTATGAGATGTTTAGAGAAAGACAAAAAAGGAAGGGAAAGGGAGGAATCTCAGTGGTTTAGGGAAGAACAAACATGGGAAAAAAGAGGCCCAAAGGTATAAAAGGGGGCTACCGAAGTAAGCAGATTGCTGATCAGTACACTTGTCTGGCCACACTCCATGCCTGAGCAGCAGTATGTTCTAACAAGTCATTAAATTCCATATCTAGTTATTTTCCTGGTCAAAAGCCTCTCTCAGTTGTGTGCACATGTATGTAAGGAGCACCTGGAGTTAGATCAATGGCCAAAGGCTTGAGTATCGTTGGTGCCAGCACCTCAAATGAGTGCAGGTGTGCAGGTAAGTGTGTAGACACTGGCAAAGAACAAGGAAGCTAGGAAGTAGCTGGGAAGGCCTGGGAGCCAGGGGAAGTTGCTTGTTGTTTTTTTTTTCCCAAGGCTGATACTATAGATGAGGCTCTGTATGGTGTGTGTGCGTGTGTGCTCAGCCTTGTGACTGTTTAGACCTGTGCACCTGGAGCTGCAGCAACTTCACCTCTGTCAGACGACTGGATTTGATCTCTCACTTGAAAGAAGAGGGAAATGGACAACAATCCACCATGGATAATTGATTTTTCAAATGTAGTGCCTTTACAATTTACGAATTGTCCAAAATGAAATTGTGATTTTTGACAATTGTTATATTTGAAAAATATTTAAACTTTAAAATGAACACAGTACAGATTTTAAAGTTCACAGTTTAAAGTAATTCCTTTGGGCTTTTGTCATTTGGCTTTTTTTCTTTAATGTCTTGAGAATATAAATACATGTTTTTACATTGCTGACTTAGATCAAATGATTTTTTTAAATATCTTTGAGCCATTTGGCTAGATCTAACAAATTGACCAAAGCAAATATATGATATATCTGATTCATTATATAAGACTTGTTATATTTTTATCTGCTACTTCATAGCATAATATAGTGTTCAATGACTGTCACTGAACTCCCTTAAAATGAAATTACTTTTGTCACAGACATATTTCGTTGCATCACAAAATAAGTCTGAGAACGTGAAATTAATTTTCTACCAAGATTCACACCATCAAAATATTTTCCTAAATGAGAATAAAATTAGCTGGTGTGGATACAGTCAAATAGAACTAATACATGATTAAACTGTGACAGCACTTAAAGCATACTTTTCTATCTACCCACTCAGATTCGACTACTATAATACTGTTAAAATCATACTCATTTTATTTTCATGTTTTAAAGACCATTGTTCTGATTATATATGATTTCTGAGTGAACCCAGCAGTAAAACTCATATTTAAAGCTTTTTTTTTTTTGTTATGTTCTTGGGAACATAAAATGCTATCAGTTCTACTACAGTTAAGTTCTACTTCAGTTCAGTTTCTACCTGAGCAAATCTACTGAGGGAATGGGGTGATTTTAATGAAGCTATTGCACAGTAGCTGAAGCCCACTCCAGAACTAAAACTGGCTCCTTCACTAGAATTAATGTGGTGCACATTTTCACTGAATACTATTTAGAAGTTCTGTTCCAATTTATTTCTTTGTTTAAAACATCAATTTGAACTCTTGATTTTAAACATAAAGAGCACAACACACCACAAAATGTTAATAAAACACACAGAAAGAAATTCCCCATCCCAAAGCCCCCCAACCTAAGCAAACAAACACAACAAACAAACAAGTAAAACCCAAACAACTAAAACCCCTAGACGCTATTTTGCACATCCCAACACCAGGGTTGGCTGCTAGTGTCACAACCAAAATACCAGTTGGGTTTCTTTAGTTATTTACATCACATTATTTGAATGATAATGTGATACCTGTGATACCTGGTTATCTCTCACAGTATTCATATTATTGTGAGGAAAACAAATGAATATTTATTCTTTTAGATAACTTGACATTCCCAGGGAGCAGCAAGAGTCAATTGCTCTAGGAAGGCTTGGCGTCAGGAGCCAAGAGTGACAGCAAGGCAAGCAGGGCCATGCCCTCAGCAACAGCAACACAGACCCACAGCACTGAACAAGAGCAGAGCGGGACTGGTGATGTCAGTCAGGTTCAGCCATCAGTGCTCTGATTGCCGGACAAGACTGCAGCCATGAGGGGCAAGGTCAACACAGGTAGTCATGTCAACATGTCAGGATTACCATTCAAGCTCAAATGCAACTCCAGAGCATAGGGAGGAGGGGGACCAGATCCACACAAGGCTTCTCACAGCTCATTCTCACTCCTTACATATAAATCTGATCCCTGGTTACATAGGAGTATCATATTATTGATAAACTTGACCACCAGCAGTTAAATCCCTGTGGGAGAGGAGACTGTAAATTGTCACAGACATATTTTCTGAAAAATCCTTTTGCCAGGATCTTTTCTCCTGAGAAGGTGTGAAGCTTCAGCTTCTCCATATTTTGCTGCTTTGGAATGAGATTTGGAGAATTGTTTACCCAGCATGTGAAATTGTTTTTACTTGATGACCAATGACAGCCACCTGTGTCGAGGCTGTGAGCAGTCAGAGGATTTTATTATCATTCCTTTACTTTCTGGACTTTTGATGAAATCCTTTCTGTTTTCTTTAAGTATAGTTTTAATATATCATTTTCCTTTAATATACATTATAAAATAATAAATCAGCCTTCTGAAACATGGAGTCAAGATTCTCATCTCTTCTCTCATCCTGGGACCCCTGTGAACATCCACCACAGTTCTGTCCATCCATTTCTGTCCAGAGGAATCCCAGGGTGGTTAACCTCAATTTATCCACCATAACTCCATGCAGCATATCCTGCCAGGGGTTCTGAGAACACAGAGCAGGGAAGGGATGCTCAGTGTTTACAAAAAGATTGAGATTGAGGTCAGTGGGATTAGGGTGTTCAGCCTTGCTGGGCACAGTTACAAATCCCAGCTGGCACTGCTGGTCTGAGCTCACACAGAACAGCAGAGCCATGTCTCAGTGCTAGGACGTGGATTCCTCCACGCAGCAGAGTGTGAGGGCACGAGCAGCACATCTGCAAAGCAGGGTAAGTGTTTGGCAGGCGTTCCCCTTGGGATTAGCACTTGAGCAGAGTGCTGTGTGGAGCCAGAGTCACACATCTCTATTTACTGAGCAGATTTTGCATGTTCCATTGTGTGAGCAAGGAAGTACGAGAGCGAGAGGAGGTTTTCCAGAATTGGAACAGTTTCTTTGTCAGTGCTGCTACTCCTCCATTTAATTCCACAAATCTGCTCTAAGCAGAGTGGCTTCACCCATCAGCTCAACGGAGAGCAAGCACAGGAGGGAGGAAGCATCTCTCTCTTTCCAGCTCTCTGTGTTCTCAGGCATTGCATCAAAGTGGCACAGAGCCTCCTGGGAAGGGGATTTGCTATCACTCATGTCAGTCCCAGCCACATTATGTTTATGGATATGATAGACTGAATACTAAAATTGCCATTTGCACAAATGATCCCACAATTCCTTCAGGCCTACTGTATCCCTTTAATAGTCCAATCTTTCAATAATGAAGTGGAGATCAGTCAGGACTCCCTAAAAATCCCATCTTTTTCTTTCATTTCTCTCTTTTTTTTTTTTCCTCCTCCTCCTTTTTGGGGGGCTTTTTATTGCACACATTATTTTCATCCTTTCTCTGAGCTGGATCCATTTACCAAGAAGTTTTAAGGGAGATCAAGAATGAGATTCTCAATATTCTGTTAATACCTCAGAAGTAGCAACGTGGCAGACAAATCATTGCTGCTTGAGGCAGTGACTCTTGCAGAATTCAGAAGTTTGGGAACTACACACACGGAAGAGGGATGCTATTCATGAGGCCTCAGGAACAAATATAGTGCAGGAATGATACCTCAGAAAGCAGGCTCTCCTTCTTAGTGCTCTTCATTGCATGCCCTGCTGCATCTCCTTTTCATGATACTTCCTGAGGTTAATATCCAGGAAAAAATAAACAGTTGCCTGATAGTGCTAAACACATGAAATTTTTAATTGCATGGGTCAAAGTAAGGCTTGGACTAAGGTATGTGCAAAAACAAGGAGGGTTTGACCCACTTAATTTTGGTTTTAGAATGGTTCTGTTGGAGTTTTATTCACTTGTTTCTCAGGAAAATAAAAATTCCCTGAGAATAAAAGTAACCTTTTGTGAAGTGAGTTTTTAAAGACTCAGCCATAGTTCAATGGTGTAAGGGAGAGTTAATAGGAGTGGGGTGTGGAGACCAGGTTAGAAGATTTTGATTGGTCTGACAAATAATTCAGTGGGCATGGACAGACACTGAAATCAAGGCTATGGTCCTTGACACAAGATGTGGTCTGGAGAGGTGCTGGGAATGGGAATCCTGCTGGCAAGAACAGAAATTCCTGTCAATCATATTTAGAAAATAGTCTGGGGAATTGGGAGCAATAAAGAGATTGTGCCCTAGGAAGGAATGGTGCAGTGTATGAGATATCCTTGCTTGGGCTGGCCTCAGCCACAGGCTGAGGAGCTGCCAATCCATAAAGCTCTATGAAATCCATAAAGCTCCATAAAAGGAGCTTTAGGAAAAATGTTTGGAAAAATTTCATTGCCTAAAGAGTCATCAAGCACTAGCACAGGCTGCCCAGGGCTGTGGGGGAGTCACCATGCCTGGAGGGATTTAAAAGATGTGTAAAGGTGCCTTTGGGGACATGGTTTGGTGTGGCCCTTGCAGTGCTAGAGGAATAGTCGGACTTGATGGCCTCAGAAGTCTTTTTCAGCCTGAATTTTTCTGTGATTCTAAGTCAGGGAACTGGATTCTTACTGGGGATTGATGGAGCTGTACCAGCACATATGAATGGAAAACCTGGATCTGGCTTTTTCACTTTGTATTCATGCATTTGTTTGTTTTTGTACCTCAGCATTTCATTCTGTCCTCCCACTTCCCCATTTTTCTCCTTCACTCTCCTTCTGTTGCCTGCAGTGCTTTTCTCTTTCTCTTTTCTCCTAAATTCTTCCTTTCTATTTTATTTGACTGACATTTTCCTTTTATCCCTTTTCTCTTTGCCTCCCTTCACATTAGTATGCTATTACTGTTTTGAACCAAAACATGGAGATGGTCCTGCTGAGGGGAGATGATGTCCTGGACATAAGACCCACCCAGGACTATGGTCAAAGCCATGAGATTTCAGGGTGAACACAGCCCCATTCAGCTCTTAAGCATCAAAGTGTTGTGCTCAGGGCCAATTTTCTGCCTGCAAATCAGTTTGCTGATTTCTGTGGGAGGCTCTGCGAAGTGCAAGAAGCAGGTGCAGAAATTGGGAAGGTGCAACCCAGAATTTCAGCAGTCCCTGGGTGGAAGATTCCACTCTTTACTTGGGAAGCCCCCATCTCCCACCTGGCTCTCCAGTGGCAGGAAGCTGCTGATGTATTTTTTGTTAATTATTTCCCCTGTTGCATTTTCTCTGTTTTCTTGATTATATGAACGCAGCTCTTCTCATTGCCTGTGCTCAGCTGCCTATTTCTCATTTGTGCTGTTGGATGGGTGGTGGTAATCTGTTTGCACCCAGCCTGCTGGGCTGATTGACTGATGGAGCTCCTTGTATGCAGAGACTGTTGGCACTAAAAGGATAATGAAAGGAAAACCTCCTTGACCCTGGCCAGGCAGCAGAAATCTCAGCTATGGGCAGTGAGCTCCATCCTCCTCCCTGGGATGGGCAGGAAAGAGCCCATAGAGGGAGGGCAAAGTGGAAAGGGGAGGAAGAAGGGACTTGGAGTGTAGAGGAGCTCCAGGGACTGCAGAAATGAGTGTGGGATTTGAGCATAGGGCTGCTGAGAGCAGTCACCAGGGGCTGAGGCACATCACCTTCTCCTGGGCAGCACCACAAGGGCTGGGAAATTGTGCAACAAACCCAAATTAAATTTAAGTGCCTAAAGCAAAGCACTTAAATCCATACTTAATGGCCCAATTCCCAGAAGAGTGCAGTCCATGGACCCAGAAGTCTCACTCTGACACACGGCTGTGGCCTTGAGTGTATTTCTGTGTGTTTTAGGATGAAGGACTTTAGGATGAGTTACTGCCATGGTTTAGCCACAGCCAGCAGATCCCCCCTACACTCACTCACTTTCCCTTGGCAGGATGGGGGGGAAGATTTCTCTATTGAAATCAGAATCACCTTCAAGGGTGGTACATGCCTCTATTTATTAGTGTTATGCTACATATGCTAATGGCAGACTGTACACTATTTCTGAGCATTAACATCTGCTCAAAGCAACAGACTTTCACTTACAGAAACTGATTTAAACTCAGTGAAGCAGATAAACACAGAAATCTAGGCAGGTGGCTGCAACCAAAGGAAGAATTCTCAATTCCTGCACTCAACCGATGAACTTCACTAAAACCATAATTAATATTCAGATAACTGTATTCCAACACATAGAATAAACAAGATCATTTAAAGAATGCAAATGTCTACCTGGGATGAGGGGAGATAGGGGCTTGGGTTTGGAATAGAAATCCAAACCACAGGGTGGTTCGAATAGAAATCCAAAGCTCACCTGGGCCAGAAAACACAAAAAGCGAGAGGATGTTATTGCATTGTTCAGAGGCACAGAGTGGGAATTAAACTTTTAAGCCAACATTTTGTGTAAGGTGATGATAGAAATTGATCTTTCATTGTAGGATGTTGAATGGTCTAAAGATCTTGTTACAGAAGTGCTGGTAAATTTGGTCACCCCTTTTAATACCCCGACCTGTCATTTGGGAAATGTTGTAAAGGCATGTTAAAATATGAACAAAATAAATCTTTTGCAGCTCTCTCAAGTCACACTTTTCCAAGGTTACTTTGAGCACTGATAGTTGGTTCCAAGTGAAAGGTTCAGCACTGTTCCATCTACATGATAATGTTGGAAAAACAAAAGCCCTTCCTGTTTGTC
>JAYDZK010000001.1:60903435-60928849 GCA_034509185.1 Euphonia xanthogaster | reverse complement strand
TCTCTTCTCTTCTCTTCTCTTCTCTTCTCTTCTCTTCTCTTCTCTTCTCTTCTCTTCTCTTCTCTTCTCTTCTTTCTTCTCTTTTCTCTCTTTTTTGGACAAGCTGTATGTACACTGAGAACAAAATTATCTGAAGAAGAATTCTCCTTTCATATCTTCCTTTGAATTTGTTGGATGCCACTCTGAAAGAGTCAAGAGTTCAAGATTTAATATGTTCTTATAAAAGTATGCATGCTGAAGTGAGACCTCTGAAATGATACTGCATCATCAGTAAAGTGAATCCACCAGACATCCTATACATTATAGTGAACAATTTAAAATCTCATCTTCCTACAGCACTCAAAGTGAAATGAAGCAGAATAGAACAAATCCTGATTTTTCACATTTGCTGTTATTAAAGAATGGAACAAAGGAGTGCCGAGGGGAATAAGAGAATAAAGCTATGGCTATTCAGTTGTGAAGAAAGTAAATTAATAATACTAACATCATTTCTTTTGTACATGATTTCAATTGATGCCTTGGAGAACAATTCCTTTGTAGGAAAAAAGGGTGGGGAATGGACAATGGAAGCTATTGCTCTATCTTGCCTCAGTGCTATTGACAAATTGTATGTCAGCATCAGATTATAGGACGTCATATTTTTTATTTGAGCTACACTTTCACATATCTTCAGCTAAGTCCTCCTGATATTTATTTTCCTCATAGTTTTTCCATAATATTTGATGGAAACTTTTGCAGTTTGTATTGTGAAACAAGACTTAAACCCTGGAAGTGAGGTAATGTTCAGGATTTAACAAGAATTGTGTAAGGCAGACTGATTTTTTAAAATAGTGTTCATAATACATTATGTTATAGATTCACATGAAATATTAAGTCCTTCTTCATTTTCTCTGGGCATACGCTAACACAACTGTACTTTAAAAAACCCTTATGTATTTTGATAAACTGAACTGTTCGAGGATGGTCTTCCACAAATTTCCTTCCTCATTTAAGTTGCCAAGAGATGCCTGGACAAATATTATTTGTTTGTCCTTCCTGGTGTATTTAGATTGAATCTTAATTTTTAGGGGGTGGGTTTTTTACTAGATATTTAGAACTTGATGCAAGCATTTGGAATTAAGATCTGAATTACCTTAGCAGCTTTTCTTGGAAAAAAAAAGAAAAGAAAATTTTAAAAAAAGCATCCTCAACAGTGAAAATACCAGAATGACCACAATGATAGTGAATTGAAGGGTTGATTTCAACCATCTTAAAGAGAGAAAAACAAAAATAAGCAAACTTTGTATGCATGTGAATAAAATGGTTCAGTCTATTTTTTTCTATACAGATATGTAGAATACATACAGAACAAAGGCAAGCAAAAAACCCCATCCTGAGTTTTGGCAAAAGTAGAAGACTAACAGCTGAGCATTACTGAGGTTACATCTTCATATAGAGCAAGGATATAAACAAAAATTACTCTGATTGAGAGAATATATTAAATTCATATTATCAGAATATATTAAGTACATATTATCTAGCCTGATTTTCAGCCAAGGCCTCAAGCCTGAATCACAACCAGACACAACAGGAAAGGAAATATGCTTTACCCTTTTCCACTGTTATAGAAGAACCACAATATTCAAAGGCCATTTCTATACTGAAAAAAAATGCAGACTTTACATATTAATGGTAGTCGTGGTGTTTTTGTTTTTTTTTGGTTTTTTTTTTGTTTGTTTGTTTTTGTTTTGTTTTTGTTTTTTGTTTTTTTTTTTGTCTACAGAAAAGGTAAATCTTTTCTAACAGAAAACCTTTATCTATGTGCAGTGGACAATATTATAAGTATTTTATATAGCTCTTCAGGGCCAGGAGGCCTAAAAGTACTGTTCAATATATTTGCCTCTATTTTGTCTGTAATATTGTTCTTTCTACGTTTACTTTAAAAATTACTCTGACTAATGTAATGTAATTAGACAATTTTGTACTTTTCCTTTTTTCCTTCATTAATCTGTAGATTCACTTTTGTTGTTTGTGTTTCCTCAGCTCAACAAATATTTTTCCTTGTTAAACATGAACAATAGAGAGATCCAAAGAGAAAGCAAATTCATTTGAGACAGTTCTATAATTTATCTTTGGAATTTTCCACTATAATCTGAATTTCAAACAGTCATCTTTCAATTACTATGAACTCATTACAATACAAAAATACTTTCTCACAGATTTGACCTCAGCCACACTGGTTAATTTACTTCAGCCTTACATTAGTTGTCTGTCATTAGCTAAGTGGATGCATGTCACAAATTAATGTTCAGGGAAAAAAAAAACCAAAAAAACAATGTAAGAGGAAAAACACTTGAATGAATTAAATGGATAACTTTATATGCATTTCTAACTGCTATGTATTGGGAAGGAAACTAATTGGGAAGCTATTGGGAGATATTTAAACAAAAAAATTGAAGATGTGATGCAATAATTGTTCATACTATTAACTAAAGTAGCATAAAAGATATTCCAAACTGTATTACTTAAATAAAAAGGTATCACTTAAATAAAAAGATAACAAAAGCCTCAGCTCTGCAGCACACTGGATTAAAATAATACCCCCTTATGAAATTACCATGAAATTGAGTTGTAGCACATGCAGAACTAAACAGATTGCTTGGAAATCAGTCAGCTACAAAACTGTTCTTTTTTCAGGCCTCCTGAAATCTCAGCTGATTTCAAGGTAACTAGTTTCAATTTTTTGCTCTGCTGTTTAAGCAAACCATGTCGAAGTCTGCAATGGTGTATATCTACAAGAGTTACTGTTGACTGGTGAAACATGGGATATCAACATTTCTCATGGGAAAAGGAAAGAAGGAGAATCTAGACTAACTGGAGAAAAATCTTAAAAGAAGAAAGTAGACTTAGAAAAGGTTCACTGA
The DNA here is from genome assembly GCA_034509185.1 of Euphonia xanthogaster. Lineage (NCBI taxonomy): Eukaryota > Metazoa > Chordata > Aves > Passeriformes > Fringillidae > Euphonia > Euphonia xanthogaster. Next base: position 60,925,946 of record JAYDZK010000001.1, on the reverse strand, counting down.
CAGTGTTGAAATAATACAGTCAAATGGGTGTAGCCTTCACATAAACTAATACCATTAAAATGTTCTTAATATGTTTTAAGTCTGTCTTTCTTAAGACAGGTTATATGGAGCCTGTTTTTACTTTTATCTCTGTCCAGAGTAAAACCATAACAGGGGACTGTAACCATACCAATAGCTATCTCAGTATTTCTTTCTCCTGAATCATAAGTATACATGTACATTTAGCTTATCATACAATATTTATAGGGAGTCCACTTTGGAAGTGGGGGAATCATGATTCCTGGAAGTGTTGAAGAAATGACTCAACATGTCACAGGGCTATGGCTTAGATGGTATAGCGGTGTTCAGTTAAATGTTAGATTTGATGATCTTGGAGGTCCTTTCTAACCACAATGATACAATGATTCTGTGATCCTCCTGGTTAGGTTCTATGGCCTACATTTACTTTTGGAAAGCAGGTAATGACATGAAAGAACAAAAGTTTTCTCTAGTTAATATGCATTTCAGATTTACAGTAAGTAAGGGTCATATACATAATGTTATTGAACCACTACATATGCCGAAACATTATGTATATTACTAAAATGTAAGCTATTGTCCAGCTTCAATATATATTGCACATCCTTAACGTCTCATCTTGACAACTCAGATCACATGAAAAAGTTCAAATAAAAATGAATTTGGATCACATGAAAATGTTCAAACAAAAATATGTAAATATCTCCTTATCCTCTGTAGTGCTCTGTCACTATTTCTTCGAGGCATGAGCCTCACTTCTTTCAGGGCTCTGCATTTCAGAAATGAATGCCAGCTGGACCCACTCTGATCATATCAAGAAGTACTTTGGAATCTGTATTTGGGACTTTCTTCTGCATTTACTGTTATCTGTGAGCTGCAGGAGTTCCGTTTGGATAAGATATGTACAGTACTACTGAAAAGGTTATAAAAGATATGCTAATAAAAATCGCAATTCAAATGGAAAACCAGTGGTGGGGGAGGGAGGATTGGGGTAAGAAGAAATGCTTTTAGAAAATCAGTATAAAGCAGTGAGGGAACTGAACAGATCAAAGGACTATTTTCTGGTAGTGGGAAGCCTAGGTGAATAGAGGTGGAAGCCCTACAGGCCTTTCATAAAGCAATTAAGTTTGATATTTTCATAGGGGAAAAGATCACCTTTTATATGGTTTTTACACCCAAATATCTGCTGTAGGCTCTGTGGGAACCATTAGAGAGAGAGAAAGAACAGGAAGTTGAAGTCTTTGAAAATAACCTTTCGGCAGAATACACTGAATATTCTAACTGTTCTATACTACTTGGGTGAAATTCTGGCTTTATTGTTATAGTGATAGAAAGGATCATTGACTATTGTAACGCTGAGATTTTCTGCCAGAAAAAAAACTTAGGAAAACTCTGAATTTCTCCCTGAAGATAAATACAACACTCTTACTTTGAACTTTATTCCTCCATGCAAATTATTTCTGTAGCATTACTGAAAACCTTATCCATTAATACTGTCACCTTTGTCAGCAAATATAAGTCTCACACTTCTCAGGGATGTCGCAGGAGAAATTTCTCTGTTTTTTTCAGAAAGAAAAATTTCAGGAGGGAAGGTTAGAAAAGATCTCATTCAACATCATAACGGGAGTCTTCAGGTGGTGTCTTCACTTCACTCTGTTCTTCCCTAAATAGGCCATATTAGTTTCTTCAAAATTTCTGCCTGTACTTTAAATAGCATTAAAAATGATAAAACCTGGATTACAGTTCCAAACACCTCAGTCTTTCAAATTGAAATGTTAAGAGTTAAGTGTAGAATTTATCTATAAATACTTTTCTATTTTTCCTCTATTTTTTTCTTCCATCGCTAACTGTTCTAATTACAGTTGCCATGTTATCAGTTGTCTCCTAGTGTATTAGAATGTTTATTTTTATTTTTTTCTTGGCATGTAATTCTTCAAGACATTGTTGCAACAGATGCTGAGCACCTCCTGAGGACAATCAATTAATTCCCTCTTGAAGGGAATAGGAAGTCAACATCCTGTGAACTTCCTATGAACTTTATTCCTAATAAAGATAAACACACAGAAGGCAGTCAGCCCAGACATAGATTGAACCACTGCTTATGTGCTTTGAATTTCTTGCCCCATGATTTTGGTGAGGCAACTTGTACTTGCCTGATAACATACTCCAAAGGAAATCTACTAATGGCTCTGATATTGACTTTGGATAGGAAGGTCTTTGCTTGTATTAAGCTCAAAGAACACAGATCTGAGGATTGCAGTGTCAGAAAAAAAAGAGCAGGATGCATCTTCTCAGCTTCTGCCTGTCAGACACACACTTCTGATATATTTATGGGCTTCATTGTTCTGTCAAGTATAAGGCATTCTTGTTAACATCTGGACATAATTTAGGGCATATTTCATAAGTGCAACCGTTAAATATTTATAACTAACACTTATTACTTAAAAAGCACTTCACATATACATACTTCTTTAATTATTGATAAAGAAAGTTTGGGCAGGCTTTGTTTTTATTGCCCTGCACTTCTGGAAATTAACTTTTTATGTATTTCTGTATTAATGTCCTATGGGTCTTTTTTTTAATACGTGAACATTGAAATGCCTCTGTTCTTTTAAACCATCATGTGCAAGACTACTGTTATAGACTATGTAACTAGATAAAACCAGATTTAGTTGAAGATGTTCCTCCTCATTACAGTGGAGTTGAACCTGATGACCTTCAAAGGCCCCTTTCAACCTGAACTATTCTATGATTCTATGAAATTTAAAGATCTGAGAAGATCTCCATATTTATATTCTTTTGCTGCCAGAATAGGCACCTAACTTATTTCCACTTCTGTGCTTCAGAGATGCCACATTGCAAACATTTAGGTACAGATATTTATTATCGCTTTCATTTTGAAGGGCAACTAATTTGCTAATAAGTCTCATGTAAAGTTCATTACAATTATAAAATGAAGAAAATTTGAGTCTCTGCTGTATATTTCCTTTTTCCAATCATGTGTTGGAGAGTTACATAGATTGAGGTATTGCTTCAAATCTCTAATATTAGCGGAAAAAATTATGCTTACTGAATTAATCATTTAATCATTGCTGGAAATATATACCTATATTTAGCTGATTGTTAAACATTTTCAAATAATATCTCTGTTTAGTTAAATTTCATTAGAAAATTATAGTTTAATCTGTTATCTCCACGCTAGGCTTTCAGGTAGAAAAATCAATGGGAAAATTACTTCAACTTCAGGTATGAAACATTATTATAGAATGGTATCAAACATTTATTTTAAGCAAGCTACTGCAAAAAGTAATTTGAATTTTTAGGGGAAAAAACCCTTAAGATTTCTCATTTTTAAATGTCTGACTTTACAGAGAAACTTCTATGTCAGGCTATGTTATTTTTTTCCAAAGTACAAAAGCAGAAAATATCCTGGGGTGAACAGCTGTTTATTTTTTTTTTTTTCTTTTCTTCTCATTTGCACCTTTTTCATAATCCCTTCTACTTTTCTGATGTAAGATACTTCCCAGTGTTTTTTTACAATTAGATACATTAATATTACAGCATATATTTTGCAAAGATGAATATCTTTAATTACATTAGCATTATACTGACAAGCCAGGAAATAGAAGTCACTGATTAAAGCACTGGCATGCAAAAACCTAACAGAAGGTAATGGAAGCATTACAATTTTTTTAAATGGAGATTAAATTAAAAAAAAAAAAAAAGGGGTGAACATTCAGAAGTTGCTTATCTGAATGCTTGAAATAAAGAAAATAAAGCCCTGACTTCGCACTAACATCATCTTCAGATCTTTAGTAACTTTTTTAGCTGAGCTGTTATCTGCTCTAAAGAGGCAGAGATGTACAGAGATACACAGGATAACCCATAAAGTAGTTTAGATATCAAAAGCATCTTACCTGCAGCAGCAGCAACCGTAATGTTGACTAGTTTGCCATACTTTTCAGTGCATTATCAAACTAGATTGTTCCAAATACACAAGATAGTTTTGTTTGCATCTAATGCTCATCTGTCTGCCCTGCACTGTAGCACAGATACTGCAATATGAACGCACATTCTTAACAACTAAAGCTGTGGTCTGAAGTTTCACTTGTATTTTGTGTAGGGTTCAATAACCCCACAGGTATGTTATAACCAATAAATATCAAAATGTGGGCTAGTAGCAAATATCAACATCAAGACCTCTCAACCTTGCATTTACAACTCTACGGTATCTTTCTAAAATTCTTGCTTGTCTTAAAGGCCTCAAAATAGAACAAACCAATGTTGTATAGACTTACATGGAATATCTCCAAAGAGTTACTCTACTGTGAAGTAATGTAGGCTTCTGAAAGGAAAGATATTTTGAAGAACAATCTGCAGTAGCCTAGGAGAAGGTAGTGGTACAATTCCTGGTGCTTTGGTGAGCTTGTCTGCCATTGCCTCAGATGGCTGCATAGTGCTGCATATGTTTGACAAATATATGCAGAAGATAACTGGGGAACAGAATTCTTTTTCAAGAAAAAAGTGTCAAAATTCCTGGATGAAAAAAAAAAAAAGTATTTTCCTCATCATGTTAGAAATAACAGTTTCTCAAAAATTCCTGCTCTGGATTTCTTTGAAATCACAGAATTCTGTCTTGCTTTATGAGGACACAATAATTTTGATTAGTGCCTTTGAGCAATGATCTTTTGAAAGCTGGACATTCCGAGCTACAAAATGAACTGATTCCCAGGCTTAGTTAGGAAGCCAGGTTACGTAACGAAAATTTCAGCCATTCAGCCTTTCTGTTTTCTCACATACATTTCCCTGTCATTCAATTTCATCCCTGACTGTTTGCCTTGTCACTATGACTTGCCTATTTCCATAGCTGATTTTATTTGAAAAAGGTGGTTTTATTTGAAAAGATCTACAGCTTTTATACCACTCTGGAAGTATGTTCTATATGACAAAATCATTCTTGCAGAAAATTCCTCACCAGTTCTAGCACTTATTACAAAGTACAGGCAACCACACCTAAACTATGTTGTGACTGGAAGGTTCTGCAACATCTTTATCTGGCATCTCACTTGGCTCCCCTCTTTGTCAGGACTACAGAGAAAAGAGAGGACTAAAGGTTATAGCTCTTGCATTATAGCATCATTTCTCACAATGTGTTTATGTGGCAGGAGGGAAGAAAACAGCACAGTGTTTGCAAATGGCTCTCTCCCTTTTCTATATCAGTTTTTTTCAACAATCATTGTGATCTTAAATAGTAAAAAAATCAATTTGGAATATTTTCTTCCTTTGCTAGTTCATTCATCATATATATACTCCTAATACTATTAATTTGTTTTCTTTTGAATTAAGTATGAATCAATAACTTCAAGCTGATTTTTCTCTTTTTAAAAAGCAAATTGCCTTTTTTTACAATTCAGGGATTCACTATATAAATTATGGTGTCATAAGGTCAGAAACAACATATCCTGTCACTAACTTTGTTGAAGGCTACTGACAAGGAGACTGAAATAAAGGAAAAAATAAAATGCAAGGAAAATCCAAACTAGGTGAAATTACATTTTGGCTGTACCTCAGTCAACTACAAAGATAAACTCAAATGTTCCAACCTGTTTGTTATTTCATTATTTAAAAAAAAAGTGCCTAATTCTATTTTTATGAGTAGATTTTGAAAACCACAGCTGAGTTTTTAATCCTGTTTATTTAATGAACTTTTTAGATACATTTTTTTCTTGATTTCAACATCATTCCATTTATTGTTGCACACAGAAAGTTCAGCTGCAGTCATTGGTCCAAACTCTGCCAGTAAACTTTGGTTTTGAAGATTGATGTTGATAGAAACTGTTATTCTGCTTTCACCAGAAATCATACATACAAGGCTGATGACTGCAATGAACACTAGTTGACCTACACTGAGTAGCAGTTAAATCAATTAGCATTTGAATTTGTGAGGAAAAAAAAAAAAAGAAGAAAAAAATGGATAATGGACCCACATTACCAGCACTCAACAGACAGTTCTAATGACCTTTACTTCCAACTCAAAAATATCTACACTGTCAATATTTCAAATTCTACATGAATTTGAAAAGGCTAAAAATAGTAACTATGTGAAGTCTGAAAATGTAATTTGGTTTTAGGCACATAACAGGACTTCAGTCCTCCTGTTAATCTGTAGCATCAGAAACAAGCAACACAAATAAAAACAAATAAATGAAAAATGACACAAACTCATGTGTTTCTTGTTCAGCAATCTGCAGAATTTAAGCACTTGCTTTTAATCATTATAAACTTTCATTGAAGAATAGATGAGTATACTTCTGTTATCCTCCAAAACCCTAAGAAATAGCATAGTAATAAAACTAAAAAAAAAAAAAAAAAAAAAAAAAAGAAAGAAAAAAAAAAGAAAAAAAATTAATTTGGTTTATCTGACTTGAAGTTAAACAAAAAGCTCCCCATGCCTCGATTAAGAAATTGGCTATGCACTTAACCCTGACAGCCAACACATATTGGCTCAAATCTTCAGGTGTTACTTTCTCATTTTTTACCTTTGTGTCAGTGCACTTGTGTGCAAATGTTAAACAGTTATGAGTTTATCCTCTAATTAGGTTTTAGGCAGGTTAATCTGCTGTGATTTAGCATAATTTTCCTGTTCTAATAAACCTTGTGTTCCATACACAAATGTCTCTAACAACATGGATGGGAGAATGCTGCCTTCTGGGTACGTGTTGAAGTTCTATTTTCCCTCTGGTCAGCATCAATCTGATTGCTTTCTCCATCAATTGATATTTTGATATTTATCTCCATCAATGTATACTTCTGTGACTTCTGGTCCAGAAAAGAAAGCTCTGACTATTGTGTTTTGGATCTGAGACTAATGATTTGCAGTGGTTGCAATTTATTCTCCTCTTTTGGGTTCTGCTGGGTTTTCCAGTTGATCTTTGATAATGAAGGCCATTCCCAATCCAGAACAGAGGCATATGGTCTTCTCAATGCTTTCAAAAACTGCAGTTGGATTCTTTGCTTCGGAAATGAAAATCATGATCATACTAAAAAACCTCCTGTCTTCCACTAAAAATCTCTCATTTCCATGAACTTTACATTAAATGAATAAAACATTTTTTAATTCAAAGTGAGAATTATAATTAGCATTGAACTGAATAAATTTTCAAAGTACTCTGGAAAGAACTTACAATAATTTTAAAAGTGTAGAAATATGATAACATGCTTTTAATGTTTCAGCTGTATAAAAACATCATTCTCTGAAGAAAAACATCCTTAAAAGTATGTGCAGCCACTTGAAAAAGAAAAAAAAAATCCCCACATTTGAATACTTTGTAGCAATTTCTCACATGTTAAAGCTCAAAATTTGAATGCAAGGTTAAAAACTATTCTTCAATAACTTCTATCAAATTATTTTTTATTATAAGCAATTTACAAATTCTTATTCTTGATAAAGTGGGCTAAAAGGCATAAAAAGACAAAAGTGGCTACAAGTAGCACAATCAAATCTGGCTGTTAAAGGAAAGATTAGTAATTAATTTTGCTAATTCCTTCATTTATGGTACTATTCAAGCATCATGTATGAAACAGGTCATTCTTATTGAAGACAGATGACATAGGTAAGTATAAAACATAGGCCAATACACATTTTATAGACTTTGAAATGGAAGTTCATAAATGTAATAATTTTGTAAACTCTAAATATGTTACTTTAACAACATACTGATCCAGAAATAACATTAAAATGTAACAAAACACATTATACTTTGTATGCTATTATGTAACTACTGAGATTTGTGCCAAATGAGTTCAAATAGTTGGCTTGAAGCAGTAGCAGAGCAGGTAACATCTATTTTGAACCAAATATGAACAAGTGCCAGTGGTGGCGAAATAAACAAACCGCAGGCATATTTGATAATTTCTTGCTACTCGCATATCCTAGCCTCTTAAAACTTCACTCTTTTAGCAACACAGGTTTCCACCATGTTCACTTTTTAATAGAGGAATAAACAAAACTCAGGCTCATCATAGTAGAAATAATTGCTACAAGCTAAAATTTCTGGGCATTGAATTAACATTCAAAAAAGGCCTTCTCATGAGATCTAAACATAGAATTCAAAACATGGTACCTTCCAATAGCTTGCAGGTGCAGGGACCATCTGCACAGAAAAATTCACTGGCTGTGGGCCATTACAATGTTACCATACAGTATCTGTCACTAAATTACAATGTCATGTTGGTAATATATTTTCCCCGCATTTGTGAACTTTAATTGTCTGTTTGATTTCATATGGTAATATTTTACAAGGAAACACAATCATGAGAGCATGTACTGTAGATGCATAAGTAATTTAAACAGTCAAGCTGGATTATTTTTAATGTTCAATATTTAAATTTGGGTTGTTTGCAACTTTACAGATAAAACCCAGGATGCATAAAGCTCTAAGAGTTAGAATATAATGTATTCAGTGTTCATTCATTCCAAGAATAATTGTCATAAGCAGGGAAACAAACAAATAAACAAATAGACAATAAAAAGCACACTGTTCTGACTTCCAAAGCTGCCTGGTGTGCAGAATAGGATTTTTTTTTAATGTCTAAAAAACCCAAAATACAAAAGAACTTGTATTGCTTCAAGAATCACTTCAATAGCACAAATTCAACTTTCAAGTAACTGTTCAGAAGATGATACAGTTTTGCTAGGATAAATGCAATCATTGAGTTCAGCATTGACCCATTATTTCAGCTTATCATGTGTAAATCATAATAGGCATGCACATCTTGTTCAATAAATAGCACCAAATAGAGAAACCTTCTCATTCATTTTCTACAATACAGATTCCTTTCTCAGAAACAGTGAAAACCAGCTTCACTCATGATTCACCTGGGAGGAGTTTATTATGTGGTTATAATCCAGGCATTTCAATATGGATCAATGCTTATGACTTCAATTTCCTCTCTTCTCAAAAATCAGTATTTATCTCAGCCTCAAAGCAATAGATAGACACTGGTTAAAGTTTTGACAGTGTGCCAAGACACACATGCAGCTTTGTAGACAAGACATCCCTTCCCATACAGGTGTAAATTTTAGCAGTAGGTTGCCATTTTGCCTCTACCTTTAGGTCCAGTTGAACTCGTAACTAGGAGAAACACAGAAATACATAAAATGCATAAACAAACAAAAAATACAACAAAAAGATCCCACAAACACATAACAAAAAAAAAAAAAAAAAAGGGAAAACCCCAAAAGATAAAGGAAAGACTAATTATTTCTATATTTCTTTCTCACTAGGTAGCACACTGGTATGGACTGCAAAATTCTATGTCCTACTCATAGTCTGGCAGGATCTCAACTCGTGTTCATAGATACTCATCACAGCTGGTGTATGTGGCATCAGTAATTACAAGGTCATAGTCACAACACTATAATCAACATTCTGTCATCACTTCCAATACAGGGTGATATTTTCAAGGTTTGTAATCGTTATGAAATTAAAAATTTATCTAGAATTATTATGATGCAAATGTCTGCAGTCTAAAAGTTTGTGCTTTCTATTTTGGGATTAAAAAAAAAAGTCTTCCATTCTGTTTCTGTATGAGATCAGGAATCCTTTCTAACTTTAGGTAATGATTTTTCCTCACACTCCTACCTTCCTCACCTTGAAGACTTTATAATAATGAAATGTGGCAAGTACTTAATCACCATTATGCACTTAAGATTTTGAAAAATAATGTTAAAAACCCCAAAAAAGAGAAAAAAAAACCCTAACAAAACAAAACCCAACTGAAAACTAAAATCCTGAAAATATGTTCCCACTGCTTTCAGTTTCTGAGAATTGATTAAATCAACTGATTAAATTATTGGTTAATAATAATCAAAATTATGGTATTACAGAAGTAACTTATCTTGTCTTTCTAAAATATGTGGCCTCATGGGGAGATAAGGTACAGATCCTGAAAGGTGCTCAGATATTTTTGCCATAGAACATACAGGATATAGATAACAAAAGCTAGAAAAAACATTTTAAAGTCCCAGGATAACTTGCTGTTCTTTTTCTATGACTTGAAGTCTGTTTTCCAGCTAACTGAAAATTCTAAGAAAGGAATTCTTGCATGTGTTCCTAAAGCAAATTCAGTAAAATACATAAATGGTAAAAAAAAAAAAAAATCAATTGCAATAAGATTGCCTGAATTCCTGCAGAGAGACATATGGTATTTTCTCATTGCTTTTTCTTTTGTTTGTTTGGGTTTTTTTGTTGGTTTTTTTTTGTTGTTGTTGTTATTTGTTTTTTGTTTTTTTTTTTTTTTTTCTTCCAAACAATATCACAAACTAACTTCCTAGTCCTGTGCTTATTCATCGGAGGTAAATAAACTGACCCATATCTGTATTTTATGAATGTTTTTGTGCCGACCTACATTGGGTAGAGAGTAACACAAATACATTTCTTTATGCACTTTATAATTTCCTTATTTTCACATCTGAAGAAATTCCAAATTGCTATAGGACTATTACAGATAGAATCAATGGAAATTATTTAATTCTTTTGGGATACGTCCTTCATCTCAAGAAAGACAGATATCTTATTTTTCCCCTTCATTCAACAGGTGAGTTGTGCAACAATTTCTGTAGGACCAAGTGGAAAGCTGTAAAAGCAATGACTGAGAAATTTGGGGAGTCTATGCACCCTTAGCTATGTTAGCTGCAAGAGGGCTCAGGATTTTTATTTTTTTTTTTAACTGAATTAATGACAATGAAATTGTGACAGAAGTTTAGGGACTATCCAAGAGAAAATCTTTATCTTTCCTGTTTATTTTTCCATATACTTTTTCTAAGCATAGAATACTGGCTCTGTTGCAGATTTGATTTTGGCTTAAATGGATCTTGACTCTGACACAACATTGGAGTTGCCATGTTTTAATGTATACATGGAGTATATAAACACATAGTAAGCGATGCTTGGCATTATTTCATTACACATGAAATAAAAATTTAAACTCAAGTTTTGACGAGAGAATAACACTAGGCCTATATATTTCAATCAATTATACGCTTACTTATACTCACTTGCTCCTATGATTCTCTTTATTTTTCAAAAAATTTTATCAGTTTAAATCTGTTTTTCTCAAAGGCTTCTCTAAGAACCCCAGATCATACTAGAAAATTTAAACAATAGATTGAAGTTTAGAAAAGCAAAGAATTATCTTTAATTAATAATATTTAATAATATTGGAAATAATACTTTAACTGATAGAATAATGTGTGGGCAATGGATTTGTAGAGACTTCTCAGGGCTTGACAGAAGGCTCACACAGTATGCATCTGTATGCAAACTTTGAGACAAGGTGTTTTCAAAACACCTCTCAATTTCTCCATCTCTAAATCAAAAAAGCCCCTACTGTCTGACAAATATGTAGTAGAGGGGAAAGAGAAACAAATATATCAAGGCAAGGGATGCAACTCAGGGACCTCCATCCGAAAATACAAACTGTCTGAATCATGCAAACACATCGACCAACATATTAGTAAAATAAAGTAGCTCCTTGTGGAGACTGGCTTTGGAAGCAAAGAGCTTCCAAACCAAGATTTTAGTGCTGTTCTTTATTATGTTTCTTGTGTTATATTCATTAGAAATTAAAAGAAAATAGAGAGGATGTCTCAAATTCTAAGACCACCCACAGCTAAACCCAGAATATATCCTAATTCATAATTATCTATAAAATCAAAGTAGGTTTAATGTGGTATAAATAGCTGTATCTTAGTACATATTCATTATTTTAGAAAAAAAACCCCAGAAACTTATTACTATATTAAATGATTGTTATTAAATAATCAAATTAATGGAACATACCTTCATTTTTTTCATATCCATTTTAAATATTCCTCTGGGAAGGATGAAATGCAGATAGATTTTTTTTTTTTAAAGTGAGAAAAATATATATAGATCCCAGGTCAAAGAAGAAAGTCATAAATCCTTTCTTTAATGTACATGTTGAGATATAGGTTTTTTATTATTTTGTACCAATAATCACTCTGACCTGCAAAAAAGGAGAGTTCTGCTTCACAACTCACACTTTTATCTATGCTATAGTCAGGGCAATTAATGAACTCAACATTAATTTCTTGCTGTATTTGTAATAAAAAGAGCTTAAATTTTGGAAGAAAAAATATTACAATACTATTCAATTATTACTATATTTTAATGGTTTTATATACTATGAAGAAAAGGGAAAATGGAGGATTCCTTTCCCTTGTTAACCTTTTGCCTTTTAAATAAAATAAGCTAACATATAATAACCACTATATAATATCTGCATGCCATAATTAGGCAATACTTTTGCCTCTCAGCTACATCCTATTACAACCACCTATTACAGCAACTGAACAAATTTATTCTACAAAAGTCTTTTTTTGCTGTGGCAGGAACCTTAATTAAGCAAGAAATATTTATCTCTTCTGGGATTTAAAGAGTGAGAAGCATACTAAGTTTCTGATTTTTCTCTGCAGCCCTCTGAAATATCACATTTATAGGCATTCCATGTTCAAATATGATATTGCTCATACAAGTTACTCTATACTTATTTCCTCAAATATACATGTTAGATTTTTCAGCTGAATCTCTGAATAAGCAGTATTAACAAATGATTTTGATATAATTGAAAATTATTTCAGGGACAGGATTGTATTAATGCAATAACTCCCAAATTGTAAAACCTGTGATTCTACAGCAATTTAGCTTCAAGTCAAAACTAGTTTTCTGAGTCCAAAAAACCACAATATTAGAAAAATTAAACCTATATTCAAATAAAAAGAAACTTTATAACTTTCTGGACCAAAGGACCTTACATTACCTCTAACCTCTCTGAAACATTCCCTGAGAAAGGATATCATATCAGTATAAAAATATCCTGAATGAAAATACAAAAACAGTTTAAAAAAAATCCAGCATGCATAAAAGAAGGGTCATCATGTAGTTTAGTTTTATTTGAAACAGAAAAACATTATTTTCTTTTCATTTTCAGAGTCCTTTGCTTGTCTTAATTTTTTTTTTCCTAGATAGGAAGAATATTTCACTTCTCCCTGAGATGCTACATTTTACTGTTTTGGAAGGAAGGGACTGAGTTTGTTCCATTGCTTGATCTCTATCCAAGTACTTTCATGTTCACTTTCAAAAAAAAGAGAATTTGGGAAAATATTCTGGAGTCAATACATTACTATTCCATTTCATAGATACATGTATTCACAGAATGAAAGAGATTGAGGAGAGCTTGTGGAAATTGCCTAGTCCTAATCCCTCTTCTCATAGTGGGGGGAACTGGAATAGGTGGCTCAGGGCTGTATCCACTCAGTTTTGAATTCCTGAAGAATGGAGACTGAGCAACATCTCCAGGTGATATTTTCAATCATTTGGCAGCCCTAATGGAAAAAAAAAAAAAAATTGAAGCTTAAACAAAATTTTCTGCACTTGATTTTTTTTCCATTTCCCTCTTTATGCTGAGAAGGGTCCAGCTCCATCTTCTTTACACCTTCTCTTGGTCTCTTGGTTACCAGAATGTGTTGGTTCACATATCATCCCAAGGATATCTCAGACATAATATTGTCATTATCTGTGTCCAAGGTACAATCACCTCTTGATGAGTAAGATGCATGACTAAAGTCACTCAAGCTCTATCTAAAAGTAAAGAAATACTACAAGAGTAAGTTGAGTGGGGAGAAGTCAGGGAAGACCCCATTATAATTTCTGGCATCAACTGATGTGCTGAACCTGTTTTCTCTCCTGTAGCGTCACCTCTTGGGTAAGAGCCATACTCCATGGGTGAATGATTACCTCAAGCTAACAGTTGTTAGTGATTTGAGACAGTTAGTATACCCCTTGGAATATGTTTTTGCAGTCAGACACTATCACCAGGAATCCTCAAACCATAAGCTGTCACGATTTTATTAAGAAGAAGGGTTATTCCTTAAACTGTTAGTGCTAGTCCTTCAACGGTGCTAGCAGTGGAGGATAGAGGGTGACATGCTCAAATAAGTGTATGAAGACCCATGAGGAGGTCTCTCTGTTTGTGTGTGTTCCTTAATTAGTCAATCACACTGCCCTTCAATCCTGCAGACTGTTCAGTAGAGCCCCCTTAATGGGATGCTGACAGACTGGATGGGCACAAGGATATCAGCTGTCCTGGGACACCAAGACAGTTATCAAACACAAAGGGTCTGAGAACATCTACTCTGTTCACATGACACAAGCACAAAAAGTATTTGATTGAAGACACATGCAGGCATAAATACAACCTGCTGTCACTCATATTTTCATTTCCAGAAAACAGGTGGATCTGTTGAGAATTTCATTTCTACAGTTCCATAATTTAAAAACATCCGAAGTGGTTTGCTTTTTAACTTAAGTGCAAACTTCCCCTGGGATAAAAATTAAAATGCCAAGACAAATTTCATCAAACAAAGTGGTTATAAATGCTGACAGGTGCTTAGCTGTAGTGGCTGTGGGTTTAGTTGGGCTTTTTTTTACTTGGTTGGTTGGTTTTGCTTCATGGTATTTTGTTTTGTGCGGAGAGTTTTAATCCTAAAGGAACATAACAGGAACATTACAGTAAATATAATCATAATTTTCCTTTGCACTGAAAAGCAAGCAAGGAAAAGACATTAGAAGACACTAGATTTTTCTAAGCATTTGGATGAAAAACAGTATTAGCTTAGATAAGAAATGGTAATAAATATATAAATTATGTATCCAGAAGTTAACAAATGTTTAGTTGCAATGTTAGTAATATTTTTAAGAACATAGTACATCAGAAATATAGTTTGATTTCAAAACAGCTTGTTAACCTACCTTTACAGCTTTTGATTCCTATCTCATTTATCCTCTATCATTATTTCTAGTATCTTCATTAGCCCCCCAAAAAAGTTCTCTGAACATTTTTTGTTTGTTTATTGTTTTTTTTTTTATTTTGTTAAAAATGTTTAAAATGTTAAAATGTTTAAAATGTTTAAATGTTAAAATGTTTTTGTTTGTTTATTTTCTTTAAAAATTTACAGATCTCAATTTTTAACCTTTTGATTCATCAAAAAAAGTCTTCAGCTGAATCTTTGTATATCAAGAAGTCTTTGTGCACCCAAAAGCATTCATTACACTGAAATGTATTCAAATACAAGCTCTACCTTGGAGACCCTCACAAAATTTCAAAAATATCAATGAGATCAATGGAGTTTAGGTAAGATCTGTGCTTTAAAACAGTACATGGATTCCCATGATTGTTTACCTCTAATAGTAAATATTTATTAGATCCATGTTTTAAATTACCCATACATTATAGTATTTGGATTGCAAAAATAGGCACTGGTCTTACCACTTCACAGCAAGATTAATGAGAATTCACTCTGTAAAAGGTGAATATGTTCAGAATTTATTCAAATGTAGGAATAATTAGGGTTAAGAAATAAAAATATCTTTCTGGATTCCAGTGTTTAATTCTTTCATTTTAGGGCACTGACTACTGAATGTATCTACATTCTACAGTCCTGAAGAAACAATGTTCCTTCCAAATCTGGTGAGACAGCTCTTGTGAAGTACCTTCTGACTTTTCTTGCAAATGAGCAGTTTATGTCTGCATGTTATAATCACTTCATTACATGGGCTAAAGGACTCTCCCTTCTTTTCTCTCCATCTTGCTGCTGGCAAGAAACAATGCAGTCATTTGCCATTAGCCTGAATGGAGACATGAGGCTGTTGTAAATGACTAATCAGCATCCAACAGCAATCAGATTGAGCTATGTTGGCATACATAAATGCTGACAAAGCAGCACTCAAGTTTAGAAAGTTAAATTAGCATTTATGTTGAGATAACAATATGAATAAAAAAAAATTTAAAAAATGTTGCTCACAAAGGAGTCATTTTTTTTCAACACAGAGGATGATTTTCTGTGTCCTAAGATAGGTAAGGTCAACTGTTTTGAAGAGGTATGAACCCTGGTTTCTAAAGGATTCCCACAGACTAGTTTAGACTAAATACCAGACTTTTGGATATCTTGTGAAGAGAGATCACTCCTACTTTGACAATAAAACCAATCAAAATTACATGAAAAATGTATTGCATACTATTAAAAGGAAAATTAATTGGAAGGAAACAGAAAAAAAGGTCATATAAAAAACTTTGAAACAAAAATAGTTAACAATCATTTTGGTAGCAAGCTGGAAAATTTAGTTCCAGTTCCTAATTTATTTACTTGGCTTTTTGCACACCCTTTTCTGGCTTTCCCCTCCAGCAGCATTTTCCCTTGTCATAGGAATATTCATGAATCCCCTTCTGATTTTATCATTGCTGCCACTTCTCAAATAACTATCCTTGTTTTGGCTTAGTGTGTTGTTTTATTTTCTAAGACTGTACAGTGGGGGCACAATTATTTTTTTTATTAGTTATTTGTGAAACTTTGATAATGGCATCAAAATAATAGAAAATCTTATTACATAGTTTTTGTCATTAGGGAATCAGCCATTGTCTAAGAAGGGAAATCCAGGATCAAAGTGTTCCAGATGATACAGAGTGTATGTTACAGTATTTATTTAGTTCTTATTCTGCATTTATAATGGATTTTAGGCAGGTCATAGTCATGACAAAGGAACTTAATTTTATCCATGATAATAAGCCAATCTATAGCATGTAAAACCTTCACAGCACCAGTCTTCCTCACAGCCTTTCTTCCTACAACATGAAAGGGGTAAAACCAATGCTAATAATTCTTTCAGAAGATAAGCTTTTTGAATAAATGGCAAAAAACTATGAAAACTGGAATTTCATGGTTTTCAGAGTACTATAGAGTTTGAAATGGATTTCTGTAAATCACTTCAAAAAAGTATAAAATATTTTTTCACACATTTTCCCCCCAAAAGGAAATCCACGGTGAATTTTGATTGTAGCTGTTGATGTAGCTTGTCTGGATAATGTGAAAGCATGTTCCTCAAACAGATATACTTGTCAATTATTTTGAAAATTAATGCTATGATTTTTCATTTTAAATCATATTCTAATTTTAATGAATTAACTGTACTTAAAAAAAAATATTTGCAATTTTAAAAAATTGGAAATGGTATTTCAGTTAGAATGATTGTAGATGGGCTTTAGTTCTTTTACCACAGCACTGTGTGCTTGAACTTGATGGCAAAAATTTTTCTTTTTTGACGTCCATTTCATATACTGAAGGGAAAATGTGTGTCAGATACTATCTATTTAGGCTCTGTCATTTCAGTCATACACTATACTTCTTTGAGAGACAAGATAGATGTAAGTCACCAAAAAACAGTGGAAGTTGTGTTCGATTTGAAAGCTAAAGATAATACCTGATGGCAAAAAATGTTTAGAGGTTTTATGCCCATAATAAAGTAGCAAATGGAGAGAAAGGAAAACTGGAAGGATTTGTTACAAAGTAATGAGTCCAAATAAACCTATTTGGTGCTATTGATATGCCATGGAGTATCTAACCTCTGTCCATTAATCCAAAACCCTTTTAATAAATCCTGTCACACCTGAAGAAGCATTTCAGTTGTTTTAGATATTCCAGAGACTGAAACACAAAGAGGTGCCATGCAAATAAATTATTTAATTGAGCCCTGAAAGTGCTAAGAGAAAGATGACAGAGTACTTCTGTGGAAAATGGATAGGAAAACTTTTTAAAAATTAAGAGACCTACGCAGAGTTTTTCCCAAAGTTTAACTAATAACTTATCTCAAACCTGAGAAGCAAGAGCCATCCAGCAAAGATCAAATGTACATTTCTCTTATATGTACACTTACTTATTTCTTCTTGTTTATCTTGAAGTTTTCTATACTCCTAATGCAAATTGTATCCATACAAATAGACTAAGAGAACATCATATTTGGATTTTAAACATCTTTGATCATATTTGAGGCACTTACTAAATGAAAAAAAGCAAACACATTTGAGGATTCTGATTGTTTTATTTTGAAGTGCTTGACTTTGCACATGCTTAGCACTTGTCTAGAATTAACATGCACTGTTTCAGAATTCTCACAATTCCCTGATGTTTAAGCAACTGTTGCTTGACCTGTTATAGCTGAAGCCCTGAGGATCTCTTTTAGTAAGTCTGAAACCCCAAGGTGACATCTACACATCAAACTGCAGCCCTTTGAAAAAGTTAAAGATGGCATAACCTGTTGAACCATTTCAAATTTATTTGGGACCCAATTAAACAGAAGCATGTTGTCATAAGAAAACATATGAAAGCAACAAAGCAACCCTAGGAAAAAATTCAATTGGTCAGATTATTTCTTTATCTTCGTCTCAGTCCAAATAACCATGATTCTATGTAATCTGTACAGAGAAAGCTGGATCCCACTGATTTGACAAAACAGAAAAGGAACTCCAAAGAAAGCTCAAAAAATGTATGCAAAAGTACAAATGAGTCTGATTCAGAAATAAACATAAGAAAGATGTTGCAGAACCATTTTCCTGAAAAGTTCTAAGAACAGACTTGACATTCCATTATGGAAACTCATTTTAGGGGTCCTTTATAAAACTGGATATTGTTTAAGGTATTGTTAAATGTAGAAAAATTACCTGTGACATTTTCTACAGGATCAGACACTTGGATTTCATATCTATGGAGGTTTTTCAATTACTCTGCAAAAGTGAGAAAATCTGATATTTTACCGTCTGTATAGTTATCTCCAATGACAGACATACACTGTTTTGCAAACCTAATTTTTCAAAATGAAAGCAGAAAATGCTACAAAAATTGGAAACATTCTGTAATGTCTATCTTGGCAATTACAATTTAATTTTTTTTTTTTAACATGCTGTGGAAAAACTACAATGCATAAAGAAATTTGAAACAGAAAGATCTCCTGATAAAAAGTTTTAAATGGTAAAAAAACACCTGAATTATGTCCTCTGAAATGCACAATACTGTCATTTAATCCTTTTGTTGATTTTTTTCTCCTCCTCCCACCTTTCAAAACAGGAATGGATGTGAGCCTACCTCAGCAAAAACCTGAAATTAAATACGAAGAAAGGGTCAAAACTTGGCACAAGTGTGGAACTCTGAACTTCTAAAGTCTGAATGATACCAGCCATCAGTAAGCTATGTGACACTAAAATGATACTGGATGTTATAGATACAGCAGGAACCAGATCAGGAGTGTCCCAGATCTTTGCTTTTTCATGACCCTCCTTACTGAGTTTTGTTTTATCGTGATCAGCCATAAGATTCCTCTGCCAAAAGACATCCCCAGACTGCTTTCACAAACTCAAACTTCGCACAACTCAAACATCTGGTTTTTTTCTGTTTTTTTTTTTTTTCTCACAGATATTCTTGATTTCAGCTGTGAAGGCTAATGCATAATCAGGTCCTAGATTTCAAAAGAAATTCACATATTCAAAGGAAAAAAACAATTGTTCATGGAGAAAAATGGTTTTATGACTAGGAGTGATAGTGTCAACAGGGCATTTTGACACT
Organism: Euphonia xanthogaster; assembly: GCA_034509185.1. Classification (NCBI taxonomy): domain Eukaryota; kingdom Metazoa; phylum Chordata; class Aves; order Passeriformes; family Fringillidae; genus Euphonia; species Euphonia xanthogaster. Next base: position 60,906,454 of record JAYDZK010000001.1, on the reverse strand, counting down.
TTTCCTCATTAATGAAAATCAACAATCATGACACTTGAATCACACCTGTCACTACAGTAAAATAGGTTGCATAAAATCTATTATTTATCACATGTTACCATTAATGAATGCACTACAATGGTTTACTGTGTGTTCCTTCTTTACCCCCAAAAAGCTCTCTTTTGTCCACTTGTACAGCAGTCAAACAAGCTGTTTGTCTATATTTAATAAATTAACCATTTGGTTAAACATATTAACTGTGAAGAAAATGCTGAAACTACCTAACTGGTCTACCTTAGAATGAAAAACCAGCCCAATATCTCAGATACGCTGACACTACAAATAGACAATTTATGGAAATTTCAAATTTCAAGAGACTTGAGAAAATGATTTTGTCAGTTCATGGGTGCCATGGGCAGTCCAAAGTGTTATTTGTTCCATATCTACCTCTACCACCACAAGAAATTCTTACTGCCTTTTTAAGACCTGTGCCATGGCCAGAACCAGAATTCTGAGGACAAGGGGTATTGCCAGAGTCCATTTTAAAGTCAGAGCCTGGAAGATCAGGGAGTTCTCTCTGTCCTGGCAGTTCTTGGAAAGATAAGGTTCTGCTTGTATTTTAATTCTCCTAATTGGTGGGAAGAGATTGCATTAAAAAAAAAGGAGAGAACTCATTTTAGAGCGTTGTCTTTTAATCTACTTTATATAGATTATATTATATTGTCTTACACCAAGACAATGGGATTGTAGATTGGGGCTGGCATTTTTCACTGCAAAGGTAGAAGTCACAGTTCCACAGTCATCTGTCTCTTCCAGCATGCCACTTCAGAAACATGCCTACTTTTAATTCAGCTGAACCAATACAAAAAATGGAATATTAAATACATGCTGGAGGAGGAAAAAAGAAAAAACATGGTTTTATTATGGTATCTGCTTTTTAAAATAACATGAATTCATTTTTAAATAAAAAATACTCTTACTCTATCTGCTCCTTTACCGCAGAAAAAAATTCCATATTAATATTTTCTCCCCTATAATGTTTGATTTTCCTGAGTCTTAAAAAGAATTTCCCAACCAAATTGAGTGGAATAGCAACAAAACAAACTAAAATTGTTAACAGCCTGCACATTACTTAACACTCCATAGTTATGATGGATGATACAATGATGACAGATGAGTCCTCGCTCTATTTTAAATTCTATCAACCACATAAATTAGTAATGTCATTAATATGATTACTAGTTGCTCACTCACCTTCTGCAGCAGCTGTTGCTTTTTTCCTGGCTTTGGTCTTTTGATTACTCCATCTAACAGTATTAGAAGTCAGTACAGAATTTGCTTGTAGCAGAAAAAATCTGGAGGAGAGAAATATATTAAGGAATCATTGATTACATTTTAGCATCTGATTTGCTCTTTGAATGGAAAATATGCTGGGCTCATTCTAATAGTGTTTAAAACTTTGATTCATTTTTTTTAAATTTTGGCTGGTTGGCTGCTGGGTTTTGGAGTTTTTTGTTTGTTTTTGGGCGGAGTGGAGGAGAGTCTTTTGGTTTGGTTTGGTTTAGTTTAGTTTTAGTTTAGTTTTTGGTTTAGTTTTAGTTTTTCTGGTATTTCCCATACAGAGTGCTTCATGTGGAGGTCTGTGACAGCTCCTTGAGAGAAATGCACATTAACTTAAGTCAGCCATTTGGTAGTGCCAAGCAAAGTAATTTAAGCAGCAATTTCTGAAATATCACTAATGAATATTTTCTTCCGTTAGTTTCATTTGACCAGCTGAGGCAGGCAGCATTCAGATCAGCATTTAGCTCTGTGAAACTAGCATATCAAAAAGCTTGTGACAGAGGCTGTGTCTCTTTGATCTGATCTATGATCCCATTGATAGTCTCACAATAAACAGTATTTAGATCCCTAAGGATTTCATTAAATGTATTGAAGATATTGTATTAAATAATTCTAAAGAATTTATAAGGAGTGAAGGCCATTTTTTATTATTCTTGTCATGTACCAATCCCATGGAGAGCAGCAGAAAATAAATTCAAGCTTCATTGGACTTAATAACTGGAAATATTTTGTGGGATCACGATCTAGGTTATTAAAGTAAGTGTTTTCATGTTTATGAAGATTTTTGAAGTCTTCAGTGGTACATATATTTATTGCATCATTCCTGATATTCTGATCCATAAACCACACTTTCAATAATAGAAAAGTTCTGGACATTTTTGATTTCTCTGAAAAATTATGAAATATTTCATTGCAATCTATTATTGCTAAGACTTAATTACAGTATATTTATGCAATGTATTAAACAAGATTTAATAGCAAGTGATGAAGGATTGTCATTAAGAGTTAAAACTGAATGATAGTGATAGTATAGATAAAGTACATATCATTAAGTATTATTATTTTTTATTGTTATTCTTTGTTAGAATTCACATTATTTTGAAGGTTCAAAACTTGACATGGGCCTGGAAACCTCCTCTGAATTTCTAAGATCTTATTCTTCATAATATTAACTCCTGATTTTCAGCATAGAAGACATGTAGCAGAAAGACTTCACAGGCTGAATATTTATCTCTGATACATCAAATCCAGGCATATTCTACAGAACAGAAATAGGCACAAGGATATTTCTTCTCATGATAACTCTATAGGTTTCTTCTTGTTCTATGAGTGGAAGTTTCAAAAAATGTTTTCTCAAATTGTTTAGCACTTCTAATCACTATTCGCTATCAGAGACATGGAATGCTATGAAAATGAAAAATCAAATAGTGATTGACAGTATGAAGAATAAGAAAAAATCCCCTCCAACCTCTTTTTACTCTGCTCCCACATTCGTTAGGTATTTCTCTTAACATAATGGTCATTTGGTAAGATTTTTTTTTCAGTCTGGAAGTTACAAATGCAATGAAAAGCAAAGGTGAACAAAATCAACTTATTCCATATATTTCTTGCTAGTATATATTTAGTTTTATGGGAATACATGACACTAGGAGAGGAGGAAAAGGAAAGGAAAGGAAAGGAAAGGAAAGGAAAGGAAAGG
>JAYDZK010000001.1:60891694-60903335 GCA_034509185.1 Euphonia xanthogaster | reverse complement strand
AAAAGGAAAAAGAAAAGAAAAGAAAAGAAAAGAAAAGAAAAGAAAAGAAAAGAAAAGAAAAGAAAAGAAAGGAAAGAAAAGAAAAGAAAAAGAAAAAGAAAAGAAAAGAAAAAGAAAAGAACACAAATTCCTTCAAAACAAAACCTTATTTATATGTTGTACCCAGTCAAGGAGGGGCTTTTACTCTGCCATTTGACATTGATTTGTCTTTACTCTGAATTTTATAAATTAAGACTGACATTTTATAAGACACTAGCAATAGTCTTGAGAAGTGATATAAAGAGATACATTTTTTAAAATGTCTGAATGACTTGTACTCTCTCTCATACTGACTTTAAATGGACTGTGGAATTTCAGGAAACTGAAATGTCTTCATTTCTCTATGCATAATCAGTTTCCAGTTGTTGGAGGGTTTTTTTAAAATAAATGGTTGTTCACAGAATCCTCCTTATGCTTAAAAAGACATCATTACAAATAAAAATCTGAATGAGATAATTTATACTTGGTGGAGAAAATCTTGTAAGTGCAAATGTATTTACATACAACTCAAAAGTTAGTCAGAATCTAAAGTTCCAGCTTTTTCTACTGTGGTTAGCACAATGTAGACATGTAAAATAGTTAAAGAAAACCTTTATTCTTGTGAACATATGTGTGAATTTGAAGTCATTTTGCTATCACCACAGGATTTTTTATTACTTCTTGCTTCATAATGATGAAATACCCTCTTGATATCCATCTGTCTGTCCTCAAAAGCTGCTTCTATTTGAAATTCCTAATGGCAGACACATCATGCTGGGAAGTAGTGAGGCCACTCATATCAAAACACTTTAACCTAATGCATTATGACTAACTGCACTGGACGTTTTGCATTGAGGAACAATGTATCAGCAACAAGACTAGGATACTTCAGAACACTTGCATGGGGTAGTCATTCAAATTAAAGCATTTTAAATGGTGAAGATCGTAGAATAAAAAAGACCTTCAAAATATTGCAATTTATTCAAACTTATTGGAAATATTGATGTGTATATAGACTTGTGATTGATGTCAGATTGTGCTAATCTCTTGCTTAGATCTTTGAGGTGCTTGTATAGAAAAATCTTAACTCTGAATGCTTTTGAAAGTGACTGGCCAGCATGTTTAATGACAATCTCTCACTTATAAAACAGTGCAACCCACAAATTTTTAAATTACAACCTATCTCTGTGTGGTTGTTGCATTGTATTTTATCTGGGGTTGTTTTTAATAATATTGAAAGAGGCAATATCAAACTTGCTAAATTTTTCATGTTTGCATTTTACAAATTAATTTTCAAATTGTATGATTTTTCTGTCTTGAGACTCTATAAGACTAAAATTTTGTCTTCTGCATCTTGACAAAGAAACCCCCAGTGCACGGATTCAAATTTCCAGTCGTGTAAGTCTACCATCCCAACTTACTTGTGAATCAATCAATTCCATGAATGTTAGAAATTTAAAATCCTTTTTCCCCAAGGATATTTACCAATCCATAAGTGTAAGGAGGTTGTAGCCAGCTGGGGGTCAGTCTCTTCTGCCAGGTAACCAGTGAGAGGATAAGAGGATGTAGCCTCAAGCTGCACTGCATCAGGGAACATTCAAGATAGACATGAGGAGGAATTTCTTTGCAGAAAGGGTTGTTAAACATTGGAATGGGCTGCCCAGGGAGGTGGTGGGGTCACCATCCCATGGGTTGTTCAAGGAAGAGCTGGACACGGCACTTAGAGCTGTGGCATTGTTGACAAGGTAACAATCAGTCCAAGGCTGGACTCAGTTATCTCAGAGGTCTTTTCCAGCCTAAATGAGTCCATGATTCTCTGAATATGATAGCCTACAGAATATTATCTTTTTCTCAGGTAGCAAAATCCTACTTTCATAGCTAATGAATGGACACTCCTCGGCACAAACTGGGATCTCTCACCACTGGACACAAGATGACAAATATGTTTTGTGTCCTTGCACTTTCTCAAATGTGTAGAGCAACATTTCTAAACCATTTTAACCTTCAGATTAAGAAAATATATATCATTGAAACGATTCCACTTTTTTTCAGAGGATCAGATACACAACCCATGTACATATACATATACACATACACATGCACACATTAATTAATTAATTAATTAATTTCTATGGTTTTCTCCTAATTAATTTTCATGCTTTATGAAGAGAAAAAAACAGCCTCTCTGTGAATGTCTAAGTCAAATATACACGCAACATCAACATTATTAATATAATGTGAATGATTACTTTATATTCTTATGAATAAACCACTTCATCCCTTGTGACAACTGTCTGCTGGAAAACATCACCAGATCATTGTAAATAGGGGTTACCAAAATGTAAATCAGAGCCCAAAATGAACAAACAGATTTCATTACAGAAAAAATTTTAACATTACATTTTTCTTCTCTTAAACGGAGTTCAGTGGAGATGTTGTGCATCTATGCTTTGTCAGAAGTTAAAGTTATGTGAAGAGGAAATTACAGTCTTACACTAAACCAGAAATCAATCTACTTGAAAATGAGGCTAGAACAGTGCCTCTGGAACTTGGTCAGGAACTCTCTCTAAATGTATTAGCATATTTAAGAATACAGATCAGAGAGAAAAAACACATTAACAGGTGAAATTATCTGCAGTACAAAACAAAGACGATCAGATTCTTGTGGGTTGGTCTCCAGAAGCCAAACATTTGCTTGGGAAAGGAAAAACAATATATGCTCCTTAAAAGTCAATTCCTGTTTCATAGAAAACACACTGCATAGGCAAACACTAGGGTGCAAGGACAAGACTAGTATTTAATAACACCTAATCTATCAGAGACAGGCAAAATTATCACAGTTTAAATCTGCAGTTAAGGTAAAAATGTAAAAGCAATGATCTACTATACTTTTGTAACACAGAAATTTGTTTTAATCACAGCATAGCTAGGTTTGCAAATGAATCACAATTCCTTCCACATCCAAGCAAAGCTGCAACACTGAGCCTTGTGACAAGAAAAATGAGTTAACAGCAAAAACAACTGTGTCTTGTGACACGTGCGAATAAACAGAACAATACATCTTGCTTTTATTTTTTTCTTTTCGGTCTCAAAAAACAATGGACACAATGTATGTGAGGACCTAGAAACTGAAGTGCAAACATCAATCAGACTGGCATTTCATAGTGCAAGGCTTCCTAGCAGAGTCTTTGGTAATACCATGGTAGTACAGATTCTTAGTGAGAGTAAAGTTCCAGTTCACATCTTGCATTTGCACATGCTTTGACTTCGCTCATATCCTTCTCCATTCAGAAGCTTCATCGTCTTCTGAAAGCAAAAAAGTTATAGAGAAACTTAGGTGGTTTTTGTCTATTTTCAGAACATGGATGAACAAGATATTTATTTCCCACTGAGAATTAACTTGGCATTTTGCATTCCCTCTGGCAGGAGGAAGAAAATTATTTTAGTAGAGTGTAAATACTCCTAACAAGTAGAAGAAACAAGAGCATCAGATTTTTGGAAATAACCATAGCATATGTCTTTGGATATACACATTTTGTTGCTTCAGTACTAATCTAAGTATCTAGAAAGCAATGAGACAGGATAATACCCTCAATCTCAAAGGCAGGAGCTGAAGCTGGGCATTCCATTTGTGATACCGAGCAGAAATATCTCCAGGCTAAAATAATCTACCTTCCAGCTGAGTATTTGGAGCTACTTCAATAGTAACAATTTTTTTTCCTCTATTTTTTGCCCCATATATCCAAAGCATCAGCACCCAATGTACCAAAAACTGCTGTCAGCTTTCCCAGAACATTTCCAAATTCTTTAAAGTCCATACTATTTACCCAGTTGGAAGTCTTTAAGAACTATATAATTTCCTTTGAATTCTCTTATAGTCATTGCTGATAGAAGCTATAGCTCCCATTCACATGAAAATATTTAAATTTATAATTTACTGTACAAGAAAGAAAGAATAAAACTGTTTTGCTCAAGTTCACCTTCTCACACTCAGAAAATATCATTTTTCAAAAAAATTAAAGTGCAACATACAGCATGCATTTATATTAATAATAGTTGTGAATCTTGATTTGAGAAGACAATTTTGGAGAAAATGGAGTTGCATTTTAAGTGTCATCCTTCATTTTCCACACTGAAATAAAGGGAACCAACACTCTGTGTTCTATATATTATATTTCATGGGAATATTCTTTTACTTCTTTTTTCCAAGAAATGTATTTATTTTTTTTATCTACTTCAGGTTTCCTTGGTGATAAATTGCTGAAAGAACAAGAATCAATGATAATAGTGTCTGAGGTAATTTTCCTGGATAAGCTGTATTTCCCAGTGTACTTTAATATTCAAAAATGTGATGCTAGTTTTATTGATGTGTATGAATGCAGAAATACTGCATGTAAAAGAATATAAAGACTCCCTTTTGAACACCGAAAACAAAGCAAGATTTGAAAAATACACTGAGAAGATGATAACTAGAACCACATAATTTGCCTTGAAATTTCAGTTTGGTTAAAACTATGAAACTATGCATGAGGGTGACTGAAAGGGCTGCAGCCTCGAAACACTTCAGCTCTGTGTGTGCAGCAGAAGGGACAGGCCAGGCCTTGTTCTGGCAAGGCAATGCCCTGTTCCACATGTCCCAGCCTGTATCCCACCCTGCAGGGGTTGCCAACCCATGACAATGCTCCACACCTGCCTAACCCAGCTCCTGAGTGGCCACCACACAGGAAGTCCCACCTGGGGGAAGGGCCCAGGAAAGCCGAGGGATACTTAAGCCAGAGTATCAGTCAAGTATATGCTTTCACCCTGCTTTTTCTTTGCGGTTTATACCAGCTGAGCCACTGCTGGAATCAATAGTGGTAGCTATATTCTTTTACCACTCCTGCTCCTTCTTCTCAAAGTCTGATTGACTTAGATTGGGATGGGTTGGAGTCAGCCGAGCTAATGCTTTGAGAAATGCTTTGTTTGTTAAATGTCACTCTAAACTTTTGACAAAGTTCCCCGATATTCTGAAGTTTGCCAGTTTGTTTTTTTTTTGTTGTTGTTTTGACCTCTTGAGGAGTATATTGTCAATATTTTCTCTTGTGTGTCTGACTCAAGGTACATTAAAGAATTTTAAGCCCTTTTAAGAGACTCATCAAGCAAGCTCTGATACTTTATATTGTGAAACTGGACATATTTTTTAAAACAGTGGGAAAAACTTCACAAAAACACCAACTTTGCACATTCTTCTAAGAGAGACATTGGCTGGAAGAATCTCTGTTCCATATGTGACCCACTTGACATTTGAAATTATCTATGGTTCGCTATAACAATTAAAGATAAAATTTTAAGCATTCCCAATGTGATGATATATAGGAATGTCAGTTTCTGAGTTAAATGAAACTAAAATGCTTTCTTACAAAATAAGCTCAACAAGAGACTAATAGACAGCCATTGGCATCTTCTGACACAAATAATGAAAACTGCTTTGACTAAAAAGTTTCTGGCTTTGATTAAAGAAATAATTTTCTAGAGTTTTACATTTCCTTCAAATCCTTTACAGTTCTTAAGATTCAAGATTTACTTTCTTATTGCTTTAATTTTCCTTTCTGCTGGGATCACTTGCATAAACTCAGGAAATGATCCAATAAAAACCTGTCTCTGAGCTGTACACACTGGATTAATGGCAATCAAATAGAAAATATATAGGCCAGTAAAAATAATAATTTAGTTTAGATCTTTGAAAGTCCACAGTGCAATGTTTAAGCCAAAACTATCATAAATTTCCTGCTTAATAAGAGATATTATGGATTTATGATGTTAATATCTAATAAACAACAAGGAACCCCCTAATTATTGAAACTATATAACTGTATAACACTGACAGGCCATAAACTAAATGAAACTATAGATATGGAATATTCCTATTTTTTTTTGTATAATGAGAAGAATTATACACATTTTTTCTCAAATTTGAGAAGAGGTAAGACTTTTTTAGTTGCTATTTATATTTGTTGAAAAATAATTGTCAGTGGTAAGGGAGCTCCGATGGATATTGTTTGACTTTGCATTTTTGAAATTTTCCAAATTTTTTTTCTATCAGGACCAGAATTGCAATGTGCATATCATGAGCTAGGCTGAATTATGCACTACATTTTGTTTTAATTTAGGTGTATATAATATGCAAATTGTTTAATCTCATCTAATATAAGCTATCTTAAGGCTAGACTTTGGACCAATTTAATGTCTGTTTCCATAAACAATGTAGAGAGAAACACCTCCAGAAATTCATTCACCTCATCCTAGGGGAATTATAAAATGTTATAAAGGAGGTATTTTCAGAGACTTTAATTCCCGTCATGCTCAGTGACAGTGACCACTGGTTTTTACCACTGTTTTACCTGCAGTAATCTATATATATAATTTTTTTTTTAATACTATACAACTTTACAGAAAGTTTTCTTTTCATCATGGGCACGATAAAAGGGACCTTCCACTATTGTGAAATTAAAATTACTAAAATTTAAGTGATCATTATTGTTCTATCAGTCTATGAGAAACAGCAATCTGTTTCAGCATGCTAAACGTATTTCTTATCTACTGGGATTTAAGTGCAATGGCTTATGTCATTTCATTTTCTAAGCTCTTGCTTTGAAAGTGTCAGAAAAAAGAATACTTCACTTGGCACTTGTTGACAGCCTCTACATATCACAGTCCTTGAACATTTGAATCATCTCTCTTTCAGCTGAATGTAGATTGTCTAGAAGATTTCCTGAATTTTAAAGCTGAGTAGCACACATTTGTAATGATTGAACAAGGTCAGGCTCTTTCCTTTCTCTCTTTTTTTTTTTTTTTTTTTAAGGCAATCTTGGATGTAAACTTGAATCTCTTTTCTTCCTTTTTAAAATATTTTGAGTGTTATATTGTCTTTTTTTTTTCACATATGCCATAGAATAATTTTCAATTTTTTTTTCAGCTATCACATTGTCTTTGAACTGCTGTGATTACAAAAAAATATTTTGCTATTTAGCATTCAAGCAAAATTATTGTAAAGCTAGAATTCTCTTACTTGCGAAGGATTCAGTAAAGCAACTTCATTTAGTTCTGTAACTGGGATTACTTAACTAGAAGACCCCTAAGTATAAATGCTTATTAAAATACTTCCAAAATGGAGGGTGTGTTCAGAGATAATGCTAATAGAAAGAAAATTATAAATGTAAAATTCATATAGAACTTTGTAGTTAGAATTTAAATTCTGTGCAACCACAGATTCTTGAATATTTTTAGACATCAAAACACAGGAGAGATCTAAATTTAAAGAATCCTTCAGATACTCTTGACATAAGAATGAAGAACATAAAATTTTATTTTTTCCTATATATTGAGTGTATTTTATCATAACAAAAATTTTTCCTCAGGACCAATACTAAAGGTTATCTGCCAAGTAAGTCAGAGCACTCAGATGACATTGAAGAATATAAGCTAACAAAATCTCCTGCATGTGGTAGTAGGAAACAGACATCAGTTGGAAATGTTTAAAGTGGTTTTCTGTGATGGTGTAAAAGCTGTCTTTTGACATAGGTTTACACTTTTTGAGCTATAGGACTCAGATATCTTCCAATAAGGCAGTTAAATAATGTGGAAGCATAGCAAAGCTTTTAGTTCTGCAAATTAGATAAATGTTGTGGAAAGTGCATCTTCTACCACCCTGTGGCAGTTTAGAATCACTGCATATTAGCATACCTCATTAAATATATTCAGCTTAATTCATACTTCCTTAATGAATTTTCTCACCAAGCAACACAAAAAGAACTCTAATTTAAAGATCACTGCCCAATTAAACATGTGCAGATGGAACTAAAAAATTGCATTAAAAATACGTCCTGCATTGGAAGCATTGCCTTTTTAGCAAGCAGTGCCATTTTAGGAAAATAATGATAAATCTATATAATAATGTATTTTTATTTAATTTCTAGTAACCATTATATTGTTATAAAAGTCACAAATTCTGTTCTATTCCCACCCAAAAAATAGTTACTTTAAAATAACTGTCTTGCAGTTGTCCAGCTCTGATGTGTTGAAGCAGTCAGTCTTCCATTATGAATTGATATTTCTTGTTTTCATTCTCCTGTATAAAGATGTTGTTTTCAGATGGCTTTAAATAGCATACATTTTGGTTTTCAAACTATGTGTCAAGGTCATAAAGGAAAAGTATGACCTAGTATCATGTTTATTTTACTCCTGTAAGATAGCATGGTTGTAAAACATAATAATAGTCATAAAGTAAAATTAGCATGATAATAATTTCTATTTTCAGCAAATATTCTAATTTTGTCATTTAATTCAAGTTTACAGTCTTTATTTACCAGGGATTACTAATCACACAATAATATAGTCTCAACAAAACATTAGACAATTTGCTTTTCTCCTGTTTTTATCAGGAATCTTGGTCAAATTAGCAATTTCAGAATTATGTTAATAAGTCCTTCACTTATGGAAAGGTACCTTCTTTTTTGCCATAAATATATTTCATTGTCAGAAAATGCTAAGAACATGACCGTAAATAAATAAAATACTGTTCTCAAAAGCATGCTCCTTTTTCTAAAAATTAAGTGTAGAATGTGCATGAGGCCAGGTCTGGAAAGAAATTAAATCAGCAGTTGAGAGCATGAAGATATTTAACGTGCATTTTATCACACTGGAAACATTGAACCAAAATGTTCTTATTTTTTCTTGAGTTACAAGCTAGCTGTTTGAATATTTTTTTAGCAAATTCTGAATACTTTGAAGAGGTTAAGTCATCCATGATATGCAACACTGTGTTTATAAGCTTAAAGAAGGGGATGAAGTGTGAATTTGATATGATTACAAGACTATACTTAGAGAAAGATAAGGATATTAGTAGTTAAGCCATGTATAAAGCTTAAGATTATCTTATCCAAAGGAAGAAGCTTCAGAGGTGTTAGATGTGATCTTTTACTTGAAAAGACCACATTGATAAGGATCTAATTTTATTGTTCTAAGAATAATAGAGATCATTATTATTTCATTCATATAGTACTATGTCTATGTTCATTATAGACAGGATGAATGAGCTCCTAAACCTGTAAGTGATGGTTATATTTTCTTCTCAAGTAAATTTGTCGTCTCACCCTCCCTTTCCAGTGTTTGTATATATTGGTTTTTATCTAGATTAATTTACATTTTTTTTGTATATTAAGCAAAATAAGGTTGGTATAGAGATTCATATTCATGTAGAGAGACTTCACTGATGGCTAGGCTGGCACAAGCTGGTGGTTTGTATGTGTCTGCATTTGTACCGCATATGGTGTGAAACTACTCATGTGTTAAACTGCTGAACAATGTGACAAATTACATTTACCACGCACCTGTGGCTACCTCACCTGCTTTGTAACCACTGAACCCTGTCCACCAGGATTTATTCTAACATTCTGATTCTCTAAGCAGCTTCACACAGCATATAAAATATCTAAAAACCCTGACTGAGAATTGCTACCACATAGTGCTTTCCCTCTGATTTATGTTGATGTGAACTTCAGAAATGGCAAGGAATTGTGCCTTTTAACTAATATGAAGTATAATGGGATGTCTGTCACAGAAGGATGAATTTCAGCTTTTCAGTTCCTCAGTGGGCTGTAGGAGCATAGATTGAAATTAGTGTTGCAAAGTGGATGTCTTGAGACTATTTTGTCTTTACCATGTACTTTTAAGGGGTTATATCCTTATCTTGTTCTGTTTTCTGAGGCTTCTTTTGCTTTGTGTTAAGTAATAAGACACTGTTATTTTGATTTCTGGATAAAGGCCTCCTGTCCTTACCATCTGCTGCCTTATCTTCACAGATACATACATAAGATGGAAATGAAGGACAAGCTGCAAGAAGACAAAAAGAAATGAAGTTTATTCCTGAGGTTCAGAAGGAGGAAGAGGGTAGTCTTTCAGTCTTTTTTTTAATGTCCACAGAAGCCATGATGCCTGTGAAAACTGAAACATCACTTTTTCTTCTTTTGTGTTTCTTCTTTTTCTACTTTTTTAAGTTGTTTCTCCATTAGTAAAGACCAATTTACTAGAGCAGGGCCCATTCCATTTGATCTACAGCCATTCTCCAGAGAGTTAGAAGAGGAGTTACATGTTGATTTATTCTTGATTTTGATATATGCGAGAAACAAGAGAGCAGCTCACACATCCAAGCAAACAGCTCGACCCTTCTCACTTGCAGATATACAGTCTTTCTGGTTGTGTATACTTGAGAAGCCTTTGAAACAGGTAATCTTTTACAGATTCTATAGAGGTGATACTTCTTTCTTATCTGCTTAAGTATATATGGCACCGAGGAAATCAGTCTGAAGTTCTTCTCACAGTCTTGCTCCCTTTGTGAGCTGCTGCAGGCCTGCAACTTGACCTGTGGTTTATGTAGTGCTAAAGATGTTATTCTTCAGTTGCATTAACTCCATGCTAGCATGCACTGGTTTTCACTGATAAACAGTTAATTTTCTTTGTAATAGTCAGTATGGTAGTGCCTTTTGGGTTTGGGAGCAAAAGCAGCTTTAATAACTCAGGTGTTTTAGCTGTTGCTGAGCAGTGCTTACACAACCTCAAGGATCTTTTCTGCCTCTCACTCCACCCCACTGGTGAGGCTGGGAGTGCACAAGGAGTTGGAATGGGGCACAGCCTGGACAGCTGATTCCAACTGACAACAGGGATATTCCATGCCACATGGCATCATGTTCAGCATATGAAGCTGGAAGACGGAGGAGGAAGCAGAGGGTGCTCTGAATGACAGTGCTTTGTCTCCCCAAGTGATCATTACTCATGACGGGGCCCTGGTTTCCTGGAGATGGCTGAACACCTGCCTGCCCATGGAGAGTGGTAAATTAATTCCTTGTTTTTCTGGGCGCACAGCTTTTGGTCTACCTATTAAACTGTTTTTATCGCAAACCATGTGTTTTCTCACTTTTACGTTTTCACATTTCTCCCCCATCCCATAGAGAGAGGAAAGGAGGGGAAGTGCAAGAATGGCTGAAGTGTGTGGCTGCTGACTGAGGGTAAACTGGAGTCACAATATTTTGATATTTAACAAGTACAGAACTGAATTGTTCATTCATAGATATATATATACATATGTATATATAAATATATACCTGAAGTCCATGTGATTAGCATTGTTATGACTGAACAACTACCAACTATTTCTGAGAAATTTAAAAAATAAATTACAATGAAAAACTAGTCAATTATGTAGATACTTGTTCTCGATTTCTATTGAACTTACTTTAAAAGCTAATATGGAACCTTCTTGACTGAGAAGTTCAAGAGAAGTTTTAAAAAGTCACTACCAACTTATAGTACTTGATTATAGATAAGGGGGAAATTGCATCCATCTTTCTACACCAGAGGATGTGCTGGGCTTTATGTAAAGGGGACAGAGACACAGGTGAGTCAGAAGCAGTGGTCTAATCCATATAAATATATAATCATGTTTTGATGATGCATTATCCTGTATTCTACTCTGATATGTGTGTGGTGAGATGTCCCCTGTTATTTCACAATTATTCCCTTACTAGATTAGAAGTTCCATCCTGATATCAAGAGTAGTTTCTTCTTCTGTACACAGAAGTTAAGTCTA
>JAYDZK010000001.1:60875366-60888581 GCA_034509185.1 Euphonia xanthogaster | reverse complement strand
AATCAAGTCCACATGGCTTGGTCTCTCTTTCTGTAAACTGTACTAAGCCTCCTCCTGCTAAAAGACAGCATCTTCTCCTGAAATCCTTAAAAAATAAGAGAGTTCAGTATATCAACCTACCTGAGCTCCACACTGTGTAACCTGAGGATACTTGCTTGCAAAAAGGAAGTGCATGGATTTGTGGCTCAGGCAATTAGGCTTAGTTTCCAGGGATACACTCTAACCATTGTGCCAATAATTTTCTCTCCCATCTCTTGAACCTGAGTTAAATAATCGAAGTGCATGCAAATCGTATAAGTATACTTTTAATTTGTCCATAAGTGACTAAAAGAGAGTGATAATTATCAGTAAGGATCAGCAATGAAGCTTGGAAAAAGTAAAATAGAGTGGTTTGAATTGATCTCTGAAGGCTCTTGTGCTCTAGCCACACCAAATATTACTATGTCCTGGACTTGATCACTTGAGCTGTGGCCTTTGATTAGCAAGGTCTTCAGTTTCTCCAAGGAAGGAGATCCCACCACTTTTTTCATCTCTTATTCTTTTTAATGCAGTACTTTGCTGATGATTTTTTTTTCCCAATGTCCAGTCTGAATTCCCCAAGACACAAGTGGCTTTTGCCCTTTTTCACACATTCTGCTGCTAAAAAGAATCAGGTTATATTGTGGAACATCAGTCACATACCTTTAGAGAGCTTTTAATTTGCTGCTGTTCTTGTCAGATTACAGTGTTTTAGCTGTATAAAAGTGAAGTTGTATCCATCACATTTATTTTTCTGCCATTCAAGATTTTAATTTATTGACGTTATAGAAAATACTTAAATTTAAACTTAGGGGACAATACCTGTTACTAACAAATATATTACCCAAAATTTTTGTTAATAAATTCACATCATGAGATAACAATACCAAATATTTTTCTTCAGGTATTAATGTACTTTGAGGAGACCATTTGAGAGGCTTTTTAAATTTATTGATCAAATAAAAAGTAATATAAAAATAATTAAGTAATGAATAAAAATAATTAAGTCATGAATATTGCATTTGTACAGAAGTAAAAAAAATGTGGCTAGCATATGCATTATTGAAGACTACTTTGGTAAAAACTTGTCATTGAATAGCTTTTTCTCTTTAAATTCACCTCATTTTCATGTTAATGTCTTTAGAAATGTCAGTTCAGTACTTTTGCTGTTACAAACTATTCAACAAGTAGCCATAAATAATGAATTAGTGGCAATATTGTTTTAATAACTTATTTAGGGCATAATTAATTTACAGCTTTAGGCATATTTAAATAAGGGTCTGCTTTTAAGTTTGTAGCTTTCAACAGAGCTTGTCTTAGGCTGGTAAACACAATCTGGGTGAAAAAAGGACCAAAAAAAGGCAAGAAAATGAAAAATCCCACAGTTCTCATGGCCTCATTTTGAAAAGCCTAATCTATAGGAAACATATGCTGCAAAATAAATTACCTGCGATATCTGAGCCCACACAGCAAATTCCTTCTCCCCCTCTTTAATTTGCTATCAACTTTATAATAGCCATTTCTGGGTTCTTCGTTGCTATTCCCCAATTCCTGCTTTTCATGCAGAGGAGTTAATGGGGTTATAATTTCATAATTAAAGCAGATAATTTTAATTTCTCTGATGACTCTTTATTATGATAATCTTGTTAAGATTATGGTGTTCATTTGTTGCTGTGAACGATCATTTGGCTTTTGTAGAAGCTGTCTGTGCTACTGAGCCACTAAATAATTAAGCAAGCAGAACATTCAAACCAGCAAAGTCTTGCTGTTAATGGAAGACCAAAGTCAGAGTTAACTCTCTGTAAACCTATTAAGGGATTCAGACAGAGAACATACCAGATTTACTGTCAGTCATCAAATAAGAGATAAAGCTTCATTAACTGAGTATCTAATTTCACATTTAATGAAGAGCTGGCCTCCTAGATTGGATGTCAGTGCAGGCTTTCATAGGACAACAAACATAAAATGAAATGCTTCTAAACTAATTAGTTAATCCAACAGGAGGTCCAAGAAGTGAGGTCCTGGAGAGGAGTATCTAGCAGAGGGATAGTCCTGACTAAAATGTTGCCTCAGTTGCTTTAGTTGTCTTCTACAGTGCAGGATCATGTGTGTTTTAAAGTGAAAAAAGTGAATTATATTTAATTTTCTTGTTTGCTGTGTTTATGTGCACATGGGTCTCCTTTATGTCAAATTGTGTTGTCAGAGAGGACTGAAATAATAAATCTGGTACATCATCTGGTACAATACTTGCCTGTGCAGTGTACATGGAGAGCGCCTTTGCAAACATTGTATACATTGTGTCAGTATAAATATTTCTATTTGTTTAAAGGCTTTTTCAAATAAAACACTTTGGTGATTTGTATGAAGCTGCTTTTATGTTTATAGAGGCATAAATCACAAAAAATTCAAGATTTCAAGATTAACTTTCTGTTCTCTATTGTGGGATGTTTAGGTGGGTCATTTTTTTTTTTTTTTTTAATAATTTGATACTAAACTAGATCTTGGGCATGTGGGACTGATGGGAACAGGACATCACAGATGGCATGGAGGGAAAGAGGCATATCAAGACAATTCCATGCAATAATAAACATTTTGGCTTTGGAAAACTGACCATAAATATTTTCAGGTCTTGTGGGAAGTAGAAATGACACAAATATGAAGATTGCATTTCTGCATTTATAAAAACATTGCTGTAATAAATGAAAATATTTCCTGAGATTGTACATATTCACCAAGATTTTAAATAAAACTTTACTTACATGACATCCTTAACAAGCTCATAACGAAAGGAAAGATATTGCTACTTAGAAATAAATGAGGTAAACATGTTAAAAGCAAATGTAGCATTTGATATATTATGATAAAAGTGTACATTTTGAATAAGTATTCCAGTTGCTGTCATAATTTCAATGCATCAATAGCAACAAAGTTGCTTATGAAAAATCCATCCTTTAATCATATATTAACTGGATGCAGTTTTAACTTTTTGCCAACCTACACTTGCAACTACATTCCAAGGGAATTACTGTAAAGAGTTTACAAAGAAAAAGAAACACATAACTAACATTTTAAAAAATATTATATACATTTCTCTGAAAATATTTGTGTCAACACGAAATAGTTGATATGTAGTAAAGCAATCATAAAACCCTAAAACTGGATATCATGCCTTTTATCTAGTAATCTCTTGCATGTCATTATAACAGATCATTTTGTTGTGATGTGTGTTTCTGATCATTTTATTGTTTCTTAAGGAGTTTCATGTATTTTATGATCTTCAGCATTTTTCATGTTCTTAACTAGGGTATCAAGTGTCAATGTTTACTGCTGTCTTGAGGACACTATATCTCTTTTCCTGTATAAATTTAGCTTCTATGTGGATCTGCTATGCTTTAGCCATAAAATAAATCTGCTAGGTAACTCACACATCAAGAACCTGAAAACAAGAAGAGAAATTATTTTATATTGTTTTTTCATTTTATGAAAAGTTACATTAGTGATGTGGTGACTACTGTGCATCTGGGACAGGCAATCTCCAGTCTATGAAATAACTGATACTGATATCGGTATCACAGATAATGACGACTAAATACATTTCTACTGACTGTTGATAAATCACATTTTGCCCATTATAAATTATATTTCCCCATGTGGATCCTAAATTAAAATAGAAAATACCTTCTCAAAACGAAAGGATATCTGTCTCCCATATTTTACACATTGCAGTCAAATTGGCACTAGTAAATCTCATGAGTAATTACTTATCTGAACTAGCACTGTGAGAAGATCCATAAAGCAAGCTGCACCTATAAATGTTGCTTCCCTGAATTATATGCAGAAAGAAACTGCTGAAGACAGAAAACATCCTTTCTTAATTGTGGAACTTTCATTCTGGAGGTTGTTTAGAGATCTCAGTGTGCAATCTTGTTTTGTTATCCCTGGAATGGCTTTCCCAAATGTCTAAGTATAAACTAAAAGCCTAATAACCCCAATGGATTTTCCTTGAAACCTGTGTGGAGGTAAACACATACAAAAGAATGGCACAAAATATACATAGAGAAGACTGAGCTTTATCCATCAGATTATTTTCATCTATACTAAATAATGCTTGTGTAAAATATTATCACATTTCTTACAGCTTTTATCCCTATTTGATAGGACATGTTTCAAATGGCACATCCAATCACAATGTCTGCCTGTCAGGTATTAAATTCTTTGCTGTTAATAGAGATCATCACACCCTTATCCATAGGAGTTAGAGTTGAAATAAGGAAGAATTCTCAAGGTGCAGAGACTATTCAGCATGCGTGAGGGAAACAGACTACAGCTTGTGGGTGATGCATTTTCTTGTGCATGAATTAGCATGAAGAATAATTCATTGAAAACATTCACAATCAATTTTAGAAGAGTTATTTAAAGCCATACAGATGACTAACCACTAAACTTTACTTAGCATGTAATGGCTGGAAATACTGTGCTTTCAGGAACAAAATACCCAGAATTATCACTGTTTTTTGTATTCTTAAAAGTAAAAAATAATAAAAACTGCTGGTACACTAAGTTAGTGGGTACAGCTCTTTTATATAAAACCAAATATAAGATGTGAGTGTCAAGGCAGTAAGTTATTAGGCAGAAAAGAGAAAGACGTCTAGAAGATTAACAAGGCCGTATACAGCAACCCAGACTGTGGCACCTGCTGCAAGCCTGACCCAAAGAGGGTTTTTAGATCCAGCACCCACCTGAGACATGGCACAGCTTTATAAGCTTAGCTTACTAAGAAAGGTCCATCAAAAAGCCTGTTGACGGATAAGAAATCCAGATTACAGTCTGAGGGACACATGATGGTTATGTTAGAAGAAAGTACTGAGGCAAATCTGACAATCCAAGAAATGTGAGGGTGCTGCAGCCCTATGCCCTGAGGTCCAACAATTGTAAGCTGTAGTGAGTGATAAGTTTTTCCCTCAGCCTCCCAGTTCCCTTCAGTTACTCATTATGAAACTTGTGCTCCTGACATTTCACCAGCTCTGTCACCCTTCTCTGGACATGCTCCAGCACCCCAATGTCCTTCTTGTAGTGATGAGCCCAGAGCTGGACGCAGTATTCAAGGTATGACCTCCACAGTGCCGAGTAAGGGGGGACAATCAGTGTCCTGGTCCTGCTGGCCACACTATTCCTGGTACAGGCCAGGATGCCATTGGCCTTCTTGGCCACCTAGGCACACACTGAATCATGTTCAGCTGGCTGTTAACCTGCATCCCCAGGTCCTTCTCCACCAGGCATTTTTCCAACCACTCTTCTTCAAGCTGTAGTGTTGCATGAGGTTGTTGTGACCCAAGGGCAGGTTGTAACACTTGGCCTTGCTGAACCTCATTCAGTTGGCATAGGACCACTGGTTCAGATCCCTCTACAGAGACTTCTTACCCTCAAGCCATATCTTACTGGGCTCTTAGAAGATATTTCCTGAAGAGTCCAAAATGTGATCTCCTGAAATGCAGTGAGATTTTTTACTTAAATGCAGTCTTATTATTTATTTTTTCTCACTCTTCTCAGGAGACCCCATTGTTGCAGCAGCCAATGCTGCCCCCAGCCTTCACACTTTCAGCTACTGGGGTTTTTTTTTTTTGTAAGTTTGAAGACCAGCATCATGTCTTCTTTTATCAGTTCCTCAACCATATGTGACAGAAAGATGTTGTCAACATACTCCTGAATTGCTTTTGTCTCTCTGTGCTATCCTTCCAGAAGAATTCAGGACGGTTATGCCACACATGAGGATAAAAGCTTGTGACTGTGAAATACCTATTTCTTCCTGATTAGGCAGTCTGCAGCGGATAACTGCAATATCACCTCACCTCTGCTGCTCTGCTTGCCAGCCCCAACTCATAAGGTCTCAGCTTGCTCATCATCTCTCTGTACACAAATCACCATGCATTCCTGCTTCTCTTGCACATAAAGTGCAATTCCCCTTTTTCACCTACTCAGTATAATTATACCAACCAAAACCTTGTTTCTGACCCTTGCTGCACAAACAGCTTTCAGCCCTTTCTCTCCTCACTTGCAGGACTGATGAGAAAAACCTCCAGGCTTCCATGTTTCAGAGGTTTCAGGGATCCTTTTCTGCAAAAAAGTCACAGACCCTATTCTGTAGTTAGGACTCTGCAGATGGAGCAGGTGCTGTGAACTTCTAGGCTCTACTGTCACAGGAGTCTCTGTTTCTGTTCCTGAAGCTCCAACTTTGAAAACAGCAAAGAAAAGGACTTCGAATCAATAGCAGGAGGATAAGACTTTATCATGCCACTGTAAATGAGTAATTGGATAATAACTATAACAAAGAAGGAGTGGTCAAAATATTTTGAAACTATTTTTGTATGGGAATGTTGTATACTGGAGAATATACTACAGAAGTCCTAAGGCATTTCAAGATTCATTGATTTGATGGAGTATGGTTTACAGAAATACCTTTCGTAAAGATATATTCACTGAGGGAGAGAGAGCAAATGATTTTGAATATGTTCAGAAGATGCAAGCCTCTAGGCATTTTAGCTACTGAGATTAATTTTGTCATGAAACTTAGGATCTTTCACTAGAACTAACTAAAACACACAATTAAAATTTGGTCATTTTTATGAGGCTTAGTTAGACTTTCGTTTTCCCTAAACCAGCAGGATTTATTCTGTTAGTTTTCTAAAGGGAAGAGTTATTTAATCCATCCACATGACAAATAAAATCTTACCACTTAGTAAATTGAGAAGCTAATGGACAGAAAAGTAAGTTTGAAGCCGGTTCCTTCATAGGGAAATTTGGTGAATAAAAATTTGGTGAAATAAAAGGGAATATCACCTATCTTGAATTATTAAAAGTGAATTAAAGTGAATACTAAAATGAAATCATAACTTCTTGCCATCTTCCTGAATAGGTATACATTTTTGAATCTCACTCTGTAGAAGTATTGTCTAGAGTCAGTTGCTGTACAAAACCAAAAACAATTTCTGCAGCTAAGCCACAAATCTTCAGTTTTGCAAAATTTTTTGATTGTGGAAAATACCTGTGATGTTAATTTAAATAAAAATTCTTTCCATTTTTAGTGTTAGTAGATTTGATGACAAACAGGTATCTTATTAATTTGACTTACATGCTATTAAAATCAATGGCATCATGCGTTATTTTAGCAATATAAAATGGAAGACTTGGCTGTAGGCAGAGAGGACTACAAAGAAATACATTGCAGTTCCAGACAATAAAAACAAAACAAAAAAAACCCCAAACTAAACCAACCAACCAATGAACCAGCCAACCAAAGAGCCCCCATAAAACCTCAATAAACAAACAAAAAAGCAAATACTCAAAAAGAAGCACAGTGTTTGGATAACAGACTTATTGGTATTTTAGACCTTGATTTTATCAAATAATTTTTTATCAGTGGCAATGTTGGCCAATCATGGGGTCATTCTTAAAGGATAAAATCTGCTGTTACCAGCTGTGGGACACCTATAGGGTTGTTAATTTTTGAATGTGGAACAGTGGATTTTGAAGATGTTCTTTTCTGCTGTGTCTACCATCTTGCTAATACAGCTCAGAGTACCTTTTTCCTTCCATGGGCCACTCCTGGCTCATGTTCATCTTCAGCTCTCAGATCCTTCATTGAAAAGATGGTTTCTTGCTGGTTGACTCCAGCTTGTATTGATATGTTGGGTTATTCTTCTCCTGGTACAGGACTTTACAATTCCCTTTGTACTTTACATCCCTGACAGCCCACTTCTCCACCTTGGTATTCAGAGAGATTCAGATCTCTCTGAATACCACTCCTGTCTTTTACTTCTTTTTTTACATGCCTCCCTATCCTTAAAATAGGAAAATGAAATAACTGTTCCTTTTTTATGATCTTAAATGTAAAATACTATTGTAAGTAATGAACGCGACGTTCAGGCTGAGGAGTAAAAATAATGACCCTGTGGCATACTTTTCATTGACTGATTTCTGTAGTATGGTTCTGGAAGCTGAGAATAGCATTAGTAAGCTAGAAGCTTTGTCTATTTCCTATGTATGAAACAAAGATGTTTGTCTTTTGAATTTTACTCCAGGAGACAGGCAGTTTATTTTGAATTTTTATAGGTCTGAAAATTTTAAAGATAAGTGCCTTTCGGCTCTTTATTGCAGTCCTGATTTAAACTTCATCTGGCTTTTCTTCTGCAAAATATTTTCAGCTCATGATACGGATTGGAAAAAAATACTTGAATCCAAAAGCTTCTTCCCCTGGTTCCAACCCATGTGTCTTTAGATTTATTTTAGTTCTTGACCTGGAAAAAGGATAAATTACCGGTATGTATTTAGATAAATAGGTGGTTAGTGTTTATTTCCACTTATATTAAATTGCTTCATGCATTACTTATCATAACATACATAAAATGCCACAAATTTGATACACAGTAAATTCAGATGCAAGATGGACTTGTAGAAGAAAAATGAAGAGAAAACGAGGTGTGTTAGCAACATCCAAAAATTTTTACAATCTGATTCTGGAGCAAGAAATTACAAGCCATCATCCTCATCACATCTCTCCTAGCTAATTATTTGGGATGCTGACCACCACTGTAGATTCAGCCCCCTTATTCTTTCCCTCATGGAAATGATTGTTCTTAAAAGCTGCTATGCACTGAAAGTGTGAAGGAGGGCTTTACCACATCTATTAATTATCAGAAATGTGGATGTAACTGGAAAAAACATTGGAACTGAACAGAGATAAAAATACTTTCTAGATAGCTATAGAGGAGTCTTTTGAAAACTGTAATTTTTTAATTAATATTTTGTCAGTTTATAACATTGACACTTATTTGTCTTAATGCTGATATTGATCATGGATGTATAGTTCACTGACTACTGATGAATTTCATTGATAAATCATGTAAGTCCACATATTACAAATGCTAATCTGTTTTAAACCAAGTTAATTGATGTATGTAGAAAGATACTTGAAAATCACAGAGATAATTCTTTGTTTTGCTATAACTTTGACTTTAGTTTCTCAATGAATCAAATATCTGTGTACACTCAGGCATCCCTCTGAACTTTTCTTACAAGACATCAGTAGATCTTCATACCATTCTGGGTTTTGGATAGCAGAAGGGGATGTACACAGATGGGGAAGTACAGATCTAGTCGAATAATGTTAGTGATAATTTGATAGTAAATTTTTTCACCTTTCTCCAGAATCATTAGTAATTTCTCAGCCTCATTTGGAGAGAAAGGAAGCAGCCTTTCTTGACTACTGGTTTGTAGTCTCTGCCCAAAAGAGAACTGTGGAAATGTAATTCTTTAGTGAGGCTTTTGTCTTCCTGCCCTGTTTTTAACCATGATCACAACAACAAAAAGAACAAAAGAAGCTTTATGCAAAATTTTATTTAGGTACTGCTGAAGACATACATGTAAAGAAAGCAATCAAAACTACTTCTATTTAAAATTATGTATTTTTGCTTTAATGGGCAGAATACTGATTTTATTTATTTTCTCCATAATTTCATCAAAATAGTAGATATTCAACAATGGTTTAATAAATTTATATTTGTTTAATAAATTTATATTCTGCATGCCTTTTTTATTTGATAAGTAATGAGATCTATGCCGTAAGCACAGGCAAAATTTAAGGTAAAACTGCTGGAAAAAAGGGTGGTTAGGGAGTATTTATGATAAGACATAAGTGTTATAACAACACTTATCTGTGAACTTTACTGTAAAGTGACTTTCAGAGCCTGAGGTTATGGTTGAGAGCTCAATGTTTTGTTTACTGCATAAGCTAACTAATCAACAAAACCAATTTTGCTGCACATGCTACAGGACATCTCTGGTTCTGCTTGCTGAGAAAGAATTTGTCTTTGTGGAAGTATCACACATCATAAACAGTGTGATAGCTGCAGTTGATATGCTGGTGATTTTACATAAATTCAGAAGAGTGCATCCAAAGCCATTTGCTAGGGGATTTTTGTGCTGTAGTTAATGAACCACAGAAAGGTATTGCGGGAGTTAAGAGAGCTGGATATTTGGTATATTTTAACATGCTTTAATGTATAAAGACAAAAATTACATTTCTCACTAAGCTGAAAATAAGAAATTCTCTGTTCTGTGATGAAGCTATAGACTCTCTTGTTGAGACTAGAGTAATGGAATTTAGAAGCTTTGCATTCTTTTTGGTTAAATATTAGTATTATGAACTTCACATGTCCTCTTCCCCCAATAAAGGAGAATGATGTTAGGCTACAGAGATAGGCAAGTGAGTGAGCCACTGACTATGACCTGGCCTGATATTAAGCTGACTGAACAGGATATGAAAAACTACTGGTAGTGACATGAAAAATTTTTGGATGTAATAGATAACAGTGCAACAGCTGGCAAATGTTAATGATTGCACTATGAAGGACCACCACATTTCACAGTTGCTTAGGGGGCAGTTATGTGAGAACTAAATAATAGTTAAATATCACAGACTGCTGGCAGGGGGTACTGGGAACCTTTATAGAGGTAGAATTTTCTGATGTCAACACCTTAATAACTAGATTTGTAATACCATAAAGGTCAGAGATTACCTTGGTAATGGTATAAGAAATAGAAAATTTGCGTGTATATATATATAGCAAAATTGAGACTATAGGGGAAAAGTAATTAAATGTGGGTTACATACTTGAGAGGAGACCAAGAAGGGAAAAGGGAGCTATGAGGACAGCTAGAAGGAGAGTCAAGAAATGTGAAAGAGATAGCAAGTTATGTGACTGGTTCTGTTTGGGGATACCCATTGTGTAGCCCTGCTTATGATCTCTGCAGTCTAAGTCTGGGTAATAAATAAAAATTTTCTGGCTATACATATTTCCACAAGTAGAAATGCCAGAGATCAAAGTGCTGACTCACAGAGATATCTCAGTAACAGGGTGTTGGTACCCATTTCAGGTTTGCAACACTGATATTTATCTACCACTTCCTAAATGAATTTGACTGCTGATATATAGACAACTAACTTTGGAAAAGATAAAAGAAGAAACCTCAAGCAGAACTTCTCACTTTACAAAAACCATATAGCATTTTTAATAGACCAGGGTAGAGGGGCATATGCTCCACACCCTCCATTAATGGAAATCTGTAAAATATAAATAAACATTTTGTAAGAATAGGAAAAATAAAGTTGACAATGCATTACAGGAATGGAGTAGATAATGGCTTCAAATTTCTTTCAGTCTTATTTTTTCACAAGTATTATTGTTCTTTCTTTTTTAAACAAAATTCACTAAAGAGTTATAGAAAATGTATTGTTCAGCTACTCTGGACACCTTTATCTGATGATGTATTTCATACCTGTCCACTCATTTCCTTATAAATGCTGGTTCAATATTCATCCAACACATGCATTTCTATAGTATGACCTAAAACTTAATTGCAACATTTCAGTGTATATTGACTTGCTGAAGCAGAACTTCATTGATTTATCAGCAGGACTATATAAAAGATGAAATTACTCACCTGGGAGTGTCAATAGAATGTCAGTGAAGAATACGTTCATTTTCTGCCTGAAATATCTCAGTCCTGAAATAACACAAATAAATAAGACCCAAACACAAAAAATACAGCTTTTTCTTTTTTCCCTGTTCACCCATGTCAGCTTTTATTTTTTTACCTTCTTATCTTTCAAACAACCTGTTATGCAATAAACTTTCTCACTATCTTCGCAGATTGTTCCTGAACTTAGGATTTCTTTTTGTTGTACGTCATTGTACTTTTGGAGGTATTTTGTTCCAGCTTTTCGTCTTCATGCACACTTCAAGAAAAGGCTGTTAGAGAACAGCCCGTGGTCACATTAGAAGAAGTTTTTTGTCTAGACAGTGAGATAATCACAGTTAACATCAATGCAAACAAGGAAGAATATTTTCTGAAAGGTCTGTTAATTTCCTTTTGAGATAAAAAGCTTGTCAGAAGAATTTTAGAGTGAAATTGAAATCCATATGATCCTAAAAACTTTGTACAGTAATTTTTAACCTGTTGTTGAAGATAAATAACAAAAGCACCAGTATACAAACAGTACCATAAGTTTTAAATCAGATGCCTGCGAGCAAAGCTGAAAGCTGCAGAAATTATTATCTTTTTTTATCTTCTTTTACACTGAGGTCTTTCAAAGCAAATGATCTTTTAAAATGTTTCCCCTATGGTTTTTTTAACAACTCAGTCTCCCACTGGCTCTGCTCACCAAAAACCATAATCATAGCCTTTACCCCGTAAAGGTTATAAGGAGCTGCTGTGTGCAAGGTTCCCAACTACATGAATGGTTCTGGTTTTAAATTTCTCATCTTGGTGGCTGGTGGTAAATTGTTTTTAGATTCCTTCAGAAGTTCTACTTTTTTGTTTCCTTTTCTAAGCATATTGGTTTCTTACTTCTTCTGTAAGATGCAGGTGCTCAGGCTTGCCTCTGTCAGGCCTAAGCAAGGGTGAGGAGGATCTGGGACTGCCCTGTGCTGGACACACGGGAAAGTTCCATGTGTCTCCAAACCACCAACCACAAGGGATGGCTGAGCCCCACAGCCAAGTGGGTGACATCTTAGGAAAGGTGTATTTAAGGAGTGAGAAGTGAGGAAAACCATCAAACAATCCTGCAGACACCAAGATCAGTGCAGAAGAGGGGGAGGAGATGCTCCAAACACCTGAGCAGCCTGTGATGAAGTGCATGATGAGACAGGCTATCCTCCTGCAGCTCGTGGGGGATCATATTGGAGCAGATGTCTATACTACAGGCTACAGCTTGTGGATGACACCTTGATGCCTGAAGCAAGCTGCAGACCACGGAAGGCCAAACAGAAACAAGCTTCTGTCAGAAGCTGAAGCCCAGGGAGAGGTGCCCACACTGGACGAGGCTTGCTGGCAAGACTGGTGATGTATGGGTGACCCAATTGAGCAGTCCATTCCTGTAGGACACAACTCCATGGAAAGGACCCACTCTGAAGCAGTTGTTGAAGCACTGGAATCTTTAGAAAGGACCCATGATGGAAAAGTCCTGGTAGGACTGTATTCCATGAAAGGAAACTCAAGCTAGAAAAGAGTAACAGCATGCCATGGTTAACCTCAGGCAGAAACTAAAAACTACACAGCTGTTCACCCATCCCATCCCATCCCATCCCATCCCATCCCATCCCATCCCATCCCATCCCATCCCATCCCATCCCATCCCAT
>JAYDZK010000001.1:60827435-60875325 GCA_034509185.1 Euphonia xanthogaster | reverse complement strand
CCATCCCATCCCATCCCATCCCATCCCATCCCATCCCATCCCATCCCATCCCATCCCATCCCATCCCATCCCAATCACCCCTGTCCCTGCCCAGTGAGATGTGGGAGAGAATCAGAAGATTAAAATCACGCATAATTAATGGTTTTGTGACATCACCACAAATATTGTGCCCCCACCTTCCCTCTTCTTCTATCAGCTTAAAATGCTGAGCATGATGCCAAATGGTATGAAATTATCCCTCTGGCCATTTGGGGTCAGCTGTCCCATCTGCGTCCCCTCCTAACTCCTTGAGCATCCTGAGTCTCCTCACTGTAGGGGAAGTGAGAGAAGCAGAAGAGGTCATTGTGCAATAACTAAAACGTCTTTGAATTACCAACAGTTTTCAGCACATAACCAAAGCATAGCCCCACTATATTTGCAATTAGCAATAGCTTAAGTTATTTTTCCCCAAATCGAATCTTTTTTGCATGTGGCAGTAACTGGCAACTGATTGCCCTATGCTTTTTTGAACTTGTAGGCTTTTTAATCTTATTTTCTTCCCCTGTTCCACTGAAGACAATGAGTGAACCAGCCAAGTCTAACCCTACATGCACTGTATATATGCAGAAATTTAATTTTTGTTCCATAAATAAATAAAATAAAACAAAACTAGTAGATATTCTTGGCTTCCTTATTGAATGTGGTATCTTTCTTTTTGGAATTCAGATTTAATAGGAATTACAGAGGAATCAAATCCAGAAACAGGTAGATATAATGTAGAAATGTGAATACTCTCTTCTCTAGTTTAACCACGTCCCTGCTAGTTATACATCAATATCCTGGTAAGAAGCTATATACATAGATTAAATCATTTGTATAGGTTAATTTAACAACAGCACTTTTAAGTTCTGTAACACCTTAAGCTAATGAATATCTATCTAGAGTCTCTCTTTGCTTTTTCTTCAGTTGCTGTTATAGAAATAATAACAAATCCCTGTGACTTAATCATGATACAACTAGTATTTTTTTAAGATTTTTATAATGCCGTTCTACCTACTCTGGGAAAATTACCTGGAGATACATGAAATAGCCAATAACCATCCTTTCCTGATATCTTAAATGAATCTTAACTTTATAAAGCATTTAAAGAGAAGTAGTGAAAAGACATCTCAAAACCAATAAACAATATGCATATCTTGTTTTTCTGTAAAGCTAGACAGCTATATCTCAAAAGGATAATTGCCTTCAAAATCTCCTGAATCCTTTTTCTCTTTCCTGCTATGCATTTTACCCTTTACACAGTTGTGATGAGAGAACTCATTCTCTTTGATTCTTCTGTCTCTCTGAATGGCTTTTAAACTTAATAGTTTTCTTTGAATGTCTTCTTTTCTACTCTGAGCAAATTTTGTAGGTCATTGGAAATAGTAAAAACCAGAAAATCTCTCACAAAACCCCTCAAATATATTTCTAATTATAAAAATTTGTCTTGAGAATTTTCAAAAATAACTGACGTGTCATGGATGATAAATCAGGAAGCTTCATTCAAGTGTGACACTGATATTCTCATGCTGTTGTACATCCCCTTTGACACTTGTCTCCACACACAAAGTATTCAAATTGCTGAGTTGCAATGATTTCACTGAAGGGGAAATACCATATATTTCTATATTTCAAACTGAAAATTTGCTCTAAATTTCTTCTCAGCAAACTAATTCTATAAACATTGCATGTGATCTGCTATTAACTTATTCTGCAAAATGAGAAAAAAGGCTCAGACTCCTTGTCTCTGATTTTTTTTTTTTTTAAATACTAGCTGAAACAGAATAATCCCTGTGGGTGACAGCAAAATTAACAAAGCCTGATGCGTACATGCGGAACAAATTCCTTGTGTGTCCTTGGAGCCATCATTATACAGGTTCTCAGCAGAGTGCTTTCTTTTAATCTTTTTGCAATCTAACAATGAGATACATATCCTTTATTCTGTCCTAAGGCATAAAAGCCTTTGCTGAATGTGAAAGCTACAGCAGTTTTGGCCGGGTTGTGGATTTTTTTTGGTTTGGGTTGGGGTTTTCTGGTGTGTTGCTTTTTTTTTCCTCTTCCCATGAGGATTTTGTGACCTGTGTAGGAAATACAGAATTCAGGCCAGGAATTCCAGGTGAAAAAGGCTAAAAGAGTGTTAGCTTTTTTCAAGTTAAAATTTGCTTCCCAGGGTAAGATACCCAGAGAACCTAATCTCCTAGACTGTACCTGTATGAATTTGTTTATGATACAGTTAACTATAACAAACATACTTGCAATAATATTTCCCTCCTCTCTCCACTGTTGTGTGTAGGTCCAAACATTTGTGATAAAAGAATTACATCAAGAAGACTGACTATTTAGTTTCTTAACTAATTTATCCTCAAAGTCTCATTTTGCCTGCATTTGAAAGAGCCTTTCAATATTTCAGAATGTAAACATTTTCTCTCTTCTCCGGTGTAGGAAACTGAGCTGCAGAGAGAACCAGGAGTAATCTAACCTGTATGAAAGGACTGCACAGAATGGATAATTTACCTTAATTCACCATTTCTTGAGCCAGTAGGTACTCTCTATCTGGAGTCCACCTGCTTGATAAAAGCATATATAATAACATAAATAAAGAAATAGCCAGATATGGTCACAATTGTCTACAAAAGGATTCATTGTATACAACACCTGTCATATGCTTTTTTATTACAGCATCTGTAAATACTTTGAAAACAAAATTCAATCTATAGTTCAGAAAGAAAAAGTAATAAAATATGAAACCAATTGTTAAGAAACATGTTGATCTGAAGTAAGTAAATGCAACTACTGTTGGAGCGGGAGAGCCAATGCAAATTCAGAAATGCCTCAGTCATAAACTGGCAGTCTTGTGTCAGAATTTAAAATAGTGATCCATTCAAAAACACTTAAACCTTGGTTTCTGTGCTGGCATAATTAATTAACGATAGTTTTGATGCTGAGTTTTATGATTTATGCTGGGAAATGGACTGAGACTACCAATTCATTCCTCATTAATCATTCAAAGATAATTATTTTCAGCGGCTACCATGTGGACTGGATTTGAATTAATATCTTTAAGGATCAAAAGGAGTCTACTCCT
The DNA here is from genome assembly GCA_034509185.1 of Euphonia xanthogaster. Classification (NCBI taxonomy): domain Eukaryota; kingdom Metazoa; phylum Chordata; class Aves; order Passeriformes; family Fringillidae; genus Euphonia; species Euphonia xanthogaster. The sequence goes on along the minus strand of JAYDZK010000001.1, from coordinate 60,872,222 downwards.
TAAACAAATAGCAGAATCAAAATTCTTGCTCATTATTTTTATCAGATTTGGTTTTATCATGCATAAGAAACCCAAGTTATATAATAATGCATTTTGAAATACAGAGATAAGGAGATTGAAGATTAAGATGCAAAGCGGGGGTCAAAAAACACTTTTTTAAAATTATTTTTTTAAAACTTTACCAATACTTTCATTTTAAGTCCAGACAGACAGATTGCTGCTATGTAAGCAGATGGTTAAGATTTTTTACACCATCACAGTCAAGAATGCATTTAATAAATTACTGTGTCATTTGTTTTCCCCAAAAAATTAATTTCAGTAAATTGTACAGTCAATATTTCAATCACATCACTGGAATTGGTGCAACGCTTGGCAACAAAAACAACAAGCTAGTGTTGCTAATGTGCAAAGGAAGATATGACAGCAAGATTTTCTTGTACTGGTAATCAGCAGTCCTGAAAAATACAGAAGTCAAATAGATCATGATACATTTTAAAATAAACAGTTAGTTCTACTTGAAAAATTATATCCTCATGCAATTGATTTTGAACAAAGTTTATACAAACAGCATGAAAAAAAATCAATTATATTTGCCTAACAATGTGACAGACATTTTGTTTCATTGATTCTGAATCAAATAAAATTAAGATATAATTTAAATAAGTACTAGAAAGTAGTAGGAAATGCTGTGCAGGCAAAGTTATCAAATTCTGTGGCAATAGCAATTACATTCCTGAAAAGTTTGCACTTGAGGAGAGATGTAGAGCTCTCAAGCTCAAACATCATCAACATTGAAATGACCTTCTTTGTCTAACAGATATTCCACTTACAGTGGTATTTCCACACATACACTGCCCCAGGCTGCTGCAGAGAATTGAAGATAGTATTTGTATAAAGAAATGCAGTGCCACCATAAGCCCAGCAGGCTTAAAGCTGTTGAAAACTTGGCCTGTGGTATTCATTAGAGTAAAACCTGTTTTAGACCATCCTGAATAAAATGCAGCAGTAATAAAACAGCTCTAGTCTCAAGGTACAGAAGTGCAATTTTCTCTTTGTTGTGAACTATAATTGGTGAATATATTAGTACTTGCAACTTGCAAGGAGGAGATATAATGCCTGCTATTGTCTTCACAAATATTTGTAACTGCTTTGCATCCTTTTCTTTCATGAAGGGTATGACATTCAAGTGCCATGAACTGGAAGACAAGAAGTGTGATATTGTTCTTAGACAGAAAACTGAATGTTCCTCTAGCTAGAGGACTGCAGCCAGGAATCTTTCCCAAGTCAAAAATTAGAGATGCATATTCATTTATCTACGAGAGGATTTTCTATAAAGTGTATCTCTTCTCTATAGGTGGCACAGAATGCAATTAATTAATTCTTAGCCTTAAAATGAAGCAGCATTTATCCAAGAGATTAATAAATGGCATGCAGCCTTGATACATTGCCAAAGCTTGCTTTAGTTTATTTTTGAATGATATACTGCCTTTTCATGAACACACATTCATTAGTAAAAAGCATTAAACAAATGTTGTACAGAAGTGAAAACAAATCTGTTTGCCAAATTGGATATGCTTGAGGCAAATATGAGGGTTGGATTTTTGTTTGGTTTTATTTTTGATTTTTGAAATAAAGCAGGAATAGTACTCCTTCTCATTTCATTTTCATTTGAGCATTTTTATGGTTGCTTTCTGCAATATGCTTTTACAAGTAATAATATAAAAAGTTCTCTACCTTTAATAATTGCTTTCCTGATTTATGCAACAGGTATTACATTTAAGCAATGTTAAAATATGTTTTAAAAATATATTTTCCTTCTGCATTTTCCTTTGAAATTTGACAATAATTTAAGAGACCTTTATTACACATTCTCTAGACCATTAGCAAAGGTATAGGAATTCGGTTTTGTCCAATAGTCAGCTGGCAACAGATTTTATGATTATGAAACAAGCCCAAATCACAGAAAAATCTAGTCCCAGAGGAACAGAGAAAAATCTTACTCTTCAAAATGCTAAGTTAAGCACACATCTTTTGTGATCATTATATTCATAGGATTAAGGTGGTCCAGAATATTTTAAATAAAATATAAAACATTATAAATAAAATATAGCAACTTTCATCTGTATATTCAGGTATGCCCCCGTGTTCATTTGCTACTAAGCTACAAATTTTAGCACCTATTCAACAGCAATAAAATAAGCATGATATGCAATTCAATTGGTCAGAGTCATCTTTCTGCTGAAACATAAACAATCACATGCCAGCAGTCTTGCCACATTGCCTTTGCTCCGGTTGAAAAGAACATATTGAAGTGAATGACAAGTAGATATGAAATTGAAAACTTTAGGGGTTTAATCCCAAGAAAATATTTCATTAGGACCAGATGATGATGATGATGATGATGATTATTATTTATTTTATATTCTTCTTTTTATCAGCTGAAAAAATAAAAATAAGCTAGATCTTAAGAAGTAGTTTATTGATTATAATGTTACTTTTGGATTAATTTCTGGGAAATTACCTAAGAATTTAAAAGGAGAAAGAGGAAAACCAACACACGATATTTTTATGAAATATGAAATTTCTGTGTGACACAGCATTAAATATTTTGTTTTTTGTAAAAGCTCTCATATATTGAATAGAGTCCAGGATGTATAAGAGGCCCTTAACATTAGCTGCACTTTTCTTCAAAGTTCTTCAACTGATAGAAAATAAGTGTTGAAAAAGTGTGCTTGGGAAGTTCCACACTTGCATCTTCCATGAGGAGGACCTGTCATGATATTCACAAACATGGATATATGGCCAGGGCAAGGCTGCCTATGTGTCTCAGGGAGTGAAAAGATGTAAAGTGTTTTGTAGACTGTGCCAGGGGAGAAAGGGTGCTGACATATGCTGAAGATGCCATAGCTCCATATCAGACTCCTATGTGGAAATGCTCTGGTCACCTCTTGGCAGGCATTTGCCGTTCCATAGCTAAATATGGCCTTGTGGATACAACTTTCCTACTGTTTTCATTGCTCATCTTCCTTGCCAGGTGGTCTGCTCTGGAACTGAGAGTGCAGCTCTCTGCAGAAAGAGTGGTGGATAGAGAACCAGTCCCAAAGACAGCATTCATCCAGCAGCAAAGGACATGCAGAAATAAACCAATCCAGCCAACCAACCAACCAACCCCTCGTGAAAGATAAAAGGTTTAAGAACCACCACCATAGGCGGGATGGGTTATGGCTGTGTATGCTAGGGAAACAAAATAGTACTACATCTATAGCAGGCTGCTGTTTCAGACAAGAGCGAGTCCTCACTACAGGATTTTGGATAACCTAAATGCAGTGTGAAATCGCCATAGTGGAGTAACTCAGCTAAACAGCTAAATCTTGTGACAAGGTTGGTTTAAATGGATTTTATAAACTTAGTACTGACAGAACCTAGAAGACAGATTTTTTGGTCTTTGGAAAATTATGTGTTTTGAGGAGGGACACCTGTTTTGGGATAGAATACCTGCTGTGTAGTGCTGTATATCTGACTTAATTGTTCAGATGATCCTCTATAAATCTTCTCTTGTATTAGGTGAAGATAGGAGGAAAAAAACAACAAACAATGGAAAAAAATTTATAACCCCACCAATCCTATTTTTATTGCAATAAGAGCAATGTGTTTTAAAATACCAGGTCAAAACTAACACTAATTCTTGGTTTCAAATTCTCTAAATTTTTGTTTACTGTTCTGATAAACTGTTTCTCTTTTTTCCAAGTGTTTCCTTTTCTTTATTTTGCTTCTGAGAAAAATGTCAGTGGACATACTCCACAAGGGACACCAGACCTGTGTGCTCTCTAATATCTGTTAAATGGCTGTTTGACAGATGAAGAACCAAATTTTATTTCATTAACTAGCTTTGATTCTCTCAATCATTAAGCAAAATGCTTTTTTCCAACCAAAAATAGTGTTGGGGACTCAAAGACATTTTCTGAAATAGCAGTCATGTCCCATAAGATGTAATTATCAAATTGCATTTAAAGAAGCAACACTGCAGATGAAGACATTTGTTAAAGTATTCCAACTAAAACACTGAAAGACTATGATGACAGGTTGCTTTTTACAGCATTGATTTCTTCATTCTCTCTAGGACATGTGACGAGACTGTAATTCAAAAGGTACTTGATTTGCGTGTGTACAAGCTGTAAATTCTTTAGTAGGCATGTAGAATTTGTTTTCCAAGAAATTAAAAAGCTTTGAATAAATATTATTTCATGCATTTATATACAGGAGAATAATAACATGGGCATGGGATTTTTGTATATATTTTTGCATTTAACAAAATTAGGGTGAATATTTGTCCTTTTATATATCTCTTCTCATGAAAATCTGGGAACAATCTAATTTTTGTTTCTGGCATTATTTTGAAAGTTTTTCTATCTGATAGTTCTCATTAAATCTCTCTTAACCCATAGGAATACATGAGCAGGAAAAATGCTGTAATTTTAGTAAGTTTTATTGCACTGCAAACAGTCGAGTCTGTCTTTCATGCAATCATTAAGACCTAATTAAAAACTCAGAACATCTTTTACTTATCATTATATTTTATTGAGCATTTAAAATTAAATTGTGACTAAGTGAATTTAAAAAAAGGCATCTCAAAAGTTAAAAAGCTTCCTAATTCTCAAGATTCTACTGTTCATAAATATGCCATACAGTTAACCATATTGTTTACTGCTGTTCGTTCAATGAGGAGGAATTACGGACATGACATAAAGCTCTACAGATCTTTTACACTTCTTACTGTTTAGCAATCAAAATGACCATCTGCTTACTTACTAATATTTTCCTAGTCAACTGGAATATTTTTACAAAACAAACCAATAGAAAAACAAGCAAACTTTTCCAAATGCATCCTCCCTATCCATCAACAGCAGGGGTAGGTTACATATAGATTTTTATGCTTTGGGAGTTTTTGTACTCCCTGTGAATAAGTATTGAAGTGCTCATTTGAAAGATTTCAGAAGCCTCCTGTTTTGGAAGTTTGAGAACATTTAGAAAATTGTTTTATAATTGGGATATAAAACTGTCAAAATAATAATACCTAGAATGAAATTTTCAATTGTCCTTTCTTTAAATTAAAGCAAAAATGAGTGAAACTATATTTATAATATAAATAGTTGATCAAATTCTTCGTGGTATGTACAGGAATTTAGAAACATCACAGATCCATAAAATACATTGTCTATGTATTCCTATGACTATTCCTAGTAAGGAAATGCAAACAAAACCATGTCTATGTATGACTAAAACTAAAATTTAGCAAGAATATATGTAAACATAGAAATTAGTAAATGGACAGAACTCTAGGGATTAATATTTCTTAACCCTCTAGGTACCATCCTGGGAGCTACCATACACTGCAAGAAAAAGACAGTGCCATAAAATAACAATTATTTTTTGCTGTCATATAAATTTCAATAACTAAGGAATGTAATTTCTCATGCCTCCAATTCACTGCCATTACATAGCTGCACTTCTGGGGAATTATTACATTGTAAGAAAAGGCCATCTAAACATGAAATAGAAGCAAAAGTTAAGATAGCACAAAATTATTTATTGGTGAATAGAAGTAATGAGTCAATTTGAAATTTGCATACAACCTTTCTACTTAGTAGAACACTATTAGCTTTTGCCCATTTTTAGTACAATATGTTGACATTTATCACTCCTTTCTAAGCATTATTTCTCTAGTTAACTCTCCTAAAAAGGAAAGTCTGTGTCTAATCATGCTGCAGACACAGATTTCCTCAATTCTTACTTTGCCTAGACTAACTAAAAGGCACCTCGTTTTCATTGTGTTGATTTCTTGTGCAGAAAACAAGGCCATCCTAGACACAAGCACATGGGCCTCCTGCTGCAGAACTTATGCAATTGTATACAAATAAATCCTTTTAAGTAGTCAGGAAGTGCAGGAATGGTCATCTAGAACAGCCTTCTTTCAAGCATTGTCAAGTTAGATGGGATAGGTTTTGTACATGGTTTAAGATACTGAAAACAGTCTTGAAGGGATCACAAAGATCTATTTGGAAGCTGGATTGCATGAGCTCACTAGGGAAACATTGTAAGGAAGTGTCATTTGATCCAGGTTAAGATTTCATGGCAACCAAACTTCTGTCACCATTAAGACAGCAATCTTTTCAGAATGGTGGAAGGTAAATTAGCTTCCCTTTTAAAAATGTTACTTAGTTTTTTTACAAGGACTGTCTCTTCATCAATATCTCTGCAACAGAAGAGATAGCTGGAGGTTAGCCATCATCTATTTGATTTGTGTCCTCGTATATTCTTGTTTATGGCTTCTTCCTTTTCCTCTTTATCACTTGTTCCAGTGAAAACTCCTTCACCAGCTACCATTAAGGAAGAATTTTTAAAAAATTCTTGTGGATTTTGCAAAAAAAACTTTTGGATAATGGGACAGAATCTAAGCAGCAATAACACGTTTCTCTAGAAGTTGATTGATTAAAATACATTTGCAATTTTATTAGTTGAATTGAATTTGTTCACTGAATTTACCTGCATCGATGAAAAAATTAACACATTTGTTATAGTTAAGCCTTTTTTTTATCAATATACAAAATATTGACAAGATGTCTCCTAAATTTTAGGGCTTTTTTTTAGTTTTACACATTTTTGTAGTTCAGTTATGAGTCCGTCTTGCTTATGTTTGAAGAAAATATCAGAGTGATTATCAGTGTTGTGTAAGCACTGCTTTCAAATACTTTGTCCTTCATATTTTATATGACCTTGTTACTTCATCTCCTCTGAAAATTGAGTTATGAAGCATAAATTTCATTACTTTGAAGTGAAAATTGCAGAACAATTTCATAGGCAACAAAACTATACTCCAGAACATCCCTTACTTATTTATTAAACTTCAACATTAACTACATAAATTAGTATCTAGCAACACTAAAAATAATATTTTGATTATGACTTCCACAGTCATATTCAAAGTAGCATTAATCATTCTAAGGGTATAGAATAGTAACCACTGTGATAGCTGTGTATGTCCTTCATTTTCCTCCTTCCCTTTTCTCCCTTCTTTCAGCCAATTTTCATGAGATTGGCTTATCCTAATTTAAGTTTCTAAGTCAGAAAACTAAAGCAGAGTTTACAATTTTAAACTGCTTTCTCCTTTTGCAGGCTTTAGAAATAAACAGTTTCAATAACTGATTAGTCTCAATGATAAATAAAAAATCTGTGGTGAAACACCTCTGGAAGGTACTTATTTCTCTCTAATAAATACAGAAGAATCCCAAAATTTTCATCTCAAACTAAGGATAATATTGTTCAATACATGATTTAAGGCTGTTGAGTACCTACTATCAACATCAGCATAGTGGGCTCTGTGTAGGTAGATCAAAACCAGGTTCCCATGTGTGAAGTACAGCCAAGACTTCACCTACAGAATATACACAACTGAAAATAAAAATAAAATAATCAAATCCAAATAATGTAAATTATATTGGATTTTAACTTACACAACTGTGTTTACTCGCAACATCTCTTCTATAAAATTGTTGTGCAAAAAATACTATAATTAATTATCAAATTGCTATTCTTTTATGCTGACAGTATCTACATATCATTCAGTATTTGTAATTTACTATGAGACAAAAGTGTAATATTTTATGGTTTCTGCCTTTAGCTTCAATAACTGCCAAAAGAAATTTCTTTCTGTGTGTAATTGAGTTGGAAATGTGTTTTAGTATTTCAAAGACAGTTTGATCTGCCTCTGTAAGCAAAATATATATAAATTCCTTTTTTTCCTTAAAAAAAAAAAAGGAAAAATAGAAAAAACAGATTAATTATAAATGTGTTAGTGTGGAGTTAAGTTCATATCCAAGAATCTAAAGATTTGCATCAAGATCTGCTTTATATTACTCTAAACATTACAGAAAGAATCAGTTTTGTTCTTTTTAATTCTGTATTCTTTCAACATACTGTCTGTATTTTCAACATATTCTTTTGTTGCAGTTTGCATACAATCATTCTCATAAGATGCCATCACTGGTTCCATTGCAAAACAACCAAAGAAGCATTGGTTTTACTAGCTGTATATAACATTCTTTATACTTCCTTGCCATTTCTTCCCCTTCTGGCTTGCATGGAAGAGGGAATGAAAAGAGTAATTTCTTCAGGTTTGTATTCCATTTACTCCCACTGGTTTGTAAGCTGTGAAGAACGTGCAAACCCCATAATGGTATATCAGGGAAGTGCCTTTGTTAGGATCTTCTTTCAAGAACTAATTATATAAGCTACTACTATAGAAATAAACTCGTGTTGCAAATAATTGTAAAGAGAAGCAGAATTTATAGCATGACCTAATTTATCTAACTCAGCTTTTGAAAAATGCAAGCACAGTAGATTTGAAAGTTTTGTGGTCATTTTTACTTGCTGATTATCGCTCTGTCAACTTATCCTTTTTTAATTTTGTCTACGCAGATTTGTCAATTTTGCAAAACATTGTGACATCTCTTGTTTTGACCTCCACTATAATATCATTAAAACCAACCTTTTTTTAAGGAAAAAATCTGCTAGTTGGAAGTATAGATTTGGCCTATTGCAAAGGAATTTTGAAGTTCTACACTATGGGACTCATGAGAAGTTTTACACTATGGCATTCAATTTAAAACAAAATTCAATTTTCCAAATGTCTAATCTTCACCAAATAATTTTTTGCCTTGTTAACAAATCCTATTAAGTTGTAGATAGAACATGAAAAGCAAATGGTTTTGTTCATCAAAAATTTAATCCTATTGCTTCCCTTTGTCCAGTAACTGACTTAGACCTGATTAATTAAGCATGATACAAAGATGAACAATATAAAGCCAAATCCCATGGGGTTTATGAAAGATAAGCTGTAATTAGCCAGGATGGAAGTAATCATAAATACTTATCTCTCTTGAATATTTTTTTGTCAGGATGCATTTTTTTTCAGTTCAGAGAGGAAACATTATTTAGTGTTAGTTAACTGACATTAACTTTCTCCTGTGGCATACAATCTATTTCACCCTCTTTAAAAATGTGAATGTCAGTTGATCATCTGCTTATCTGCATTTCTCCAAACTTTTATCTCAAAGCAATAAAAAAAACTTGTTCTCTGTTTTTTCAAGGTCAGTGATAATCTTTAATCTCCTAAACACACATTTACACGGTATTTTAAGAGTTACCAGTATCTGAGGCACATATACATTCAGTTTCATTAGACCATTTTTCATTTTCCAGCATTTTAAATTTGTATTCAGGCCGTAATTTCATAGTATAAAGTTTCTCACTATCACAGGTGATTTTCCAGTGCTAACAAAATCTTTTATTTCTAATGACATACTCAATATTACACAAGCCTCAGCCTATTATCATTGGATTCAGTAACATACAGAGGGAAAAAGGTTCATTTGGCTGGAAATTAACATCAGGTTTACTAATTCTATAAGCCATTACTTGCAAAATTTTCTGAATTAAATTACTGTATATATTCTGTTCTGTTGTTATGCCAACCCCATACTTATCTTTTGATATAAGTGTAATAAGCAGCGTGCAACTTTTTGGGTTTTAAAAGCCAAAGAATCCATCCATGATAAGAGCTACTTAGGAGCAAATAAACTGTTGGAATTGTAATGCAGGAAATCCAAATATCACCAAAGCAGCTCCAAAGCAAAACTAGAAGTTTAATGTATTTATGGGAGTGAGGAAAAAAGTACATTTCGTTAACAAGTTTTATAGTACTTTTTATTTACTTGAACAAATTATGCTTCTGATTTTCTTTTTTTCTGTAGCACTGTTTTCATATGTAGATAGGAATTATAAGAAATTGTACCACTGTACTATAGTTCCATTGCTTCCGGAAGGCAAAAACTCCTGTTTGGAATTCAAGTCTTCAATGGTTTTGAGTGTGTGTGTGTGTGTGTGTGTGTGTGTGTGTGTGTGCGTGTGCATTAAAAGAGTAACTTCAGAATTGCAAGTACAAGAAAGGGTAGGCATAATTGTGAGTCCTACAAGATCCATTTTTATGTTGCTTCTATGCTCTATTCAATTCCCAAATAGGCACTGGATGATTCCATTTCATTTAACTCTCTCTAAAACCAGAGCCCACGTGATAGCTGTCTTGAAGAATCTCTTCCAAAGACCAGTATAGCTGAAAATGTATTGGACATGGTCTGTTTATTTTATCAGAGCTCTTGAACACGCAAGCACAGGATGACAAATATATAAATATCCAGGAGGGTATAACTGTCTTGAGTCCTTAGTACGGTTTTGGGAAGTATAAGAAGGACACCAAACTGTTAGTGTGTCCAGAGGAGAGTGGCCAACACAGTGAAAGGTCTCAAGAGCAAGACTTACCAGGAGCAATTTAAGTCACTTTGTTTGTTCAGCTTGTAGAAGATAGGTCTGAGGGGAGGTCTCATTGCAATCTACAATTTCTTCAGGGGGGACCATGGAGGGAGAGGACCTCTCTCTGCTGACCAGCAATAGGACATGAGGAAATGGAATGAATCTGTGTCAGGCGAAGTTCAGGTTAGACATTATGATAAGGTTCTTTGCTGAAAGGGTGATTGGTCACTGGAACTGGGTCCCCAGCTCCAGTGGGACACCTCTGGAGCACCAAGCCCATCAAAGTTCAAGAAGTGTTTGAATGTCGCTCTTAGTTTTATGGGCTAGTTCTAAGTAGTCCTGTGAGAAGTAGGGATTTGGACTTGATGATTCTTAGGGGTCCTTTCCAACTTCTATGATCCATGAACCGCACATAGTCAGTTACTGATCACTAAAGAAACGTAGCCTTGAGAGTTGGATATGACTCTTCTTAGGGCTTGAAAAAGAAAAAAAAATTAAAAAGAGCAATTATATATTGCTGCAGATACTTATATTATCTCATATTTGGGAAAAAAAAATAGCCTAGCAACAAGAAGATAGAAACACACAGCTATAACCTCAACACAAACAGGGAAATTAAGACCAGAGAAAAAGGAGTTCTCTGAGTAGTGTCTTCCCCTAGTCAAGGAGACTGCACATTATCAGCACTGCTACTCACATATCAGTAGATCTCCCTCCACCTCAGTAGAAAGTTAGCATTGCTTTAAGGTTTTACACACATAACTGTGGAAATGAGCCTGCTTGTGGGTTTCTTTGGTGTATTGGGTTTGCATGGCTAAGTTTTGGTAGTTGGGGGACACAGGAGTGGTTTCTGTGAGATGCTGACAGAAGTTTCCTCCACATCCAGCAGAAACAATCCATGGTTGCTCCAAAGATGGATGTGCCACCAACCAAGGCTGGGCAATTAGAAATTATGGTAATGCCTCTGTGATACCATATCTAAGAAAAAGGAAAAAAAAAACAAAAAGATATTCTGCAGATATAATTGCTGCCAGAGAAGAGCAAAGAGAAAATACATGAGAGGAACAACTCTGCAGACACTAAGGTCAGTGCAGAAGGAGGGGGAGGAGATGCATCAGGCACTGAAGCTGAGATTTGCCTGCAGCCTGTGGTGCAGACCACGATGAAGCAGCTGTGACCCTGCAGCCCATGGAGATCCATGGAGATACAAACATCCACCTGCATCCTGTGGAAGAGACCCATGCTGGATCAAGTGGATGCCTGAGAGGAAGCTGTGAGCTTGTAGGAGGCCCCTGGAGACAGGAGCCCATGTGGGAGCCTGTCCTTGAAGGACTGCATTCCATGGAAGAGTACTCCAGGCTTCAGCAGTCTGGGCAGGACCATTGCCCATGGGATGGACTCACATTGCAGCAGTTGGCAGAGGGCTGCTGCTCATGAAACGAACTCACTCTGGACAAATTCATGGAGAACTGTCTCCTGTGGGAGGGACTCCACATTGCAGGAGGGAAGGACTCGTCTCCCTGAGCAACAGGAGAAAGATCGGGTGATGAGCTGACCATAGCCCCCGATCCCTGTCTCCTTGTACTGCTGGGGTAGGAGGTAGGGCTAGGAAGGACAGAGGGATGAAGGAAAGTTTTTGAGGTTTTGTTTTACTTCTCATTATCCTGCTCTGATTCTGCTGGTAATAAGTTCAATTAATATCTTCAATTCTAGCCTATTTTGCTCATGATGGTATTTGGTGAGAGATTTCTCCTGGTCCTTATCTCAACTCATGAATCCTTCTTTATGTTTTGTCTCACCTGTTCAGCTGTCGAGGAGAGTGATGGAGAGGCTTTGGTGGATGCCTGGCATTTAGCTAGAGTTAATCCACTACATAAAGTTATTTTGGTTAGCATTTCCTCTACTTGACTATGCTACCTTATAAAGAACCAAAACATGTGTCCCTGTCCAACCCCCTGCCACCAAAAAAGACAAAACAGCAAGGTTTTAAAAACTCTAAGAATTTAAAACCTTCATACCCTTACTTAACTCTGAAAGATTATATTTAAAATATTTTTCCTAAACTTGTTTCAATAACAATCTTGTAATAAAATAACAAAAGTCTGGTTAGTAATCCCTTGTTTTGTATATCAAGCGAGCATAAAAAGAAATTAAAACACATTTAAAGGAAACAAAAAATCAACAAGAAATAACCCAAAACAATAATATATTTAATTTAGCTATAGAAATATACCGTAGTGACATTTATAGCGGAGATTCATTTCTAAAAACTATTTACTTCTAAGGTTGGAAAAAAAAAATCATAGTACTAAAAAGAAAAATAATACGCAAGATATTGTAAAAAATCCAAAAGCTAAGAATGATACAGATGCATTTATAATATTGGATCAGGATACTTCCAGCATTTTGTATTGTCTCCAAGAGGATACTGCACTTTGAATTATTAACTTTTTCAAAGCATCAGATCTGTCTTTCGGTAATTTGTACAGCATCTGGTTTAATAAGTCTGGTCGTGAGTAAGACCAATAAATGTCACAAGGATAAATTACGAGTGGAATTTTCACTTCAGCACCGGTCCTGTAATATATTGTCCATGAGCTGATAATGAAGATTAAAATCCTTTTATTCTGCTTGAATGGGAAAAACCTGGAACATGATTCAAAGCCATACTCTGAACAATAGTGAGCACCTTAAATTCTCACTGATCACAAAATGTCTTCTGATAAAAATCAGAGTCAAATCTCTATTCAGCTCAGGTTAATGAAAGTTTGGTCACTGGGTGCTGTGTTATCAGAATTTGTCTCATAATATGGGTTGAGACAATAGTTCCGTTTAAGAAAAAATACTTCTAAATTGTATGGGAAATAGAGACTCATGTATTAGAACTCCACATAACATGGAGCTGTACTGTTTTACTTTATTCAGCCTAATGATTTCCATTATCTCCTTAGTTGATAGAATCCATTTCAAAAACCAATAATCTCTTGAAATCCACTGAGCCACAAATTAGTCATTAGAGAAAATTTTCAGAGATCATTACCTTTTCCATAGATTTTAGCTTTTCGTTTCCTAAAAACCCATGTCTAGTGTTGTTCATAAGAAGAGGAGGGTAAATTACTCAGTTCCAAAAGAATGATTCTAGTATTATTTATGCAATTCACTTGTTTATTATTTGCACTGCTGCAGTTTTATTAAAGGTCAACTCTGTATCACTCTCAACCTTGAATTTATGACCTTGTATACTATTAGGTTCTAATGAAAAAAAAAAAAAATTACATCAACACTTCACTGTGTGCCACTTTAATGACCTACTATTTTCTTAGGAGGAATTTATCGTTTTTCTAAACTAGTGAAATACTCTGTCACACACACACACAAACATACATACACACAAATAGAGGCGTAATTTCCAATGCAAAAGGGAAATGTGGTTAGTGGTTAAATTTTTTCATTGTCTTGGTTTGGGTTGCTTATTGCTTTTTCTAAGTTACACCTAAAGATTCCAGGCTTTCTGACTGGATGGTTGGGCTGAGAGCATTTGAATTCTGGTTTGTCTAAGAAAATGTTCAGTCCACAGTAAGAAATTAGAAGATGACAGAAACCTGAAATATTTCAGAGAAACCCTTTTCAAAGCACTTTTAAAACAGGGAAACACAACAGAATTCAAAAAGGCCTTATGGGAATCCGGTCTTTTCATAATAAGGAATATTTAGCAAAACTCTTCTGCATAGATATGAATACACCAAAATTACTTATCAAATTATAAGAATCAGACTCATAATTCACTGGGTTTTCCATACTTGCATAAATAAATATTTCTTCCTTCACTGTAAAGCATGAAAAAGTTTTGTTAAATAAGTTACCAAAGTACAATCTTCCTAGAAACAAAAAGTAACACCAGCTACAGCTGTGCGATCACTTGGAATGATTTATGTGCCGTGACTACATTGCTGTGTTGTTTACTCTATGCTTATACTGCCTAAATTGGCAATTAGTTTCTGAAAAAATGTATAGAGCAACAGGGAGTTGAATACCTGCAAGGCTGACGCTGCAAACTCTGTAAGGGCAACGCAGAGCATTCTGGTTTAAAACCTTTGTGTGGCCCTCAACTGAACACAAAAGGCTTTGGCCAGGATAGATACAGTCCTTAATAGGTGGTAAGGTTGTGACAGTGCATGACAGTCTTTTGAAGAGAAGTCAGATGCTTAAGGATGAGAACTGTATTGCTTGTGGGAGAATGGCTGGAATGAGGACATCACCCAAGAAATGTTTACATATCTATTTATCTATCTATCTATCTATCTATCTGTATACATATACATATACATATACATATACATATACATATACATATACATATACATATACATATATATATATATACATAGATATATATATGTATATATACATACATATATATGTATATATATAGACACAAAAATGATTTTTCTCCTTTGATCATTCTGTCTTTGCTCTCTTAATATTTGACTTTAAGGAAACAACTGTGTTCCTGCCTTTTAAAGGGAAAGACATAAATATTTTGAATTAATTGTATCTTGCAAAAAAAATGGATTGTAAACTGGACGTGTGGCTTATAACTTATTGTATGACCACAGGTATTCTTTATGTCTCTATATCAGCATCATGCAGTGCTAACTCAGGTCATGGCTGAAATGGAATAATTTGGAAAACTCAAGAAAAATTAGAGGTACAGTCAATTCTGTCAGCCTTATGGCAGTACGTCTTTTTAAATAGTTATGCAATATCTCAAGACTTTTTGTCAGATATACAACATTAATTTTTAAGCCATGTTGTCTAAAATTTGAAACATGAGCTTTAATTTTGAGAGATATTCTGAATATTCATTTTGATTTGAACCAGTATTCAGAGACATCAACACCATGTCTCAGGATAGACATTCCAAACAGGAGGTATTGGGTGAGAAATTTGGACTGAAGGATTATTACAGGAATTCTGGCAGCATTTTTTCTCACTTTTCCCTACTTGTAGCAGACTGAAATAATCGAAGGAAGAGAGTAATAATAATAATGATAATATGCAGAGGGGAATTGCTATCCATATTTTCAGACTGCTTAATTTCTCATCTACCATAGTTGTGATTAGCAACCTTATGAATAAAAGAGAAATACCCCGAGTACCTATTTATTTCATTTAAACAGAAGCCCAGTTTATTTGTATACTTCCATATCTGTTTCAAGTCAGTAAATAGAACCAAGTTTCATAGATTACTTACCTCACCTACTGAGATCCTTTTTCACTGAGATTATAAATGTGTCTGTCTGTTATCTTTGGAAATTTGCATTCATCACATTTGCATGTTAAGCTGTGTTCTGCTGATAAGTCAACAGCCCTCCAGATTTTCCAAATCTTATCTAAGATGTCTCAGAAACTCAATCTAGAATTAAACAAAACAAAACAAAACAAAACAAAACAAAAAAAAAAAAAAAAAAAAGCAAAGGGGGAAGCAGAGAAGAGATGACTGACTGACATTGTGCACCTGATGCTATATATCATTTAAACTATGTCTAACGCATCTGTTTTATTTAAAAGTACCTCTTCTTCCTCTTTGCTTCTCTAGCAGCATTATCCTGATATGACTCTTAATTTCACAGGTAAAAAGTATCTTTACATGCTGCCTCCTCATTAGTGACCAGAAGTGGAAAAGTTTGAAGCCTTACAATTATGTTTAATTTTAATTATAAACCACTAACCTAACACAAAAACTTGTAGCAGTCATTTGACTTTCATCTTGCCTCAGAATTACTCTTTTTCCTTAAGCCTTTTCAGCACTTATCAGGTAAAACTGTAGTGAAGTTTCAAATCACTACCTTGGGAGACTCATCGTTGCCCTATTTTGTTTAAAATGGACGGAGTCATGCAAATCTGTATATATGTCTGTGCCATGAGACACAGGGACAAATGCTGCACTCTATGAGGTGATGAAGTGTCAACAATTCCATCCTTCCCATACCCTGGTAAATCTGTCCTTCTTCAGCCCTGGCTTTTGGTGCCAAAAGCAAGGAAATCCTAGGTCATATGAGCTGTCATGTCCCCAATCAATATCTGTGTTCTGTTCTCATAGTGATATACACAAAAGGGGAACAGCTGAGGGAGTGTTGGATACATGCCGCTTGTTCATGTGACAGCTGTGACCATATTCAATATCAACAAACATTAGCTGACTAAGCATTCACCAACAGTGAGCAATAAGACTTCCCAGGTAGGTGGGTGGTGAATCTCCAGATATGAATCTCCAGAAGGGAGAAAGATAGGTCTCAAAGACAGGTAAATAAACCTTATTTCAGAAATACCTAATTATTTCCATTGGTCGCTGCTGGGCGCTAAATTACGTATCCATCTCTGAACCACTTAAGAAATTAATCCCACCAGAGTGTGAAGGGTCATTGCTGATGTTGGACGGCAGATATTTTAGACCATACTTCAGGAAAAATGAAGCATAAGGGAAAAAGCTGTGAAATTTGAATTAGCAATATCTGTGTTGCTCTGGAAATCAATGTTCCTCATGTAACCAGTTTCTTTCTGCTGCCCCCTTCATTTTCAAAATAGGCTGTGAATTCTTAATATGTATTTTAGTCATTTTGTGTCCTTAAGGAAATTTATTTAGAAAATAAATATTTTATGTGAATTTATGAGAGGTGTTTGTTCTGACAACCATTTTGGGGGGAATCTCTAAAATCCATTAAGTGCAAGGGATACTGGATCATCTTCTGTATGGACAAACCTATGAAAAACACAGTACCGTGAAATGTCAGTAGTGCGAATTTAGAGAAGTGAAACTACTAGAGCAACTCAAAAGCAACATACTTGCTGTATCTGGCTCATCAGAAAGGTGTGTATATCATGAAAGTGAGGATTTGCTTTGTATTCCCTACATTGAAACAGCATAAGGGAATGCTGTACACTTCAAAGTCTACAGAAATATTATTAAAATAGTATGCACACACAGGGAACCCAGCATGAAACAACCTCTTCTCTACTATCTATTGGGGTCAGCTACTGAATAAACAACAGCTTAGAATGTCATGTTTCAGTTTGAAGGGCACTAGCCTGTTTCCTATAAAAGAAAGGCCAGGAATAAGCTGACATTTATGTTATGTTTATACAACTAAAAACTGGGAATGAATTAGAGAGGTAAGTTGTTTGATATATATCAGTTTTTCTTTTCTTCTAATATTAAGGTGTAAAATTGTTTATGCTCTGGATGAGATTCCCAGAATTACCTGACCTGTAAATTAAATTCTCCTAGCCACACACCATCCTTGTGATGCATAAATAATAAATGCTACATAATTTTGTGTGTTTTATGAATACATCTCAATTAGCTAATGGAACTATTTTTTTCTCCTTTCAGATATGAGCAAAATAAATGCTGCTCACCATGCAGATAACAAAATCCAGGCTGGTGAGGTAGAAAATAGAGTGACACAATGTCACTACTAGTACTAAGTGATGAAGGTTTAAAGACAAATCTCTTCATACATTTGTAAGTATTATAACTATTTTCAGCTATCAGAGTATTGTATTTACTGGTGTCTTACAAACAGAGCTGTTGCAGTGTGGCCATGTGAATCAATGTGATGGTAATTGATATTTAACTTATTTGTGATTCAATGCCTGTGTGTTTTATGCTTTATATACTGCTGGTCAAGGTTTTTTACAGGCAGAAGAATAAAAAAAGGAATAAATAGCTCTTTCTCCTGGATTCAGCCAGGACAGAGTTAATTTTTTTTCAGTAGCTGGGTGGCAGAATGACTAAGGCATTATTCTATACCAGCTTATTGACAGAGGCAGGGGGAGAAGGGACTCTCTTCCAGGGCTCTTTCTGGTGGAGAAACCTGTCAGCAGAGACCGATATTTGTTTATTGTCATGGGCTTTCCCTGTAAATCATTCCTTTGTCTTACACCTTTTGTAATTAATACTGCTGCTGTCACAGTTGGTTTCCTTATCTCATTGCTGTTTCCAGTAAATTGTTCTTATCTCAACCAGTAACCTTTGCCTTTTGTGTTTCCACATAGCTGAGGGGAGTGAGCAACATGCATTAAACTGAAGAATGACACTCCTGTAATTTAGCAGCCAAGTGAATCCAACAATATTGTGAGTGTCAGGAAAAATTACAATAGAGGAGATCTTCTGGAAATTCTTTGCTACTAAAAATACAAGACAGAATTAAAACGAACAAACAAATTCAAAACATTCATGAAAATCTGTGAAAATCCATTACCTAAAGCTTGGGTTGCATTTTTAAATTTTTGATAGCTCCTTAACTATTCATTTGGTGTTGAAATATTTTTCTATGCTTATGAAGAAAGAGGGTAGTAGGACAGTTTGTACACATGCCATAATTATATATCATTTTAACTTTGATCATATCTTTCATCATAAAACAATTAAATTGCATGTACACATTTCCTCTTCCTAATGACTAGAAAAATAATGCAATATATTTTTATCTGTAAATTCATAGAAATTTATTTTATACCAATTAAAAGCACAAATTACTTCTTTGAAAAGAAGTAGTATGAGAGAATACTGGAGAAAGTAAGAAAGTATGAAAGGATATGAAAGACCAACTACCACCTCCAGAGGATGGGTGGAGAAAAGGCATTTTACTTGTAGCCAGAGGACCCAGAGTTGTCTTTCATCATTTTTGTATCTGATATTCACTATGTGAACTCTACAGTTACTATGACTCTCACTCTCCTTTATTACCTATTGACACAGTTTCTTAACCTACATTTTCTGCCACTCTTTTAATTCTTCGTTTTTTTGTTTTGCATGTCCAGAAATAATTCATCTACCTCCTCAGACTAAGGGCTTGTTTTTCTTCCCTTCTCTTTGAGATGTCATTACTCAGATTGGAGGTGACACCTGAGAAGATAGAAAATTTGGATATTAGTGAGGAAACAGAAGATAAGAAATTAAGATTATGAATTGAATCTGAAGTGTTTATGCATTACAGTTTTGTAGGACAGCAATGTAGTGTGCTGATGACATTTCAAATAAAACTTTTTTAAGACCATTCTTATTATGTCATCTATAACAGTATTGTTTCCCTTAGGAGCTAACTTTTTTTTTATGCAAGTCACACAACTGAAAAAAACCACAAAACAACCTGCAAGTCAGAACCAGAGCAAACACACTGCCTTTATTCCGCTATATTAAGGGGAAAGAATGGTGGTTTTGTTGTGTTTTTAACATGGATTAACATCTTAAATATTCTCTTTATAGTACAGCAAAAGACAAAGTTTCATAAAAGAATAAAAGAATATAGGGGAAAAAGAATTGTGTGTTGTATTATTTATTTGTCAATACTGGGTTCAAAATAACTAACTATGTTTGGATTCAGACATTGAAGAATGCTTATGGCTTATAATTCTACTGCTTCTTTCAATAACAGAAATTATGAAGTTATGCTTTAGTATGTGAAGTGCTTGTAAAGAGAAGAATTTGAGGAGACTGTCTCTGATGAAATAAGAAAACATCATCCACTCATGACAATGGGCTGAACTGCTGAATAAAGTTTTATACAGGTCCTTAAACGTTATCCTATTATAAAGCACTTGTAACAAGGAGAAGTCTGTTAATTCAGCATCAAAAAGAAGATCACAATGCTTTATTAGTCTACACAATTCTGGGGAAAAATGAGGGAAAATATGAATATTATTCATAAGCAATGTATGAAAACTCAGCTGAATTAAAAGTCTAGACAAAGATACTGGGCTTTGAAATAAGTTACTAAATCTTTTACAGGATGATAGGTCTTGGTTTGCTGAAAGATGTTAAGAACAATTCTACAGATATCTGTTGTTATGCTGCTAAATTAAAACTGTCTCTACTGGCACTACAGTGAGAAAATATTAATTAATATTCTAAAGTTTTATTCCATATATACATTTGTGGCATGGAAGTTTATATTTAGTTTTTAAGGAAGACAAAAGCTGTGACTAAAAAAAACCAGTAAGTTTTTCACAGTATTATCTTTAAAGACATCTAATAAAATCAAAACTGAGTGTAAAATGCCAATGTGCTATCACTTTCCTCTAGTACTTTTAGGAGCTGAGCTTATTGAAATATACAGTTTAGGTGAGTCTAAATTTTTGCATTTAATTTTATGAATAATATGTGGTTTTAATGCCTTTTTCCTTTTAAATTCAAGTTATATTCAGATTTCTTTTTGAAGTAGTGTTTTCCTTCACTGTTGCATTAGGTCCTTAATTTCATTTGAGTGACAGTAAAAACTCAGTCCCTTGAAACTGGTTTGCTTGTTATCATCTTCTATTCACAGTATGACAGACACATGATAATGAAATCAGTGACATTCTCTTTTTATTTTTGCATTGTACAGGAAAGATGATAGCTTTTGTTTGGTTCAAAAATAATAAAGACCATAGTCATTGCATGAAACTTTTATGTGAATACAAATCTGTTTATAGATTTAAAGTGATCTATTTAACATATACATCCAAGTTTGGATAAAAATATGAAATGCAACAATTTTTTCAGCCACAGTACTGGACTGACACACAAATACAAAGTTATATTTAGTTTGGAACTTAATATAAAAGTCATGGGGTTGATATCTATCAGCAACTTAAAGTTTTGACTCAATTTTAGTTTTGCATATTCATGTGATTATGTCAAGAAAATTTGGAGAAGACAGAGCTGATAAGTCTTAGGAAAGTTTTAGTGCTTTTCTTTCCTGTATTATTTGCAGGCAGGTAACCCACTGAAAGTATTTAACTGGACTACATATTACTGTTTGTTCCATTTTTGGTTATACAGGTCAAACAGCAAATAAACCAGTGAAAGGTTGTTAAACATACCAGTGAAGTACAAGGTGCATTTTTTATTGCCCTTAACAAGTTTTTAAGAGCAGAAAACTCTCTACTGATTATTTCTTCATGATCCAGTACACTATAGACCTGTTGCACAGTACCTTTCAAAGGACTTCATGGCATGAAAAGTTGAGTTGCATCCAAAATATCAACAATGTAGATGAGTTAGAGGGTAATTGTACCCAGGATTCTACCAGGTCCTTGGTAAATAGCAGTTATCCTTTTGCAATCTGCTTCTGGAGCATACATAGCTAAAATCAAACAAGATATGTAAGTCTCTTATCCTGTCTTTTTCCAAAGAAAGTACCCAAACTGTAACTGGCCGTGCACAAAGCTAATGGATAGCAAGAGGCCAGACAGGGCCTTACTGTGCTAAGCCTGCCGATGGGGGCCAGTGTAGTGTCAGATATGATCAGTCACAGCAGTCATGGAGGCAGATATATAAGGCACAAACGAGAGAACAGTTTTTTGAGGCTGCTTCAGAAAATAATCTTTTGCATTAATAAAATTCTGCCATAAAATGCAACCAGTTTCTGGGAATATAATGTTCAACTTAGGAATGGAATTGAATATCTGCATTGCAATTTTCTGAGCATGGCCAAGTTGACCTTGGCAAGCAGTGAGTTATCTAACAGAGGGAGGATTCCAAAGCTGAGTTAAAACTGAATAACATGTGTGTTTTGCAGTTGTTTCAGTCAAAAACTAATGATCATAATCTAATGATTCAACAAGAAACCTTCCAGGTAAAATCCCATCTGTCCCCAGAAATGGCTTTGTTTACAGATTTGCTTCATGGGTTACATTGTTCTGAATAATTGTCTTTGCAGTGCCTAACGTTAAGTCCTGCATCAGCAAAACAAGCCCTAATTTGCAGAGTTTGTAATGTCTAGCTCTTACTACAGTACACTGCAATGGTTACTATATGTTTGAAGGGTGTTATTTTATGTCCCAAAGCATTAATAAACCAAAGGAACCAATGGTATCCATAGTAACAAAGCCCCAGAAACAGTAGGTTAAAATAGTATTCCCAGACACGCTAAATTCCTTCTGAAGCTGGGTCGTTGTTTCAGCCCTACCTTTACTGTACTATAAAAAACTGCCAGCATTCTCTAAATTAAGAATCTACTTTCAGATTAAAATTTCCACTTAAGCAATCACATTGCAGCACACTGTTAATAATAAAAGCATACATAAATTCGCAAAATATCTGGTTTCACTGTCCTATTTATCTTCATGCAATAATTAGGTAATGAATCAATGTCCACTTCTCTCAGGTGAATCTAAGAATGTGGTGCTGTGAAGGTGAAATTAGATTAAATTTTTACTCAAA
This sequence comes from Euphonia xanthogaster, assembly GCA_034509185.1. Lineage (NCBI taxonomy): Eukaryota > Metazoa > Chordata > Aves > Passeriformes > Fringillidae > Euphonia > Euphonia xanthogaster. The sequence continues at coordinate 60,849,649 of JAYDZK010000001.1, read as the reverse complement.
GGTTAGAGAGAAACTTTTTTGTATAGTTAAAGAAAACTACTTGTATTTTATTTTAAATTATACATTGATTTATTTTAAAATATAATCCTATGATGATTCCCTTAAATCCATGATGTTTGGAGAAAATATCTAGAAGAAATGAGTTCCACTGAATTCCAATTATTTGTTAAAGAGAAGTATTTAAGATTTTTTTTTTTTTTTTTGGCTGGTTAACAAAGTAAAACCAGCTAGTTTTCATGCATTATCCTGATTTGGTAATTTTAAAAGAATGTAAGAAATTGATACTATCAAACATATGACAGTTATATTGATATAGTTATAATAATAATCTTTTACTGAAGCATATATCTGACATTAAATGAATAAAAAACTTTTTTTTTTTTTTGAGAAAAACAGTATAAAATGCTATTTCTGCTTCCTCTCTGCAAGGCTATAAGGGATAGTTTTTAGTATATAGCCCTGGATTTTAATTTGTTAATTTGGAAGACAAAATTTTATTCATTGACTCATAGTAAGGAGCCCTTTATTTCCTGCTCAGCAGATGGAAGAAGATCTGAAAGATTCAGTGTTCAGTGTAAAGTTAATGTTGGTGGGTGTTTTGATAGAAGAATGCTTTGGAAAAGCCAAATACTTTATTGAAAACCTTAAGAAATGTATAACCTTCTCTGTTGTTTGCAACAATCTTAGTTACTATTTATGAAGTGCTGGCTTTTATTAGAACAGTATGTATAAAAAAAAAGAAACCAAACCCCAAATTGCTTTACCCATGTAGCTGTGCATTAATAGCTTCTGTTCCACTTTTGCCTATGCAGCAGAATTATGGATTTCTCCAGCAATTTTAATTTTGTGTTGACTACTTTACACATTTTTTTACAGTTTTCTCCATACAGTCTTTGGATTAGGAAGGTTATTAGGTGAGGATGTTGTGTATCTCAGCCTTGTACTGACAACTCTCAAGATGTAACCAGTATGTGAATAAAAATCCGAAGGCTCTTCAATTCCATGTTCACCCGCAAAAGGTAGACTGATTTGCTCATCTTTTGTCTTCACAAACTCATCCTTAAATAGGAACTGGGAGAGTAACTTTAAGGTTGTGTTATTAACATTTATGAGCAGAGATTTAACATGTAGCAATGTGTGTTTCTATTTCCTACTTGCTGATTTTTTCCCACGAAGCTGTGTAAAGAGATGTGTCTTTACCTTACTTTGAGGAAAAGGTGTGAGAATGAAAGAAACAATTGCATAAGATACCTGAGTAGTAGCACAGTTTCAAGCATGGACCGCAATTCAGAAATACTCAATAAATATATCAAAGCTAAAGTATGACATGCATCTTTTTTCAAAGCAGAATTGAAATCAGATTCTGAAAAAAAGGAGAACAATTTTGATGTGGCTATCTTATTAATTTTGATCTCATTTTGAATTTGCAGCTGTTCTGCATTTACTTACAGACCTTTATACGTGGAGCTTAGATCATGAATTTATTTCTACAATATATTTGAAAATACTTTTTTTTTGAGAGAAGTTTTCCCATGTAAATACTGGTGTAACAGTTTTTGAAAAGTGATTTAGAGGTTTATAACCTAACATCAGATGATAAGGGAGAAAATCCACAAAAGGCCTTGGATAGAATTTGGGACTGTTAGCCCCTTGAACATCCATAAGAACAAAAAAGGTTCAACTCCTTCAAGTTTCGCTGGGAAATTTCTTATATGTACTAGGCAGGGCTAATTCCTCAAACCCTGTGCTCTGAAGGACCTGAAGAATAATGGTATACTGTCTACAAGAATATTTGTTTTGCCATCAAAATCCAGACAGACTTACTGGATCTGTTACTGTTTTTAAATGACTATCTACTCTGATTATTATTATTATTATTATTATTATTATTATTATTATTATTATTATTATTATTATTATTATTATTGCCATTGTTATTGTAATTGTTATTGTTGTTGTTGTTGTTATTGTTATTGTTATTGTTATTGTTATTGTTATTGTTATTGTTATTAATTTGTTGTTGTTGTTGATTTTATTGAGTTTTTGAGATTTCATACCTAGATTTATATATTATTCTTATTAACATTGCAAATTCATAGACCAGCACAAGTTCCCTCTAGGGGTGTGGTTTTGGTGTGTTTTCTCGTATTTGAGCAAAGATTACACTATTGTTAATACACTTGAAATCTTTATGATCTAAAAAAATAATTATTGGCAGTGCAAATCTAATTATCACAATCCTCTAAATTATTTTCAAAAGCCAAAACAAGGAAAATCTGAAACTGTTATAGCCCATCCATCATCAGAATTTACTTCGTAATTTCTTATAAACACAGAACAAAAAAGGTCACAGTGAAAAGATCCCAAATACTCCACAGCTTCAGAGCTAAATACTGGGCTTATTACTACAAGTTCTGAATGCCTGGGTAAGTCACATATGTGAATGAGGTAATTCTATATAGAAAAGAAGCTTCAAATGGTTAAATATTATGACTTAAAAAGTGTAGCTTTATTTAGAATGAAAATAATATATACATTTCACAGGAAAATTTAAAAAAAAAAAGAAAAAGAAAAAAGAAGCTTCATTTTATGTGGATAAATATCTTTTGTTTTGACAAGCCTCCTAGTTTTACATATTGAGTTGAATATTTCTTTCCTCATTCTTTTAAGTTAATATCAGAGTTAAAGTTGTTTTCATAATGAATTTTCAAAATAATATGTTCCTAAACTCTAAACCAAGCACACCTCAACTTTATGGGAGTTTTCTTTGGGTTGTTTCCAAATGAAATATCACAGCAAGTGATCCAATTATGTGAAGCATTATTTTGCAGTGGAAGCCACATACACTCTGCTGTAGACAAACTAAACTTTCAGAGATATGTTTTCTGTTCTTCTGCCATGTTTTTTTATCTACATATAAAAAAATTTACTTTTAAATGAATTTTGTAACTTTTGAAAGTTGTCTTGTCCCCTTCAGGATGTAGGGCATCTTATTCATTCAGTAGCTCTCTTGTATTCAGAACTGAAAGAGATCATGACTAATTTCCTAAGTTTCTCTTGATCTCATGCCTTCTACACTCTTCAGGTTTAAAAGTGAATAAGGCTGTCATATGGCTGCATATGCAGCAAACTGTTCTTGGGTAAAGTAATTTATTGCATCCATGGAAGAGTTGCCAATTTTGCTATTAGGTGGGATTAATTTTGTCTAGAGAAATAAAATAACTTTCAGAAAATTTTGCCTTGAATTTGCATTTTACCATCTTCTCTTCTATCAGTAGCTTTGTGTTACTATCTAAAGAAACTTACCCTCTTATATGGACAATTCAGTACTGAAGCATCTGTGGTTGTGATGTGTTAATCATGAATTTCTATTTGACATATGATTTTCAAGGATAACTAGTCATAGCAGAAGTAAGACTGTAAAACTGATTCTTAGGCATTGAATTTAGGTTTAAGAAATGAGAAATGGGAACATTTTGATTTGCAAAATGAGGAAATTTTATGTGTGAGCCACTTAGAGAAAAACTGAAATGGAACCTCAAAGTATTATACTTTGCATAGTCATTTGTTTAACTATAGTCTTACTTCAGATTCATGACAGTTTACATCAAGATAATAAAATCTCCCATCAAAACTATTTTTCCTTTATCACAAACTCTTTTGCTTTCGCAAGCCATTTTACAGTACTTTCTATCTGGTGCTCTACAACAAATTCCCAACATGAATTTGAATCTATTTCATTAGCTTTTTTTCTTCCAGAGAAGACTTCTGCCTAGCCTCCAGTTATGTACACTTCTCCCAGGTTACTTCTTTTCTGTCCTTCCTCTATATATAGACCATTGATTTCCCAAGCCTTTTTGTTTCTCCATAAAAATCTAAATTAATGCTAGCATGTCTGTCATACCATTCAATATATTGCTTGATATAGGAGAATGACCTTTTCTGTTTCCTTCTCAGCTTAGTGAAAATATTTCCACTTACTTTAATTAGAAGTGGTTTGAGCTCTAAATTCTCACTAGAAATGACTGTAAAATTTCAATTATCCTTCAGATATTGACAATTCACTCAAGAAATTTCATAGCAAAACCAGGCTGCATTACCTACAGAATTTTGTGAAGCAAAAATAGACATTTAATTTTTTTTTCTGCTGCTGGTAGTGGAACTCATACTTTAAATTGTTTTAATGTAGGTTTCCTACCTTCCTGTCATTTACTTTTAAGAAAATACCAGCCCATTTTTCTAACTTTCCTGAGATCATTGCAGATAATGATGACAGATAATTGTTTGTCACTTTAAATGATATTATCTTGCCAGCTGTCTCAGTGGCAAGAAAGACTGTGAAAGAAAAATAAGATAGAGATTTTTGTTCACAACAGAGCCATTTTTATCCTACTTATACCTCCTGCTTAAAAGCTTTCCTTTAATAAGAAGTACAGACTATCTGTGCTGATGATTTGGTATGCCTGGACCTCAAAAATCACATCACAAGATAACCAGAATTTAGTATAATTTTCACCATAAATAGCATTGGACAACACTGGTGCTGCATTCCAGCAACAACTAAAAAAATAGATAAATTTGATCTCTGATAGAGATCCTATTAAAATTCAAGTCAGAAAAAACCCCTTCTCTTGCCCCTATTTACAAGTAAAACCCACACAATTGGCTTCCACACATTAAAACACTGCCCACAGTTAAGTCCAAAGATGATCTAAGAGCAGTGTCTGTTTTTGTTGGGATTTTACAAATATCCTCATCCACTTGTAGGTCTAGTTAAAAGAAGATATTTCAGATAACTGGAAAAAACATTGAATAAATGTTAGATGGCAAGATCTGTTGTGCTAGGAGAAGGGTAATGGGTTTAAACTGAAGGTGGGTGGATTTAGATTAGCTATAAGAAAGATGTTTTATATAATAAGGATGCTAAAAAACTGGAACAGGTTGGCCAGAAGCTGAGATACTCCATCCATAGAAACACTCAACCTCAGATTGGACATGGCTCTAAGCAACCTGACATGATTGAAGATGTCCCTGCTCCTTACAGGGGTGTTGGACTTGATGACCTTTAAAAGCTCTTTTTCAACCTATTCTCTGATTCTATATCACAGCAAAAATACCTATTTCTCTGTTTATAGGATAGTAGACAATGTACTGGTGCTCAAAGAAATGCTCAGCTTAAACATTCATGTGTTTATGAAGCTTTGATGACTATTATAAGGCTTTTACTTGTGCTTCAAGATTGTGTTCAGATGCAGAGGGAAAGCTGAACATATCTCTAAGGAGAGAGAATGATGTGCCCTGAAAGGAAAGTATCAAACACAAGTATAACATTAGGTAGTGACAAATAGTTTTCACTATGAGATTTTATTTTCCTAATATAACTTACAAGGCAAGAACAAGATTGCAACAAAATCTAAAGTTTTGATATTTAAATTAATATCTTTATATCTTATGTTATTTCTTGTTGCACTTTATACTTCTGTACTGTGCCTTACATTTTCATCAAATAATGACATTAAAAAGTTCTCAAATGCACTCATAAGTATAAACCTCAAAGCCATTCAGCAAAACCAAAACAAAATGTAATGACAAAATTAAGACTATTGGGTGTCCACAGTTTTAGAAGGACTTAATTTTGACTCCAAGACTCTAGATTTAGATTTTAAGTATTCTGATGTAATCTTCAACTGTTTCTCAACTCATCCAAGCAATAGATATGCAACAGAAGAGCAACCCACATTTACAAATTTACAGGAAGAAATCAGAACATTACTGATTGCTTAAAAGTATAAAAGCTTGAACACTGAGCATTCCTGTGAAAAAAGGTCTGTCAAGACAGCTGACAGCTCTACTGCTGAGAATTTTTGTTGATCATAGAACAAGCAAGGTAACTGTTATTACTGTGAAGCTGTTTCTGAGTGCTTTTTGTTGGGTAAAACCTTAAAAAATCATAAATCCTTAGCCTCTCTTTGTGATTGAAGGTTGAACTTGATCAGGTATCTAGCTCTCCCACCAGTGGTAATAAACTAATATTCCCAAGATCACAATAATCTGAATATGGAGCCTCTAAGAGACTCCATGCAACAGACATGTGACTGGGGTTACAAATAAATTCTAGTTAAATGCTGTAATGTTGCATATGTTGGGTTGTTGAGACCCAAGTGAAGGACCTGATACTTTGCCTTGTTGAACCTCATACAACTGATCTCAGCTCATCGATCCAGTCTGTCCTGATCTCTCCGCAGAGCCTTCCTGCCCTCCAGCAGATTAAAACTTCTGCCCATCTTAGTGTTGCCTGTCAACTGAGAGTGATCCTGAATCCAAAATGGCATATAGTTTAACATGCAATTCAATAAATATCATAGGTATTTAGCAACTTGTTTTTAGGCCTTCAAAGATGTAAAGATTGGCCATGAATATTGCTCACGGCACAAGTGTCAAAGTTAGAAGGACAGGAATAAACATGCATGCACATGCAAATATTCACTTTAACTTTTCTGACTTTATCAGCTTCAAAATCTTCTGCCGTGGCCTTCTCTTTTTTTTTTTTTTTTTTTTTAATTTTGGTTTCCTTGTTTTTTGTGTTGCATTTCCTATACATTATGAGTTAGTTTACTGTTTGAATAACACTGAATGCTATGGTAATGTGTGCTAAAGTACACATCCATATATCTGTAATAGTTATTTCTGTGGATGATACTACACCAGCTGGTGATATATGAAAATGTTTCAGGATGGCATTAGTAAAATTGCTGTACAATTCCCTAATGGTTACCTTATATAATTCTATATCAGAATACTCTTTATTTTCCTGTACCAAACTGTTTAAAATTCTAGATGCTGATGTGTCTTAAGCAATTAGTGATGCTATTTTTCACAGAGTATATATTATATATGTCTGAAACTCTGTTTTGCTCTTGTAGTCAAAAATGCAAAATACCAACACCAAAATAGGAATAGTAAACCAAAATTTAACTCTGGTTAAGATTGGAGGGGCATAGTGGCTTATTTCTTATTCATTAAATTCTGTGTTCTTGATTAAATGCCAGAAACATACATTTGCCACAGGAGTATGCTTATCATTCTCTCCATCCTCAATGCAAATTTCTCCACCTATTACACTGTTGCTCTTTTTTTTTTGTTATCTTATTTCTTTTGAACCACAAGTAAAAAATTTCAACAACCTCAATGTAGAATTAGCAATGCACAATCTCACTAAGGAAAGAAAACAGTTTTAATTTATTTATTGCTGATAAGAATTTTCTTGCTCAGAACCTTGCCTTCTCTTTTACAATTCTTTTATCTGTAAATTAACTCATTTAAACACAGATGGTACAAAAGCCCATCATTTACATAACAAGGAAAAGCAGGTAAATTTCAGCAGTGCCCCACCTACTGTAAAGTATTAATAATATGCTTCAGCAGTCTTAATTACTTTTGTGACCTTCCTAATTTAACAGATTTGACTTTCCCCATTTTTAATTTTGCAGCAATAATTGGATAACTAGGCAATGCATGTACCTAAACAAATTAGGGCTTTTTTAAATAAAACTTGATTATTCACAGTTCATTAGACAAAAAGCTGTATTTTAATATTAATTACAATCACTCCTGTAGAATGTCATTCAGAATTCAATATCATGCTCTGTTTTTATGCCCACAGATTCATAGAATGGTTTGGGTTTGAGGGGACCTTACAGATCATCTAGTTCCAACCCCCTGCCATGGGCAGAGATGTCATCCAATAGACTTGTTTGCTCAGAGCCCAAAACAACTTGTCCTTGAACACTTCCAGGAATGGGGCATTCACAACTTCTCTAATCAACCTGTTGCAGTGCTGCACCACACTGATAATGAAGAGTATCTCTCTTATATCTAATATAAACCTACTGTCCTTCTGCTTAAAGCCATTAACCCTTGTCCCATCGCTACACGTCGGTGTGAAAAAGCTGTCCTCTTTCTTGTAGAGTCTCTTCAGGTTAAAGTTATAGAGAGCAGTGAAAAGCTTTCTCAATAACTTTAATGCATCTGAAATATATTAAAACTGTTCATATAAATATATCTATATTTATGGCTTGACCTACAATCTGCTTTTTGACCTCACTGAGAAAGGCCAATTCAACATTATGAAATAACTCACTTTACTATCCATTTTCTTTTTAGTTATCTACATTTTTGCAATTGGAATTGCATCACTAAAAATCACAATATCGAACAATATGATATCCTTAGCTCTGAATATCAAGGTCCAAAATATTAAGATTGATTAACATAACAATATTTCAGTCATTTCTTATGTGGCTGGCATTTTAAAACTTATTTCAAATAACATAGACCTATTCTCCCTGAGATAAAGAAAAAATAAAAATTAAAAAAAATAAACAATCACTTCAATATTAGGAATATGATTTTTTTTCTTCAGTATTGATTCTAAGAATGTATTTTCCATCAGGTTCTTTATTAATTTACAGCTATTTTACAGGGGCAGTCTTAGTGTGATTTTAGGCTTGTTCCAAAGATTAGAACTTGAGCGAGATGGTACAAAATGTATGTTGCGTCTAAACCACTAGTGTTAAAGTAAAAAAGGAAAAATGTGAAGAAACATTCTGACAGGAATACTCTTTTCCATCACAAATCTCATAGTCTTCTCTTGCTCAGTGGGTAGTTTTTAGGAAAGTTTTGGTCATTTTCTGAAGGCATTTTTATGTTGAAAATTAGCTGCATTATTTTATTAATATTTTGAGCATTTTTCATACTCTTAAATATCTCTAAACAAAGTGTGAATAAAAAAATCCCTTGCATCATAAAGCAGGCATTATGACTGGAGAAGATATAAATAAATAAATGAGCATAGCCTGCCAACTTACTCTTGAGAAATTACCGCTGTATTTTTTCCCAGCTTAACTTTTCTGTGAGCATTCATATTCATGAAGGCAAAGGGTCAGTTGCATGTATGACTTAACCACAGGACATTTTTATCCTAGATACAGATCTAATTGAGGCAGCTGAAATGCGAGCATATTTTGCTTATCCCTGACCTACAATTTCTGTCTGTTCTAAAAACGAGAATTAGTTTGGTCACCCTGCTGTCAGCCCAGGGCATCTTCTGACAAGAGATTTCTAATACACTGAACAGCACTTTACATTAAGTGGTACTAATTACTGGGGCTGGGTAATCAGTTTGACCAGAAGTTGGAAGCATATATCTGCAGACTATTTGAGAATTCCAGCAGGAACTACTGACATCATAGTTATTACTGTTTACTTTCTTACTTATTAATTCAATAGGAATAAAAACTCTTAAAGCCCAAATATTCTCCTATGTGTTTCTGTGTATTTAGTTATGATAAAGAGTGAATTTTAGATTGTATTTGCTAAAAGAAAGTCAGAATTTATAACCATTTAATAAATAAGGACTGGAAAAATTTGGGTAAAAAAGCCTCATGGAAGTTTCTGCTTCTGTCTTTCCTGAAACATTCCATCACTGTTTGGAAGCAACAGATAGCCTTGCAGGAATGTCAGGAAGGGAAGTTCAAATATTTTTCTAACTTCTATTCTGAATTACCATTTGGCATTTATATATATTTCTGCCATGACTGCTTCTCTTCTTTATCTATGTCAAATTTTAAAGCATCCTGACTGAGATTAAATTAATTATTTTTCACTAATCTTGTTAGTATTGGTACATTAATCTTGTTCTCCTTGGGGGCAGAAAAATAAAGTAGGAAAAAAATCAAGTTTTTATCTACATTTATTGCCCCCTAATGTTAGAGCAGTTTCTCACAGAGTATTTTGCAGTTTCCTATTGCTTTTGTCCCATTCACATTCCATCTTTAATTTCCAGGTACCAAGGTACTGCAAAGGAGGTTTCTCAAAGGTTTCCCTGAAGAAAAAGAGACTATTGATCTTGGGAGGCTCTGTAGAAGTTTTTTTGTCTTTTTAAAATTTATCAATTGGAAGGCATGTTAGAGTATGTGTTATTATCTGTATGGATTCCAATTGTCCTGGGGATTTTTTTACAGAAGTTGTGAAAGAAAAAAACCCAGTCTGTGAAAACAAGTCCCTTGGAGATCTTTTAACATAAGTGAATAATTATTCAAAGGAACTTTTATTGTACTTTAGCTTTCTTAACACAGTTGGACACTATACAGAAAAGGGTCAGCCTGTATAATGTAACTTCTCCTCATTTTAAGGGGTGTGAGCTTTCTGTATTTTATTTGTCTACTTTCCTGTCTTCTTACTGCTAATTTTTCTGTGGCGATTTTAACAATTTTTTGTTTCATTTTAGCTCTGCTAAATTCTACCATTGCTTTCTGTTAAAGTAATCTATTTCAATGAAAATTAGCAGCAGATTTGAATTCAGAAAGATACTTTGTATGGGATTCATCTGATAAAAGCAGATTATTCCAGCACCTCCATCTGAGCTGCCCAAGGGTGTATTTATGGCCTATAGACAGAAATAAGCACATCTAAAGCATTATTAATTTTATATATTTAAAGAAGGTGATTGTCCTCTTGCACTGGTGTGGCCTCACCTCAACTTATGTGTGCAGTTTTGGGTGCCACAACATAAAGAAGACAGGAAGATATTAGGAAGCATTCAAAGGAGGGCTGATGAAACAGTGACAGGTTTAGGAGGAAGCCATGTGAGAAGCAGCTAAACTCACTTGGTCTGTTCAGCCTGGAAGAGACCGAGGGGAGACCTCATTGCAGTCTGCAACACCTTCACAAGAGGAGGAGGAGGAGGGGCAGACACTGATCCGGGAACTCTGTGATGGCATCTGACGGATCCCTGAAACTGTGTCAGGGAAGGTTTATGAAGGATATTAGGAGAAAGTCCTTCACCCAGAGGGTGGTTGGACACTGGAACAGGCTCCCCAGCATCAAGCATGACAGGGTTCAAGAGACATTTGGACAATGCTCTCAGGCACTCGGTGTGATGCTGTGCAGGGCTAAGAGTTGGATTTCAATGATCCTTGTAGGTCTCTCCCATTTAATATATTCTGTGATTCTGTGATTCTGTCCTGACGAAACCATTTATAGTGAATCAGGTGGCTTCCATCCTAAAAGAAGTAATTTCCTTCTTGGGAAAGAGAAAAAGTGAGGCCCTGATCATAGCTGAGAGTATAAACATAGCTGAGCTATGTTTCTACTACAAAAGAGAAAAACAAAGGGTCTCTGCTATGAAAATGAAGGATATGCTCTGCCTTTGACCATCTAGCATTTCTAAGTTCCCAGCTATGTTGCATATATGAATGTGAAATTGTGTTGAGTATTGGAACAGGAGGTGTTGTTTTTTTTTAAGAGAATATATTATTTTTTAAGAGAATATAATGTCCTCTGAGTTCACTATGCTCACTTTTAAAACAAATAACTTTGCTGTCCTATTTACTTTCATTTTCTTTTGTAAAGATTGCTCAATGATCTACAATATAAGTGAAGACTGTTCAGGTTTTTTACCCACGCACTGTTTGAGATATTTCAAGATCAATTTAATTTCCTAAACATGGTATTTGGATATTATTTGAGGTGACCTATCTTAGCATACTGCTTAGCTTCCACCTGCTCTTGAAGTGGTGCTGTATTTTAGCAATTCTCTCAGCACAGTCAGGTTTAGAAGAGAAATATTTTTTATTCTGTGCAGGTTGCAAGGCATATGTTTTCCACAAATAAAGTATGCAAAGGAATAGAAAGTGATAGAATTTATACATGGAATTCTGCATAAACCCACCTATCTCATACATTTTTACCTCCCACCCAATGCATAATTATTTAGCTTGCACAGCCTTACAAAACACTTTTCACTGTGCCTATGTGGGCCTTCTTAGAGGTCTCTGGTGATCATCTGGGGAGGTGACCCCCTCCTCAGTTTTGGGCAAAGTTCAGGATTCGCAGAACCCAAGGTCAAATGCCAAAGAGGATGTGATCTGTAGCATGGTGCCACATCTCAATCAATTGCTAATCAGGACATAAAATACAAAAGCTTTCTATAAGCATTAAGCAAGACCTGCCTAACACACCTAATAACATTTAGTTGCAGTCAAAAATGGGTTAAAGGTGGGAATGATACCATCCACTTCCATCCGCAACAGAGATCAAAGGAAGGGATAAAGAGAGAATTCTGTTTAAAGGTATCAGAAAGAAAATGTTGATTCTTTTCATCCTCTTACTTGCTATTTTGAATAAAATTCAGCTTATCCAAAGGCAGATATCTATAACAGCCTAGATAATTCCATATGCAGTAGAGCTACATTGAGACAGGTGACAGGATTATACCCTTCCTCTAGAAGCAAAAAAAAAAGTCTAATGTGTCTAAATTGGATAATAGAGAAAAATTAGAAATAAGAAATAATAAAACATCTCTCATTTAACTAATTCTTCAGTACAGTTTTCTGAAATTTTTAAATTATTCAAATTTCTGTCTGGAAGATTCGCTAGCCTCTAAAGTTCTCTGTATATATACAGAGGTATCTTGGCATGATTAATCGAGTAAATCTGTATCCACCCAGGTTCATAAAATATTATTTCCCTTAGGAATTTAGTACAGAGATTTTAAAAAACCTTCCTAAAATGTAAACACTCCACAAAATACAGACATATAAAATTTGAATTTAATTTTTTAATAGTGCTGTATGTTAAATTGTCCCCACTTCAGGTTTTAATGGAATTATTATAACATATGTCCATTTCCTCTCATTTGTGGAAAGTAACCTGGTGGACAGTAGATTAAAAGCTAAGGTAGGGAGAGTGAGTTTGTATGGTTTGTATGCACAAAGTCATATACTTCTGCGAACAGATGGTGTTCGGATACTACAATAAGGCAAGACATGCGCAGAGCTGATATTTTCAAATCTAATGCATACATACATAAAAACAATAGCAGAGGATGTCCTGTTAGAACTTGAAAACTAATCTATTCCACCTCCTTTTTCTCTGGTAAAATAAGTACTTCTAGACCTCTGTAGTGGGTTGATCCTGGCTGGATGCCAGACACCCATCAAAGCCTCTCTCTTACTCCCTTCTGCAGGTGGACAGGGAAGAGAAAATATAGCAAAGGGAAATGAGTTGAGAAAAGGACTGGGAGAAATCACTCACCAAATACAATCATGGGCAAAACACACTTGAATTAAAGATATTAATGGAATTATCTCTAACAAAAGCAGGGCAGGATAATGAGATGTAAAAATAGACCTTCACCTTCCTTCTACCTCCTCCTCAGCTCCGGTGCTGCCTCCCTAGCAGTGCAGGGAGACAGGAACGGGGGTTAGAGTCAGTTCACCACACATGGTTTCTCCTGCTTCTCAGGGAGAGGAGTCCTTCCCTCCTCCAATGTGGGGTCCATTCCAGGGGAGATAGTTCTTCATGAACTGCTGCAACATGGGTCACTCTTCCACAGCATGCAGTCCTTCAAGAACAGACTGTTCTGGAGTGGGTCCCCCACAGGGTCACAGGTTCTACCAGGAAACTTTCTCCAGCATAAATTCCTCTCCACAAGCCTGGTGCAGCATGGGGCTCCCACCAGGTCAGATCCTCCTCTCAGGCATCCATCTGCTCTGGTGTGTGCCTCCTCCATGGGCTTCAGGCAGATCTCTCCATGCCTATGGTTTTCCATGGGTTGCAGAGGCATGGATTCTTCACCGTGGTCTACACCATGGGCTCCAAGGGAATCTACTACAGTGTGTGAAGCACCTCCTTCCACTCCTTCTCCACTGACTGGAGTGTCTGCAGTGTCATGTACTTTCACTTTGATCTTCTCTGTTCATAATTACCTCTCAGCAATAACTATTTTTTCTTCTTCTTAAATATGTTATCATGGAGGCATTATCACCACTTCTAACTGGTCCACCCCTGGCCAGCAGCATGTTTGGAACCACCAGGGGATTGGCTCTGCTGGACAGGGAGGAAGTTGCTGACAGTTTCTCACAGAAGCCATGGCCGTAGCTCTCCTTTTACCAAATCTTGGCCACGCAAACCCAGTACAATCTCTCTGACTCATTTCTCTGTTGTTTGTGTTGTATACTGTTACTATATGTGAGACGATGAAATACAGGGAAAAGCAGGGAATTTTTTTGACAAGACAATAATTTTCTTCTTAAACATGACTCATGAGAAAATAAACCTGAATAATCTGGTTTTATTATATTTTAGTCACCCAGTGTATGGGTGCTTGTGTCAAAATTTTGACTGGAGGGGTGGGGGCTGCAGGGGTGGTCTCTGTGAGAAGAGGATGGACCTGGTTCTAGTCAGCACTATCTTCACTCCAGAGTCTGTGTGATACTGTGTAGATGAGTTTGAACATAGAAACAGCCACCAAAAAAGGGATGTAATTTAATAGAGTGGGTCACTAGTACATTTGAGATGCTCTTAAGTATCCAGGACCCCTGTGCAGATCTGTCTGAAATAATGTCAGACTTTCAGGATTGTCTGGTGCTACTGAAAGGGTTACTGGAACCTGCGTGGGAAAGCACAGGGCTTAAAAATATATCATCCACCTGCATCACAGGACATAGGGGTGCCAGTTGATGTTATTTATGTTTCTGATTCTCCTGACTCTATGTATATAAAATCATAGAATCATAGAGTCATAGAATCATAGAATGGCTTAGGTTGGAAGGGATCTTAAAGATCATTCATTTCCAACCCCCATGACATGGGTAGGGACATCCGCCACTGGAGCAGATTGCTCAGAGTTCCATCTAAGCTGTCCTTGAACACTTGTAGGGATGACACATCCTCAAATCCTCTGAGCAACCTGTTCCAGTGCCTCACTACCCTCACAGTGAAGAATTGTTTTCCTAAGATATAATCAAAACCTGCTCTTCAGTTTGAATCCATACCCCCTTGCCCTGTAACTACGCGTGCTTGTAAGATGTCTCTCTTCTTTCTTGTAGGCTCCCTTCAGGTACTGGAAGGCTGCAATTAGGTCATTCTGAAGCCTTCTCTTCTTCAGGGAAAATCCCAATTCTCTCCGCCTTTCCTCGTAGGAGAGATGCTCCATCCTTCTAACATTTTTCTTATAGATAACTGAAGTCCAGTGTGCAGAAATATGTATATGTAGATAACATATGCACGTTAGTTCTACAGCTATACAAAAAAATTGCCTTTTGTACAATCTGAGTATCAGCCTAAAATATAAAGTTAGATAGCGCACTCTGAATTGTTTCTAAATCTTTGCTAAACCACACAAACCCCTTTTTCTTATGTCTTGTAAGATACCATGGGAAATATCTTGGCAGAATCATAAATTTTGTAGCAACTTGAAGCCTTAAAAGCACAATTAGAAGGATTGTAGATTTTTTTTTAATTTAATACATTTTATTCCTCAAAAAATTAAATATACTTTTTATTCTAAGATATAAAGATAAGTTACACGACATTCATCTGCACACCAAATTATATTTATTAAAATTTTGTTTCAGAGGTCACTTATGGTGAATTGTTCCATGACTAATATAAACAATGCAGATTGTTTAATTTAATGATCTTTCACTTTCACATCACTGGATAATGAGTAGAGAACTATAACTTGGAACTATACCATAGTTTTCCTAACACTGCTGATAATTAGAAGAGCCATTAATTCAGTGAAGCTATGCATATATTATAGCAAGAAAATACATTCCACTTCTTTTCACATTTGTATACATCATATATGATATTATTAAATGAGTACTACACCAACTTTTTCCTGTGGAAGTGTAAGTGACTTAAGCATAAACTTTCATTTAACTTAACCATATGGAAAAGGTAGTAGTACACAATGATTTTCCTATGCAGAATGAAAAGAGAGGGGAAATATGAATTAGGGTCCTCAAACAAGTTTTTTAAAGTGACCATTATTCAACACATTCTACATGAGTAGTCCCAACAGAAACACTGAATAATAGAGAACTTCAGAACCTTAATATTGTGATTTTTGTTATGTTTGCTAGCTTAAAGAGATGCTTGAAAGGGCTTTAACAGGGAAAGAAACTGATTGTATTTCTTAACAATTCTTAAAATGTATTGTTCATAACTGACTACTTTTAGCAGTCAGATTTCACTGCATTTCTTTATATATTTAATGCAGGTATTGATTACCTAAATTAAAAGTAAAAATATTCCTAAATTTTAAATGGAATCTATAGATATAAATAAAACTTGTTTTTCCCTCTGAATACAGGAGTGTAGAACAGAAATGCTCATTGAAATTCCAATAACCTAGAAAACAAATTAGTGGAAACTAAATTCCTGTATTCCTGCATCTGTTTTAAGTGCACCTTCAGGTCATAAGCAGTGAACAGTAAATAAATATATACCACAGAGTGCCCTCTAACTGAAATTTACAGGTCTGCTCTACTACATTATTAAAAAAAAACAACAAAAAAACCCCCAATGTTTCCTTGTTACAACATCTCTAGCATTTTTGCTAGACTTGTTAATATTAAACAATGTAATAGCATATCTATGGAAACTTGGCAGCATTACTTCTTTAAATGTTGAGTACAAGAAAGTTATGTGAATTTTACAGCTCATAGTACACAATAAGTTTAGTGGAAAGCATAGGCAGATTTTATAAGTGCTTTTTTAACTGTGGAAAAATATACCATTTACTTTGAAGCATTTTAAAATGAGCATCAGGCAGTGTTTAGAATCTATCTAGCTTACAGGGTTGTAAGCAGTGATCCACATAAGTGTCACAGAGAATTAAAATATCTATTTCTGTACCAAGTTGTAGTGTAACTACTATCAGTTTTATGTTATCCTTGCTAAAAGATCAGTTTTAGTAGTTTCATATCAAAGAACTTTACAAGCATGTGGTTTACATTTCTTTCTTTTCATATCATTCAAACTGTGGGCCTGACTACAGGAATCATAATGGTCATCTTCACAAGCATGGATGTGAAGATAGCATGGATGCTATCTTTTTGTCTATTTTTTATTTTGTTCTTTTAAAAATTCAAATACATTACCACTAAAAGTAATGAGAAACCTAGGATCCTCTACTACTAATAAATCAAAACTAATGCAAAACATCTCACATCAAAAGACAACATTTTGATAAAAGAAAGTTCTATCAGCCAAACCATCCAAAGTCTTTAATTTGTATGGCATTATTTAATTTTTTGCATTTCTCATAATATCCTACTGATATTAATTTTAGTCTTCAATTCCTAGCCATGTCCCTTGTTAAATATTAATTTTTATTTTTTTTTAATATGGGGAGTTGATTGCACTTCTTTTTAATTATGTGTTTTAACTGCTTGCAGTTTTTCGATCTCCTTATCCACACTTTTCATATTGATTCATCATTTCCTACCTTGGGTCTCCCTCTGCCTCAATCCTGTTGCGCATTCTTTTATGGTTGGAAATGTTTACACTTTTATAAAGATTAACTGCAAGATATCTTGCATACCAACAATCTGTAGGTTTTGCAATATTTGTGCAATTTCTGCATCTAGATAATTTAATTATTTTCCCTGCTCTGCAGGCTACAACATGGGTTATCTCTATAATCATTACTTTGTGATAAACTGTGCTTAAAACTATATGAATGAAAAGAATACTTCAATATTTTCTTATAAGTTATCTTGTTTTCTGCTTTCCAGCTGATGAGCTGTTTGGATTATACCTATTAATTATATATACAGAGTCAGAAAATTGAACAATTATTTTGTTACTAATTCCAACATTTTGTGACTTCATTTGCCTTTTGGAAACACTATCTATGTTATACACAGTTGTATATACCCATATATATATTTCCATTGTATTTCTACTTTTCCTTCTCTTGTGCCATCCAAAAGCCTTTAGGCTTAGGAAATAAAATAAATTACTTTATATTTTATAGAGGTGAAATTTTCAGAGAAGCCTTAGATTTCTACTTATCCTTAAATTCCTTCTATGACCAACTTATATTGATAGATACATACTGCTAACAATGAAACATTTTTAAATTAGTTTGGTTGTCCTCTTAGAGGGTGGAAGACAAGGCCTAGAGGGAAGGCCCCTTGTGTAAATGGCATCTAGTGGTAGCTTTCTCTATCTCTTGTCACATACTGATACACACATAAGATAACAGATACAGAAGAATTCCTTATCTTGTAATCAGCTGGAAAAAGGAAAACAATTTTATGGCCTAAATGCACTGTTTTCCAATATTACTCTATTTTAGCTCTCATTTTCATGTTAAAATTGTGCCTGGAAATATCTAAATCTTGCAGTTCCTGATTTGAATTGAAAATATTCTATCAGCTATTTAAGCTTAAGATGAAAGAAATGTGTGAGATCAACATCAGACTAGAAAACAGAGATGCTGCCTGGGAGAAGAAAGATATCAAATACAAATAAAGATTACCCTTAAACAGATCACCTTCTGATGGGCATTAGAGGAAATTACAAGCAGTAAGTTTATATGCATAAATTCACAGCACTCCTTTGAAGTGTAGGAAGGAAATTAAATAGCTGTCTCTTATCAGTGAAATCTGAGCTACCTTCAAATATTGTCTACATGTTAAGTTGTACAGAAGGTTAGAGAATATTAAAGATTACACAAAGGTAATTGTGTTTAAGAAAAACGGTTATCAGTACAGATTAAAAAAAAATTCTATAAGAACTAAAGGGGTAAGGAGCACTGAAATACTGCAAATGAGAGGGCATAAAGGCAGTCTATCAAGGGAGCATAAACTAAAGACGAAAGAATAAAGGTTTGCAGTGTTAGAAGGTGGGTCATCCTGCCCTCTTGGAGCATATATATAAATATCTATTAAATTAAAACATTCAAAGCTACATGAGAATCAGGAGGTGAAAACTAGACTTCTGAAAAGGGCAATGGCTTTCTGAGCAGCTTTGTTTTCATGCTACTCTCAATAAAAATGAAATGTTCTATGTAACATGAAAAAAAGAGCAAATCCTAAATTTACAGACAGAGATGAAATCCTTGGATCCCTTCAGGATATAAAGTCTGTTTACTAAAGGGACAGATGTGAGCACCACACAAAAAGAAGGTATAAAAAGCTTTATTATAATATTTTACATATTTGAAAGGAAAAATAATCCATAAAAAGGCAGACATGGGTAACAACGAAAAAATAAAATCATTAAGTAAATGATGTCTGAATCTTTCTATTGCCTTCTCTATACATGAAATAAAACATAAGACTCATGTAAATACAGCCTGCAAAAAGTCTGAAAATCTCATTTCAACTTCTTGAGCAAGGAAGATCTACCAATGTATATTTATCTCATATCTGGTAGATTGGGATTTGTTGGAAAATGGAGAAACTATGAACACAGTCTGTATGACCGAAAATCACACAATGGATAAAGTGCAGGTTTGGAATTCAGAAAAATATTGAAACAGCTCCCACTATCTTTTCAGAGAATGGCTTAAGTAAAACGAGAAGCTAGATCCAAATGACCTGTGAAGGCACTATGGAAAGCATTTCAATATAGAAACCTTTGTAGAATCAAAGCTGAGAAATAGACTGGGTTATAAAACTTTTATAAAAGATTCATTTGAAATACTGCAGGAGCAATTGCTAGCTCTAGGGAAGCAACTTTAAAAGAAAGTTGAAAGTACTAATCTATTTCTTCTTATAAAAAACAATGCATTACTGAAGTTATCCCATGTGGAATAGAGAGCAATCTCTAATAGAAAAGTTAGACTAAGGTTTTATAATCCAGTAAAAACTCTAAACTCCCCACCCGCTCTTCTGTATGGAAGTGGGAAACAATGAATTTTCATCTACCTTTTCAAAATCTAGAACTTAGGAGAGATATTGACCCCACAGTTTATTGAATGTCCACATTACAGAGAAAAGTATTTTTTCGACATCTTGCTGGACACATAAAATGCTGATTTAATTTGGTAACGGTTCTATAGCAGTCAAAATCTTGTTTGGGGAAGACTGTGGATCTCACCTCTCTTCCTGATGTGTAAGTTTGGAATTCAGTTTGGAATACTCGAAATATCCAGCACAAGCAAAAGCTTGTTTATATGACTCTCACCTCTGAATCCTCTTTTTAAACTGGACTTGTCTAGGCAGCATGACCACCTTAGGAAAACAGGTGTTGAATGCACTAAAAGGCCTGAAACAGAAACTAGATAAAATCTGTTAGGGACTGTAAGCCCTTGAAAGGTGTTTCTGGACAAATGGCCATTTTAAGCAAATGATCATAACTGCACAATGATTAGAGAGGCTGGGCAGCAGATTGGGAGGCCACACCTTGAGTGCTGTGTCCAGTTCTGGGCCCCTCAGTTTAGGAAAGACATTGAGATACTTGAATGCATCAAGAGGAGGGCATGATGTTTTATTTACAGATAAAGTTCTTGATATTATGTATAACCAATTCAGTTTACCTGAACATTCACCATCATTTGCTAAAGCAAGGATTTGGGTTATAAAGAATTGGATGACAGCTGTAGAGCTGACAGCTCTAAGAAATATTTCTCACCTTTTTTTTGTCTTACTAAATACTAAAAAAAAAAAAATAAATAATGGAGCAGAATTAAAACCTTACAGGACAGTTTTAAAAAATTAACAGTATTATTCATAAGACAATTTACAGGTGGATTTGTCAGGCAATATGAAGATCTCTTTCTGGGGAGTCAAGGAATGCAAAAAATGGCATACATAAGCTGTTGTGCACCTGTTTCCAGGGGAACATATTTCTCAGATGTATTCTTTATTTCTTCTCTACTTCCAGAGGAGACTAAACAACTGATATGAAGTGTTGGAAGATTTGTCATAAAGAATCACAAAGAAGATGGAGGCATGGTAAGCTGCATGGAGGCATCATTTGTATAATCATCTGTAGAAAATATGTAATCATAAAGGTGCTCTTGCTGACACTATTTAGGACCTGTAAACAGCTAAGAGTAAACAGGTTCAGTATATTTTTTTTCTACCTGCAAAATTGTAATCAGATCTGGCTATGGTTTCAAATGAATTTTACATAAATGAACACCAAAGAGCAATCATAGTGAAAAACACCATGGAGAGGTGCTCAGTAGTATTTTGCATACTTCAGCATAAATAGGTAGTGATGAAGGACAAAGGGACATCTGGTGACTATATAGATATATACATTAATCTTAATATTCTACATTGCTGTCAAAAAAAATCAAAGCTACAGAGAACTCAGTCTATCCAGACCTAACTGTCACTGTCTATTTGAATAAAATATGCAGATTTATATACTTGATCACACAAAAATCAGATATTGAATAAATTATTTTTTAATCAGATTCCATGCCTATATTTCCTGAACAAAACAGCCAGTCACAGCTGCCTTATCCAAAACAGCTGGATAAGAAGGACTAAGCTGTGTTAGTGTTTTACCCTGTGCCTCAGTATGGACTAGGGCAGCATATATTCCTCACTAAAATGCCTTGAATGTAATTTGTAAAAAACACATTCTTCATCTGTACTGAGAAAAAATGCACCTGAACCATATATTGCATTCAATTTAATAAGACTAGCAAGGCAGTTACAGGATATATTCCTTCCCTTCAGTCAAGTTCAAGAAGGAAAAAAAAAGTAAATGGTAGATAACCATTCTTTCATATTTTAAGGTCTACTTTCTTCTGTACCCTAGGTTGCATGTAAGCAGTAGCTGAAAAGTTATTCTTAAAAGCACTACTATTTAATTCATTGATTGTCGTTTCTCCATTCTCTTGAGTACAAAAATATCCTACTGCTTATATAAGGAATAGCAATTTCTTTTTTTTTTTTTTTTCCTCTTTCAGGTAAAACTCAAGCAAGCATCATTTTTCCCAGATAGCTTCAAAATGTAGCATTTCTTTGCAAGCAGTAATTTGCCCATTTCTGCATTGCAGTGTATCTTCCACTGTAGGAAACATAACATGCTTATAGATTAAAAATTTCTAATCACTGATATTGGTGAAAAGCAGCACAAAATTAGTTTTCTCTGTCTTCTCCCTCTTGCAACCCTTCAGCTCATAATGAATAGCAATGAGAAACTACAGCTAAATGGAACAGTCAAGCAGTGATCTCAACTATTAATACTCATAAGCAGCGATTACACAATGCTAAGTATTGTCATTTCAACATGATTTTCTGCTGTTAGGTCACAGAATATGCTGCAAAAAATCATTAAAAAGCCAAATAAATAAGGCCATAAAAGAGTCTGATTATTTTATTTCTTTTTAGTTATGTAGCATATCAAAATAAAATTTCTAACATAATTAAAATAAAATTAGATCGGAAGAG
>JAYDZK010000001.1:60786862-60827335 GCA_034509185.1 Euphonia xanthogaster | reverse complement strand
TAAAATAAAATTTCAAATATTAATTTTAGAGAAAGATAATGAATAAGAACACTAAACAATATAAAAGAAATAATAAAAATAATTCCACAGTATTTTTGCAATATCTAAATGAGTGTTGTTAATTAAGTCTCTTGGAAAATAAACTGTACATGGCATTCAAATATTTTAATTTATCTCAATTATTAATTAAATACTCCCTCCAGGGTCTGAAAATCCGGATCTGAAAATCAAGTTTCCCAAGAACTGAATAAAATCCAGTTCTGACTTTCCTTAGTCCTCATTACCTTTTCCTCAAAACATTAATCAAGTGCACTTTTTCAGAACTTTCCAAATTTGGAATCTTGCCCATAATTAAACCCATTTTCTTGCCCTACCAGACACATGTTCAATACTTCCAAAAAACTTGTGTCCTTTCACAAGTACCCTGCTATCCCTTTCACATATCCTCTAGTTTACAAGTCTACTTAAAGAGCACAATAAAGTCGAAAAATAAGACAAAGCTTCGTGGAAAAATCATTTTTTATAATGGTCTTAAGAAATATGCATATATATTAAAGAAGGAATATGCATATATCACTCTCTTCCCAATATTTTGTCAGTGTTCTTTCTGATTTTCAGATGTAATGTTCTAAACCCATCAGGGCTTCCATTTTTATTGCACAGAATGGATTGCTCTATGCAGTTCTAGCGCTTTTTTCTGTATTCATTCTCCTTTTGACTTTTCTTGGTCAGCCACAAAACCCATCTCAAATTCATCTCTCCCAAGAAGATCCTTTGACCTATCAAACCTGTTTTCTACAGGTGGTAACAAGCTCTTTTTCTACAGTTTTTCCTCTTTTTTAGTAGGTCACTAGTACTTGACAACTGTACATTTTTCCACTTTGAATACTGATGCAGTTTCATGTGCTGTTAGCTGATGATGCTCCTGTAAGGGCAGGTTCCATGATTCCTTCTGCTGCCCTTTTATTATACCCCTCCTTTGAAGTCCGGCTATGAACTGTGCCCTTCTACAGACTCTGCAGATGCTGTCAGCCTACAGTAGTAAGGATTTAGTGAGGAAGTGCAATAAAATGGAACTGTGGGCTTTTTGTTTTCTTTTTTTTTGTTGTTGTTGTTGTTTTGTTTTTGTTTTCTGAATATATGGTCTTACACACTTGTCAAATTCGAGGTTTTTTTGTGTTTGTCACTCCAGCCAGCAGCAAAGTGCCACCCAGCCATTCACTCATTCCCCTCCCCGCTTCCCCTGTGAGATGGGAAAGAGAATCAGAAAAGGGTAAAACCTTTGACTTCACATAAGAATAGTTTAATAACTGAAACATATTAAAGTATTACTACAGTGATGGTAAGAATATTATTATCATTATCATTAATAGTAATAATATTAGCAACAACAATAATGACAATGGAGGGAAAAACAAGAAACATGAGTTTTTTGGCAGTATATTATTTCTGAAATAGCATTAGGGACAAATAAAGTAATATTTTCTCTTTGTAATAACAAAAAAGGATGAACTTTTCAAGGTAAGAAAATACTTGTCTACCTTTACTTTTCATAGATACTCTCTTCACAGAGATTATAAATCATACAGAAACCTTCAGTTGGTGGATAAAACCTCCTGGACACTAGTCACGCGTAGTATATCAGTGAGATAAAAATTGTATACATCTGATTGTCAGTAGTAAATATACTTTATTAATATTTAGACCTTCAGAAGAAATTCAGCTCTTCTATTTTGAGGTATCTTGGGGAAAAAATCTTCCAGCAAGTAATAAGGCTCGACACAGCATATTTTAATACTGTATCTTTTAACTTTACTATTGCAACCTATGTGCACAGCTGTAGAATAAAAGTTTTCAGCATGACGAGCATGTCAGACTATCCTTTCCCCTTTGGAAATGGTGGTATGGGACCTTATTTAGTCTCCTGTTTTCCTTCTTGCCATTTCCAAGTCTAACTCTACTTAAGAACTTCTCTTAATCCTAGGCTCTAAAAGGAAATGTTAGTATGCTCCTACAGGGAGCATTTGCTGGAAGTTCATCAGCTTTTTTCTTCTCTGTGAAACAGGACTAGTGGAAATTGGTGACTTTTAGAGTTGTTTTTACATGCTTTTATTGACTTTTTTTCTTGGTATTTTGTAAAGAACAAAGTCTCACTTTGCTTATAAATAAGTTTCTGTACAAAGCCACTTTCACCTATTCGTTCTATTGATATATATTATACCAGTGTATTAATATAAGATTTCCTACATGTTGTATTGAAATTAGAAGTGAAAACTATGGGACAGGGCTTAATAAGAATGCAAGTTATTTAGAAAAGGGAGAAACAAATAATGTGTTTGATTGTATTAACTTATTTAGGTGACTTTTTATTTTTACATTTAATATAAGCTTCCTTTACCCCACTTCCCTTTAGCTCAGCCTGCTGCCTGTGTGAGCCCACAGTACAGACTGCATTAAGCCAGACTTCATGTATTGCACAGGCACCAGACTTCTAGAGCAACTTAATGTTAACTACATTCAGCTCTTAATTCCCCTGAGAATAGAAATACTTGAGACTATAAATTTGCATCAAGATATATTGGTTACACTCTCCTTTTTACCTTTATACCAAAGTAAGTTAACATGCATATGTGTTGAAACTCTAGCTGGTGACCTCCTCTAGTTAATAAAGCTTGACATTTTAATAGGATAAACAAATGTTTTATTTGTACAGTGTGGAGTATTTTGCCAGTGATCTGATGAGATTTTGTTAGGTGCTTGTTCTTTATATACTGGAGGTAAAACTCATGTTTGCTAGATGACCTATTAATCTGCTGATTCATTGAATGCATGTTATAATTTAAAGGTCAGGGCTATCCATTAAACTTATCAACATGGTGCAAGATTCTTTAAATCAAAAATGTTCCTGAGTGAACTTCATTAATTCTTTGGCGTGAATGCTAAAACAATAGTAAGAAAAGTTAAATCTCCAAGCTGATGGATTGCAGCCGTGGCTCTTATGGCAACAGACCTTCAATAGAGTGGAGTCATAGGTAGTTCACATACAAAGTAAGTAGGCAAATTTCATTTGGAACTTATAATTTATTTCCCAATAAATAATATCATTAGGAAAAATAATTCAAGAATTGGCTCTAGAAATATGACGTAAAATAAAATTGCTTTATTGGAACACAGTATATCAGACTAGCAGAATTTAGACTGGATTCAGCCTTCACTTAGGTTTTGTGAGCTGTTTTAACTAAGATATTGAAGTTGAACCAATAGAGGAATTATATACCTGATATTATCAAATTAATAGAAAATAATGGACTGGTGAATAACTAAAAGATTTTATGTTTTATTACTGTGAATCATTCAAAGATTCTATGTTTTTATTTCTTAGGAAAATTAAAGAACCTCTAAAAAGACGTGGCAAATAATATTCTAGGATATATAGCATTATGTAGCAGCTATATTGTTTAGCCATGTAGAAGAGAAGACTGGATATCAGCTTCATTTTTACTGTTATATTAACCTGCTATATAATATTGTAATTCATTGTGATTCTCCGAAATGTCCAAATCAATGCTTAAAGAAAAGTGTGTAAAGGCTATATTTTTGGTGGGTTTATTTATTTATTTATTTATTTATTTATTTATTTATTTATTTATTTATTTTTAATTTTTTTGTAATGAAGATTTATGTAGATAGAGTTCCAAGCATGCAAGTAACAAAAAATATATTGACAATTGCAAGTCCACTGGCAACGTATATTTGTGGGTGACCTTTAAAAAATATCTTTTGCCTTCAGGCACACACATGCTATTTACACTAATCCTCTTAAATTTCCCTTATGGCTTCAGTATGCTGCTGCTTACCCTACCACCACCTTCTGCCTTTGGACCTAATTTGTCTACTTCAGATTGTTTTCTCGACTTTTGATAGTAGCTGCTAACAGGACAAAATTTCCGATAAGGTTTGCTAGGACTGTGCAGCTGATTTCAAAAAATCAGGATTGGCATTATGGAGTACAGCCTGAGAGTCAGAGGAAGGCATTCCAAAGCAGATTTTCAAATCTTTGGGAGGTAGAATGCAAACCATAAAGGGGCTAGAAAATTCAATCAAAAGTTAATATGATACACAAAGAACATTTAGGAAAGGAGAGAGTTGGGTTTTTTTTGTTGTTGTTTTTTTTTTTTTAATTGTTATATCTGCTTAGTGTTATCAATAAATTATTTTCTAACGATAAGAGAACAACTTATTCAATGTTGTACATTAAAGATTAAAATTGAAATAATGTTTCATTGACACTAATTTCCATGGAGTGTGCTTTTTCACATTTTATTTGATTGTAAAAGCCTAAATATTATTAGAGTTAGTTGGAAATCTACACACAGGTAATACTGTAAAGAAAATATTCACCGAGATAATACTGTTAAAAAATAGTCTTAGAAATGTGTTACGCACACTCACAGCCTAGGTATCCAGATGTATCCTACTAAAAGCAGCATGGCCAGCAGACAGAGGGAGGTGGCTCCCTCTTCTCTCTCAAAATCCCACCTGGAATGCTGCATCCTGCTCAGGTGCCCCCAACCCAAGAAGGACATGGACCTGGTGGAGAAATTTGTTCAAAACATAAATTTTCTTTTCTAGTAGAAAAAAGTTCCAAATTCAGTTTGGTTTCATTAGTTTTGGTATCTTTATCTGTGAATTACTCAGTTTAGACTGTTTGAGCTAGATCTCGAAAAAGTTAAATATGCCTGAAAGTGAGATGCTTCAGTATAGATATTGTCAAGCCCATGTTAGGAACAGAGAAACTCAATTAATGCATCTAAGTTATCCAAACTGCAGTGGAGATGCTGAGTATCTCAATACATAGATACCAACTAAAATCCCTTGGTGTGCAACAACATAGCCATAAGGAAATTCTAAAGACAGGATCCAAATTAAATATCACATTCTGCTCTTTAAATGAGAAACTCATTTCCTCAAAATATCTTAAAATCATGTTTTAGACCCTTAAGACTTATGGTATTAAAATATATTGAGAACCGAAAGTCTAGAATTTATTTTCAAATAAAAACAAATTTAAAGTGTGAATGAATAAAAATCTTAAATACTGTATTAAAAAAAAAATCACTTCCTTACTAGGTCAGGATGCAGTCCTCTGTGTCATAGCAAATAGAGTACTGGCTGTAGCAAAGTTTTGTTTATACAGATATGTGTATTTTCATTGATTAATCAATTTAATTGTAATACAGCAAGTCTTCAGTAAATTTGTATTCCATAAAATAAATTGTATAATCTTTTCCCCAAAGAAATAGGATGGCTCAATGAAGACTGTTGTGTGACAGCTTCAAAGTAATTAAACCTCTGTCCCAGCACTAGCCATCCACTTATTTCTCTGAAACTAGAGTCACATATCTTTCAGATTTCCACCTCTGTGTTAAATCTGCTTTAATCAGTCAGTGGGTTCAAAAATTTCTCCAGAAGGGAACTCTCAGAAAGAAATACAGATTAAATAATCCCCTGTGTCATAATTGAAAACCCAAGTGATACTAATGCACTTAAGCTACCACAAAGATTTTTCTCCTACATGAAGCAGGTAAACATCACTAGTGTATTTATTTGAAGCTTTTTCACAGTGGGCAAATTTTATCAGCAAAGGGCTAGTCACATTCATCTGTGTGAAATAGTCTCAGCACAGGAAGATTTAAAGAATGCCTTAGAAATTGGTACATGCTCTGTTTCATTCTTTCTTTCTTGGGATAAATGGGTTGAAGCAATGGCCTTCAACAGAGAGGTTATCTATTTAAATCTGAGATTTAACTATGATGATTTACATGTTGTCAGGAGTAAAAGAGTAATGATTTCTAAGATTGGGTGAACAAAGTACCACGTGTCTATCCATGTAAAAGAAGATCATAATGGAAATTTAGCTTCACAAAAGCAACAGGGTGATAGTACAGATATTTGAAAAACTCTATTCCTATGTCATAGTGGCTTGGAAAGTAGAGAGTCTGAGTAACTGAAAGGAAAACTTGAAAGAAATACGAGACAAGTAACTGAGGGTTTATTTTGCACAGATGGAAGAACTAGGAATCAAGGTAAAAAGCATAGCACTTGAACTTAGGAGGTTATAGGCCAGAACATGTGAAAACAAAATGTGTATCCTCAGAAGTTCAGCCACTGCTAATTTAAAAAGTCTCTCTCCTAAATTCATTCTCTAGCATTTAGCAAAATGAAATTGCACAAGGTTTTTTCCCAGTTCCAAGGTCTAGCTTTTAAGCCTGAGGTTTTTGAAGCTTGAAAAATTAAACTTCGAACGCTTACGTATCTATCCACACTGGTTGATATGGAATCCAGTTTTTTAAAGAATATGTTTATGATCAAATAAACTGTCTCTGTCAAAGCAGGCTGAATAAAACCCTAAAAAATCAAGTTTCCGTCTTTGAAGTAGATGTTCCAGCTGTAAAGATATTTAGCTATATTCACTTCTCAGCCGTCTTTCTAACCTCATAAATCTTGAATTCTTTCCTGCATAGTGACATAGCTTCAATAGGAGGAATGAAGAGTAGTCCAAAAGACATGAATAACTTATAGGATGACAGTTATGGCACTTAAAAGTAAGTGATAGTTTGTAAAGAGTCAGATCCTGTCACTGTGTATTAGTCATGCTCTAAGAACACCTCACTTGTTGAGACATTGCCTTTGTCAAAGATTTCTAAGTTCAATGCCCTTTCTAGATGAAAAAAAAATAAAAATCTTTAACTTCCTAGGAATATTTTTATCAGGAAACTACTACACAGGCTGAATACAATGTTGTGGATATTTTGTTACCTAATATTGTTAGACAGGAAGTAATAGGTAAGAAAGAATAATTCCCAAAAGAACAAACAAAACCAACTCCTAAACAAGTAAACAACAATAAAAAGGACACACAAGAAGGGGACATATTGTGTCTAATTTATTGATTATGGAAGTCAGTGAAGGGGCATGTCTTTATATACATTAGGCTGTGGTGAAAAAAAGGAGCCCAGATGTCTCACTATCTTTCTAAATGCTCAATATGCAGTTTTACACAAAAGGTGTTTGAGAGACTGCTGTTCAGTGAAGAAATCTGAACCCTAGATCAAGAACAGAGAAACGGCCTTAGGCATGGCTGAAGAAGATACTTGCAATGTGAATAGGTTATGTCTAGCTGCAATTTTCTCTGCTGATTAGCTTCTGACATGTTTTTCTTAGATTGTTCTGTGTATTTAAGAAAACAAGACTTAAACTGTCTTTGCCCTACCACACTCTTTTCTCTTTTTTCCATCAAAAACTGCAACTGATTGAATTCATCCAAATGCTGCAGAGGATGAAGGCCTCAAAGTGAAAAGAAAAAAAAATTATTTTGGATTCTGAGAAAAAAAAAAGACAGATTAAGAAAAATAAATACTTTATTCAGCTTCAGTGTGTATCTATCAGCACACACAGTCAGGTTATCAGTCACAGCAAGCAGATTTCTGAAGCCATTGAAATACGAGTAATCTCTGTCATCAGGAAAAAGAAAGCGAGTCAGCATTTCTGTGAAAGGGCTGGAAAGAACAGGAGAAGAGGCTGAAAGTGATAATTCTGAGGTCAAGTTGTCATGGGCAGTATATTATATGGGAATATAAAACCTGAGTTAAATTTTGTTGCTTCAGTTTCCATGGAAAATGTTGCTTTGCACTTCCATTTTAAGAGCAAACTTACACAGACTGAAATGAACTTTTTAGAGTTCATGCTCAGTCCTATCAGAGGCAGTCCAGGAAGGTAATGCACCTTTTCAGACTACAACTAGCTCAAAATATAAGCAAGATGTGGTGTGTTGTCTTGGCTAAGGGACAAATTCCCACTTTGCTCAATCACTCCACATCCTCAAAAGTTCAATAATTCACATTTCATAAAAGCACATAAGTGGTGCTTTTATTCAAATATTTAACTCTTTGCAAATTTTTTAATGAGCATTGTGTTTCATAGGTATTCAGTGTGACACATTGCCTTGGACAGTTGGTTTACTTTTCTTAAATATTGAGAGGGGGAAAAAATTATGTTACAGTTAGGGTTATGCTAAAGATTACCTAATTTTGAGGTGTTTAAAATATATGAAGGTGAATATAACCTTTTATTAACCGGGGAAAAACTGTTGAAAGCACATTTGTGCTTTGCCCAGTGTGTCTGGTAGTCTTTGGAGGGTTTTTTCTTTCTGATCAGAGTCTCTCCTTTATTGAGAATTTTCTTCACTGCTCTAAGTTTTAAATGTAGGTACCTGACTTAATTAACAAAAAAATTAATTGCTTCACATCTATATTTCTTTTTTTGATAATCTTTTAAAGTTTATATGAAAGAAATATTTTCACTTTATTGTTCAAAATAAAATGCCATATTCCTTAGTGATTTTACCTTTTGAAGAATTATTTTAAAGGAAGAGGTGAAATGGGGTTGTGGAACTGAATTTAAAATTCACAGAAACCTGAGATCTATGAATATATTGATTCTGCCTCTTAACTTTCTTATCATTGCCTTGTCTTGATTCATAGTTGCATAAATCTGTTGACACTGATTCTTTGGTGCTTTGTCTGAGATATTTTTCTACAGAGATAGAGGGTAGAGGGACCATAATCAATACTATCTCTCTTACTAATAACTTAATGTAAAATTCTTGTAAGGTTCATGGCATGGCAATGCTTGCAGCACATCTTCCTTGGTTCACTGCGGGGCTATGAAGTGATCTTGGAGACATGGCGGTGCAGTGGTGAATGAAAATTGGCAATTTTTCTTTTCAGAAGAATGGAATGGTTTGGAAACCTATCTCTCAGTTCTGAAAAAGATATTTGCTGAAAGAAAAAGATATCAAAACTCTAAGATGTTTTTGACCTATCTTCTTTAGAGCAGAAATCTTAACCTTACAGATATGCAAAATTTGGTGATGCTTAGTGTTCCAGGCATCTTAGCTGTGTTTCAGAACTCTGTTATATGTCTCTTTTTTTTCCTTCCAATAAGGAGTGAAAACAAGTCTTAAAATATACTGTGAGATTATTTTCCACTTCTCTAGGCAGATATAAATATTAATCCCTAGCCTATACCCTAAAACCTCTAATGACTGAGATAACACTGTTTGCATCAAAATTCAGATCTCGTGTAGGCTGTTGAGTAGCATTCAAATTGGTAGCAATATTAGAGCAATCCTATACTAAAATCCAGCAAAATAGAGCTCTTTTGGTGTTTGTTCTATCTGCATAAGCTATTCAAAACCTCAGTTTAGAAAGAGAGGGACAATGTATGCAAAAACCACTAATATTTCTACTTTGGGATTTTTTTAAGGAATCTGACTTCTTTCCTATTACAGAAATGCCTGAAATGAGTTCTATTAAACAGTTTTGGTTTTTTTTAAATCAAATTGGTTCAAGATCTAACAGGTAACTATTAATAAAGCATTTATGTATTTTTATTGTAATTTTAATACTGAACCATTATATGAAATGATTCAGTATACAAATGAAATGTCTGTTTGAAACTGGAATCAGCCAAATCCATATTCATATATGGCAATATAAAGCACAGTCTGAACACTGATGCATGTGCTTCTGAAAAAAGCTTACCTTGATCCTTCTTATCAAATGATTGTGCGAGGCACATAATTTTAAGTTTTTCTGGCACTGAAAATTGGATTACATGGAATGAACATGAATTTATAGAAGCTAAGGATTAGCTCATGAAGATCTCCATTAATTTAAAGCTGTACTGCATTGATTCTATGCTTTTAGAAGGAAAATGTGTGTTCCTCATCAAGTGAGGTGCCTCCTGACAACAGAGTGTGTGTGTGTGTGTGTGTGTGCAATAGCATTCTAACTATTGAAAATGTTTGTGGTTCTGTGATGGGCTGACCTTGGCTGGCCTCCACGTGCCCACTAAGCCACCCTATCACTCCTTGTCCTCAAAAGAACAGAGAGACAAAATTGAGACAAAATTAAGACAAAAACGAGACAGGTCATGGTTTAAGGACAGAGAGTTCACTCACCTGGACAAATGGGCAAAAGAGATTGGATTCAATTTAGTTAAATTTATTTGTAATTATTAAAAACAAATCTAAAAAACACCTACCCTCTCCCAGCTCACTTCTTTCCAGGTTCAGCTTTCTTCTTGACTTCTCTATCTCCTCCCTTCACATATCTTAGGGGCCTGGAGAAAGTGGATTTGAGTCAGTTCATATGGCTTCATATCTGTTGTTCTTTCCTCTTCACACCGTTACCCTGCCACAGTGTTAGGTCTCTCCAGTGGGATACAGTCCTTCCCAAATTGTTCCAACATCCCTTCCCATAGGCTGCAATGCTTCAAGAACTGCTTCATTGGGGGCTTCTTCCATGTGACAGAGTCTGAAGACCTGCAGATACAGACTGATCCAATATGGATCCCACAGCTTCTTTCAGAAAACCCACAATAATTTGGGCTTCTCCCCACGGGGCCTTGTTTCCTGTTAAGAACCTGTTCATGCGTGGGGTCTCCCTGAGCTGCAGCTTCACTCATGGTTGCTATGGTCCACCGTAGGTTCCTCCACAGACTACAGGTGGATATCTGCTTCATTGTGGTCCTCTGTGGGCTTCAGGGGGACACCATGAATCACCTAAGTCTTCTTCATGAGCTGCAGGAGAATTTTTTTGCAATGCCTGAAGCACCTCCTCCCTCTCCTCATTTGATCTTGGTGCCTGAACCATTGTTTTTCTCAAATTTCTCAATCCTCTCTCAAAACTGCTACACAGGATTTTTACCATCTCTTTAAAATATGATATTACAGAGGTGCCACTAACATAGATAACAGGCTTGTCTTTGCCAGATGTGGATCTATCTTTGAGCCAGCTTGAGCTGATTTTTCCTGACATAGGGGCAGCTCCTAGTAGTCTCTTTTCATAGAAGTCACCCCTGAAGTTTCCTTGCTACCAAACTATTGGCATGTAAACCCAATAAAAGTTCTAAAGACCTATATAGTAAAATTATACAATACCTAAAACTTTCAGATGCAGCTGCTTAGAACAGTCAATCCACTGCAGAATCTGGCTCATACCTTCATAGAAGTATGACCAACTACTTCATCTCTTATTTGCATAGAACTCAAATACCATGGCCTTCTGTTCTTTTGAATACGTGCATGAATTTTCAGCAGTGTCTCATAAATCTAACAAATATCTTTTCTGTAAGGGGTATCACGGAAGAAATACTGTAATGGGTATCTCTTTTCCAAGAAAAAAAAAAAAATCGAAAACCATAGTCAACAAGAACATCAATTCACATATTAATTCAGACATGTTCCCCTTCTGATGATATACTTGGTTGACTTGGATTGTATTTGGTTTTCAAGGCCAATCTTCAGGAAAGACGGCTACAGTTAAGGAAAAAATGATAGTATCAAAATAATTTGTTGCAAATTTTTGCTCTTTCTCAAATTCTCTTGAGGATCACAGAGAGATTAATATTCAGTTTAAGATCCCATAAACTATTCAGATTGGCTCAGCTCTAGAAAAGAAATGAATTAAAGCATTTCTCATCCAGCTGAGAGCAAAACACACTAAATGAACTTTAAAAACCTTCTGTTTCCTGGGTATCAAGGACTGTAGGAAGATGCTAGAAATATGTAGGTTATTTCATATGGAAACTTTTCCTTTAAAACTCCCCTCTGGTAGCCCATGGATCCTGGAAATTCAAGAATAAGATCTGTACTTTCCACTGTTTACCTCCAAAAATGTTGTATGTTAAAGCACTTGGAGATTAAAATATTTAAAAGCTATGGAATAAAAGCAGGTAAACAAGCAAATAACAAAACCC
The DNA here is from genome assembly GCA_034509185.1 of Euphonia xanthogaster. Classification (NCBI taxonomy): domain Eukaryota; kingdom Metazoa; phylum Chordata; class Aves; order Passeriformes; family Fringillidae; genus Euphonia; species Euphonia xanthogaster. The sequence goes on along the minus strand of JAYDZK010000001.1, from coordinate 60,815,512 downwards.
CAGGTGAAAAAACAAACAAACAAGCAAAAAGAGTCAAAACCTGGTATAACACGCTTATCATTCCTTCAAGATGAGAATGAGTGAAAAAAATCAGTGATTTTTCACATTTAAATTTATATTTTATTTAACTGGAACGAGATAACTATGTATTTCTCTATAAAGGGTTTGAAATGCTGAATTATAAAGACAAAAAAAAAGGTTGGAAAATCTTTTTCCTTCCCACTGCATTTCTATAGTTTGAAAGTATTACTTCCACCTATTTGCATATAAATTTCCTTTTTCTCCCCTGGTTTGTTTCTCTGTAGCAGATTCCCTGATTACTGTGTTTTTTCACCCATCTGTCCCTACCCTCTGGCCCAAAAAGCCATCAAATCATGGTCAATTGTCCTTCCTCATTTCTCAGGATTTAACCTGATAAAATGTGCTGTAGCAAAGACTATACATATCAGCAATCATCACCTCTGCTGCTCAGTGACAGTTTGCATAGTACTATATGTTTGGTCTATACAACGCCCAGGAACTGACTGTAAACTTATACTATTTTTCATAGATGATACATCTATCTTTTTTCTTCTTCCATGATTATCAATTGTATTATCTATCACTTTCAATAGAAATGACAATTTTATTAAGAGTTCTGTTTTGCAGCCTTAAAACAGAAACCATTTGAAATTTTGCAGCATTATCAAGGGAAAATGCTCTATTTCCTACATTCTCCTTTGGAATGATTTGTTTCAGTAATATTCCTCAGTAACTCACAGTCTTGTGAGTGATTTTTTTCTGGTTATCGCTGATCACTGAAGATGCTTTCTCTGCTGACCTCTATAACATTAGCTCTCAAATTGATTTATGAAGCTTTAGTAGATGTATAACTTGTTACCCTATCGTCTCCTTGTGGAAATTGGTGGGAGTGTTGGGCTCTGTGTACAAATGCTGCAGTGACCTAGTTATTTGGATCTGTGAACTTTGGTAAGCATACTTTAGGTAGTTTTTTTAAAACTACCTTTAACTTAAAAGGTTATAGTAAAATGCAAATAAAGTGTTTATTTACAGCAGGTGATAAAGACAACATAGGTAGAAATGTTTTGAAAAGACAAGTGAAGGAAAATCAATTCCTAATTTACACTAACGTAATAAAAAACACCTGTTTGGCTGCTCAGTCCTTTATGTTTTGAGTTGCATTTGTCAAGGAGAATCACATCTTTACAAATCCTCTTGGCTTTAACATATAGTTTTATTCTTAGAGTCCTCTCAGTATCACATTCAAATTCAAATCATTTCCTCCATCCTTCTCTTTATCCACGTTCTCCTTTCCAACCTGTAGTCTGTTATGCTATTTCCATGCAAGGTGACAGCTGTGAAGGTTCCTTAATAGCAAAAAAAAAAAAAAAAAATCTGTGGGGGATATTACAGACATGTTGTATTAATTTTTTATTTGAAATACAAGGTTAAAAAAAAGTTTTATAATTATTTTATGAGAATGAGAATTCATTGTTTGGTGGTGGTTTTTTTGTTTTGTTTTTGTTTTTATTTTTGTTTTTTCCCAAAGGAATTGAGAAAAGTATTTATTCCAAAAGTCAATTTCAGCCTAGATTGGCTCCAGGGCTCTCTGTCCACAAAATAGTCCTCACAGTCAATATTGGCTGACTGGCTTTCTATGGCAAATCCTCTTTTCACAGTCTTAGATTTAAAAGAAAGGTTCTGTAGTGGACTTAGGAACTTGACTTGGTGACACAGAATTCAGTTTAAAGGTAAATTGTTTTGGGGGATTATCCTCATGATAACACATATTCCAATCCACAATAACATGGTGTAGATGTGGTAAATTAAGACAGTCTCTCCCCCATTTGGTAAATCAGATGTTTAAACTGGCCCTTTTGAAGTCCAATGGTGAGATGTTTTTAGGATTTAGCCAGTATAAAGATGCCCACAACCAGCTGTGATAACCTCTTCTAGTTATAAGTGTGCCTAAACTCTTTTACTCTTTTCCTTTTCTGTAGAACATTTTCTGGGGGATTAGGTTGGTTTGTATGATATTTTGTTATTTTTTAAAAAATACCACAACCAACCAAATAAATAAAAAATGCAGAAAAAATAAAACAAATAAACCTTTTGCTTTAGCCTAGAGAGAAGTAACCACCATTTTAACAACAAATTTAAAACCCTTAAAAATATACCTAACTAAACAATCCCAAACAAAACAAACAGAGCAAACTCACCCACACAAATACAAAAACAAACCATGAGCAGCTGTCTGGACACTGTAGGTCATTGTCAATTTCTGAGACTTACAGAATAAGATTTTTTGAGCTAAAACCTATATTTTGTTTATGAATGTGCACACAGTCCATAGAATAAGGGATAGTGGTCTTGATGAGAATTATCAGCACTATAACATGTCGAACTGAACTTCCAAAGAAGAGGGGAATGCAAAAAATAGTGTGTACCTTTCTCATTTTTCAGAGATTATTCAGTACTTCTCTCTTTAGTATCTGTAATTATATAAATCTCAAGGATCAGAAGCTTGTATTTTCTGAGCAAAATAAGGCAACAAGTTTCTTTCTACAATACTAATAATTAAAAAATAGGTGGATGATCATAATCTTTTAAAGGTAATACTTTTGAAAACTTTTCAGCCTATAGATTTAGATGTTGCAGAATTTTAAAAAGCCTGATACCTAAAATGATCTGATTGAATCAATAAAAAAAAAATCTGATCTTCTCCAGATAGCAAATGACTACACTGGCATTGGTTGTCATATATCTTAACACAGAAATCCATTATCTCTGTAGAAAGCTGATGAAACTACAACAGATATATTACAAAAACCTTATTCAGATTCATTTCTCAGAAGGACATAATAGGTTTATGTTTAATTTTTTCTTTTATACTCAAGTGTAACTAGTCATTGACAGAGTTTGTAAACCTTGAACAAGGTTGAAAACCTTGTTCACCAGTTCATATGGTTCTTTTCCTGCCGAAAAAAAACCCCAAAACAAAACAAAACAAAACCCCAAAAACCCAAACCAACCAACCACAAAAAAACCCTAAAAAAATGCAATGACAAAATAGAAATATGTCTATGATGCATCAGCATAATATCTCCTGGAATTCCTTAATTTCTCATCATATCCTGAAAAATGGCATTTATACTGGGTTTTAGGTAAATATGTAGAAAATATTATTTTTAGATGTATGAATGTGCCTATCTAGTTTTACATGAAGTTCTGGTATAACACACATTCTTGCAGATTAACTGGGTGTCTGGATGCTATTAAATTTTCCTCTCAAGGCAAAACCTGTACAAGTGGTCTTCATGAGGAAAACTGCTGCCTATATTAAATTCTGATGGAGTAAACTTTGTTGTAGCCAATATTTGTTTACTTTTATATACAGGTAGCCCTTTGTGTAAAACCTAAGTAAGTGTAAAATATTCACAGGATAAAAGAGTAATTTCTCTTAGAGTGCCTCTATGCTTGCCTTTTTTATGTCTGCAAGTTTCACCAGTTTTGACTGTTACAGAGAAATTAACCTTTAAGTTGAATGAATGATTTTCTTAATATTTCTTATTCTTCCAATCACTTGTGGAATACAAGTAGATATTTATAACAAAATTATGGCCTTTTGCTTTTCAAGTACACTGGTTTCTTTAGAGCAAAAAATCATTCAAAAATTACTTTTAAAAACTTGGTCTATTTGTGTCACTTATTTTTGAGGCAGTTATTGATGTATTGTACCAGTACACAAAAAATTTGCAAAAGTAAGTTTTCCTGGAGTGCTGACAGACTAATCCAGCACTTGGGATTTGAGGAAGTGTCCCCTTCTCATGTGAGTCTGTGAAATATCAGCCTGGCAAACTACCACACAGATCTTACACAATTCCGATATTTAAAAACAGAAAATAATGTGTGCACATGTACATACATGCCTGTATGTGAATATTAATGTACCTCCTCGTGTGAATATAGGGACACCATATGCAATCCAGAGGCAACCCAGAACCAGTGCAATGTCATGGGACTATACTCAATTTCTTTTAGCTTCAAAGCTAAAGAACAAATCCTGTCCCTCATTTATTTCACAGTATTGACTTAATTTATTGTGCTTCACCATTATTTGCCTAAGGAATCTCATTGAAGTAAGTGGAACTGTTTGTATACAATGTGCCCATGAGCAAAGACACAAAGAATTCCCTGAACCATTTCTGAATTTAGAACTGGTGAAAATCAATGTCAGAAATAGATTCACTTCCACCAATACATTTCCCAGCATTTCTTTCTGATTAATTTCATGTTTGAAGGATTCAAAATTATTTCACCACATTGATGAAAATTCCTTCTAACAAGAGAAAAAAGTCAACCATTGAACCAAACTCAGATCTTTATTTTATTCTTTTGTTTTGAAAGAAATTTCATGTTATTGACTTTACTGAGGTTAAAATTACAAAAGGCATAAGGTAATACCAAAAATAGTGGGTATAGGACAGGAAGTCACTTATAAAAAATGAAGTAGCATTCCTGTTTTCTGAAGCCTGGAGGGAAACATCCTACTATAAAAATAAAGAAAAAGGCAATGGGGGAAAGCCATTGTTCAGGCGAAGTGTCTCTCTAATATACATTTATTGGTTTCTGTGACCAGACTGAATTCTGACTTTGAAAGAAGACTGGGGAAAAAGAAAAATGTGTTCTTTTAGAAAAGGGATATTGGTTTTTGGATTATAATGATCTATATTTTCATCCAGATGCTGAACTAAATTTTCTATAGATACTGGTATACAGCACATTTATCATGTCCAAATTTATCAAAAAGCAAAGTGTCTCCTTTCTATTTCAAACAGGAAAATAATGCATGTTAGATAATACATTAAACCTAATTAGATATTTTTAGAAAGCTGGACATGTACGTGTACAATTCACAAAAGTTTATGTGGAAAAATAAGTCCAAATGTGACAAATTATACCCAAATCATATTGCTCCTCTTTTAATGAGCAGTATTCTGGTTTATTTTACTTCTTTTTTATGTGTTATAGAAACTATGCATGCCAACCACTATAACAGAGCTGAACTAGGTTTCTGCTGAATAAATAAACCAAAATATGTATTCCACTAGAAAAATACCATTTATTAATAAATAACACTTCAGCTCAAGCTGTCTGTGTTTGAAGAAGGACCCTGAATGAAGAAATCCCCAGGCAGTCATACTCTTATGATCTAAGAATCCCCACCCGTCACACAAAATTTGGGTCAATAGATATGTTAGGGTCTGGTGTATTCCTGTTCTTCATTGGGTCCCTTCATAGGTGAGAAATTTTTTTCCTTATCTCTGGGCTGCAGGTTCCTCTGGTGATTGTACCCTTCTTATCTTCAGTCTTGAACAATCTCTAGTGCCTTCTTTTATTTAACTAGGTAAGAGTTCAGCACATCTAGGTGAAAGCTCAGAGCTTGGCACCTAAGGCTTCAGAAAATTGAGCTGCTAAAGTCAGGCAAGTTATGCTAAAAATATTTTTATATAAATAGTATCCCAAATAACACAGAGTATGTCAAAGGGCTTTCTCTTTGTTTTATAGAAATTTGCAATTTATCAACATAAAGAAATGCAAATAATGCCTCATTTAATTAAAAAGGGGATTAACACTTTGACTAACACCTGACTAAAAATCTTTGGACTAATATCAGGGTGTCCAGTCTATTAAAAAAGAACTTTGCAGCATTTCCAAGCCATTCCTTAACTTAGCAAAATTATTTTCTTTAGAAAATTAAAAACTCTTTCTGAATGCAGAAAAAGTTCTGAAAGCCCTTGAAATTCTGTATGATTTATATTGCACTTGTACATTTTTCTGATGCGTTTCTTCTACACAGTAAAAAATATTATATTAAATGAGACATTGCTTGGTCTAAAATAACAATAAAAATATCATAATTCACAAAAACAACCATTTGTACTAATTAATCCACAAGGGAAAAACCCCTCATCTCCTACACATAAATAATATGTAATTTAATGAAACTACAGGACACTGGAGAGAAGGAAGTGCTTGTTTCTTTGTTTCAAGCACTTAGATTATTTATTGGATCTTGATGTTTAATTTTAAAATAGGTTATCTTATTCAAGCAATGTATTTTCCTTTTATCTGCAAAGACATAAAAAAAAATACAAAATTTCAACCTGAGGACAATTCCCATTAAACCCAACAGAATCTGAAATGTAATGACAAGGAAGAAAAATGAAAATGAATGCATAAAAATGAAATATATGGTGAAATGGAAAAAAAAGGGAGAGACAATAAATTGTCAGATATTTTCCTCACACTCTGCTATGTGCTCTTGTCTTCACTGGAGTACAGCAGAACTTTTTCTTTTTATTTTTTTTTATTATTACTAGTTTAAACATGAGCATAAAGAGATAGTATATTTAAATCAATGTCCTTTAACATAAAGGATTATAATGATGTTAATCTACTAGGTAAGAACAGACAAGATCAGAATCTTTCTGGTTTGTACATTGCTTTTGATATCTTTATTAGACCTTAAGTAAGAAACTGAATGAATTTCAGATTAATACTAGATGCATACGTTGCAGTCAATTTTTGCTGCTGGAGAGGCTCCTGATATGACCTGCTCCTCTTGCACTGAGTGCTAAGAACTGGGTCTTAACTAGGTGTAAGGACTCATCAGACCAAAAATATTGTGATCATACTCACAAGATTCATTAATACATTACAAATTGCAAAATATTATATCAGGTGGAAACTTTTCAAAACACAATTTTCATTCCTTTTTCTAAGTTGTATGTCCACAAACATTTCCCTTCCCTTCCCATACAAAGAGAAGAATCTCTTAGAGGAAAAGAAAAAACACTGTCCAGGTAAAATAATTTTTTCTATATCTCTTAACATGCAATCCTCTAATGTTGCTTGAAGAATGTTTTTCAGGAATGAGAGTTTTTTCAGAACTTGTTCTTACAGTCAACCTTTGCAATATTTGCACAATACTGTGCCCAAAGCACAGTATTGACAATTCTATAAAATTGACTTTCCAGTTGCAAGACTCAAAATAAATAAATAAATAAAATGTAAAACAAGACAGCTTTTATTTTAAAGGCATTCTCTGAAGCAGATAAAAATTTGCAATTTTATAGTCAGCAATCAAAAAGTAAGCACATGGATTTTTACTGAAGTTTGATTTATTCAAAAAAGTCTGGAGGATATGTAGAATTTGTAAAGGCTATTTACAATACTGTCAATTTATCTTAGCAATGGATGGAACTAACTGATTTATCACAGCTATGTCATCATTAATCTAGTTCCAGTTTTTCTAACACAGCCAGGACAGACATACAGCTGAGTGGATCTTTGAAACAAGTCAGAATACATATATTTTGCAACCCTACTGATTAATGTTCTCAAGTTCAAACTCTCAGCACCATTATACATCTGAAAAGCTGAAAATACAGTAAAATAGGTAGGATATTTGGCAGATTTTCAAATTAGCAAATATCTAAATACTTATAGGACTTTTAGACGATTTGGTGCATCAGAGAATACGTTGTCTTCATGTGCACTTTCCTAAATTAAATTTTTCATGCTGTGGCCAAGATTAGAAAAAGAAACTGAAGAAGAAAAGAAAAGAAAAAAAAAAAAGGAAAACAAATAAACAAACAAAACCTCAACTATTAGATTACCTTTTTTCATACAACATTGCTAATATCTTATATCTAACATTGCTTGTAGAATCTAATTTAGCAGCTCTCAAGGAAAGAACAGACCACGATACAAATAATCTCCTCTCAAAATAAGAAATTAAGATAATAGACCAACAACCTGTATGAAGAAAATAAAGTCAGGCAATAAAATTGCACCTAGAAATATTATATGACATTTTAAAAATCCACAACAAAATCTAACCAGCAGATAATCTAGAATTCATGGCATTCCTGCAGGAAATAGTCTTTTTTCTGCCAGAGAAATTATTATCTTAAATTATGCAGCTGATATCTGACAGACCACACTGAACCATTAGGTAAGATAAAATTTTAAAGTAGAATAGTTGCCTCTAAAACACATTATTTTCTTGCATGCAATACATCATTGAATTTCACTATTAAAAGAAAAAACTTCCCACAAAACAGTGATAGAAACTTCAAACAGAGATAGATGTTCTCCTAAGGAAGAAAGAACTCTTAATCAGCATGATGTAGCAGGAGCTAGCTCTGTGCATCATGGATATAAACGGGTTGAAGGATCTGAGATCATTTATCAACTTTTGTTTAGTTTACAGGCATAGCCAGTGGCATGAGGCATATCACCATGCACAGAACTGAAAGTAACTCAGTGGTAGTACATGCTCTTTAAGACTGGTTGTTAGGTACATTTGGGTCTCCCAGAACCACACTCAAAAGTCCAGTGACTGCTGATTGTCCTAGTTTTGACCAAGGATTGTGGGAGGTGAAGCATGGAGCTGTATGGATATGTCCAGGTCCTTATTCTATAAGACTCGCATCATCGCTGCAGGAGCACAAATAAGGGATTCTCACTTCCATGAAGAGGGGACCCCAGCTTCAAGTGGAAGAAAAAGGGGATGCACAGATCCTCTACCACCATATTTCGTCCTTTCCAGGGGAGTAAATGGTGAGCAGAGTGGTGAGCTTTGTCTGGTTTTGTTTTTTGTTTGTTTGTTTTCATCTTGGTCTAGGAGGAGGAGCATGGGTGCAAACAATTTGTCCAACATTGTTGATTTCTTCCCTTGCCTTAAGGTTGTGGGAAAAATGTGGGTGCAGATGGATTTGTCTGCAATTTTCTTCTATGTCTTGGGAGCCACATGGCAACAGCTCACATTGGTTCAGTTAAACTCTGGGAGCATTTTGCATAGAATAACTCATTTTGTATATATTTATTAATACTATTGTTGCTGCTACTGTTTGTTTTCTTATCACATTGCTGTTTTCAATATTTTTTTTCCCTTATCTCAGTTTTGGTAGGGGAAAGGGAGTGGCTTCATAGCGCTTGATTTCTAGCTCGGTTTAAACCACAACACTGATACTGCTCAATCTCTAGATTTTTCCCTTGTGCAATTTTTGTCTTGTTTAGCTGTTAAGCTTCAAGGGAAGACCAGGATTGAAAACAGATATCAAACAAAGACTCATCTGAAATAACAGTAGGTTTCTACAACACATTTGGCTTTTTTGATGTCCATAATATCCAACCATTCTTCAATACACTGAAGGTATACATCACATTCTTACACTCTAGCCTGTTCCAACACATACACCTATTTCAGGTACACAGTGACACTGTTCATTGTGGTACAACATGGCATCCAGTAGATAGTCAGAGACAGGTGCTTTGCACCAGCATGGGTATTAATTTCAAACACAGGTGACCTCACTCAGGGTGATGAGTGTAGAAGGTTTTATGAAACAGAAAAGCATAATTTTAAAGCTCAGTTGCTGTTCTAACTCATTCAGCAAAACCATACTTAGCATTAATTTGAGACATATATAGATGTAACATTTTCCCTTTTGACATTTGGCTAGATTTTAAAAAACTCAAAAGCATTCTTTCTCCACAACTTCAGCATGGAAGAAAATTGTACAACAGATCAAATATTAACCATGAGTATTTAAAACTTGTTTTTTTCTTTCTGCACTAGTCCATTTTACATATTTTTCACTAGCTACTAAAGGTGTTGTCACTAATTTAAAGAGCCTGATGATCCATTTGGAATTCAGAGTGTGTGTTATAAGCATAGAGTGATTTATATGGAGAGGTATGAAGGTGACATATTTTGCCCTGAGGCACAAATGCCAAGTGAGATCGCTTAAAAAGGGACAGCCCATCTCTATAGTTATCTAAGAGTGAACAGAGACCACTTTCCTTTTCTCAGATACGATCTTTAATAATCTTCGACAATTTTTGAGAAGCAGAGTATAGAAGGCAACCATGACAAATATAAAAATCATGTGAAGGTGACTTTGCAAACTGCGTCAATCTTTCCTGCACCAGTAACTGTAAGAAACTTGATTTTGTGTCATTACCTTTTCAGTTCTCTTTTTGTATCTTTTCTTGAAGGCAGAGAAAGGGATAGTAAGCTGTTCAACTTTGCTAAATAAAGCAAAAGCCCTTCCATATTTATATTTGTTTTGTCATATACTCCATTTAAAATCTAAAAGCGCAAATCATTCAAATTTTATGCTTCACATCACTGTCAACTTGAATATAGATTTGTCTAAATTGATCTTCAGGACTATCAGGATTCATATTGAATATGCTGTTCTGACTAGGTTAATAATTGACTTTTCTATCAATAACAGCAACATATCATCTGCATACAACATGATGTGCTACCATTTACTGCCTCAATACTGTCTATTTTTATAATTTCTTGCAAGGTTTCCATTACTATATTAAGATAGCTGAAAGTCAATCAATCATTTACTGGTTTTTTTTTTTCTGAGTGCAGAATATAGAAATGGATATAAAGAAATAGAATGTCAATTATGAAAATTATGACAATTATGAAATTTATGAAATTATTAAAATTTTGAACTAACTCTGAGTGTATGTTATGTACAATCTCACCATTTAATTCCCTCCATCCCAGCCATGCTTCTCCATGAACATGCAGTAATTCAATAGAATTAATAACTTCCATTATAAAATAAACTCTATATGCAATATAAGGATTACTTCACTTCCCTAAATTCCTCCCATATCAAACTATAACAATGGCTAACACTGCTACTGCAGCTCCCATCAAGCCATAGCATATGCATCCTAGTTTCTAATAAGACAACCTGCTGCATTTTTTTTCTTTATACTGTAAGAGTATTATGTTAAATCATTAGGTAACTAAGCATAAACTGAAGAAGTACTAGAAGGGGAATTGGGAAGGGAAAATTGCATATTTGTCCTTCCAGGGCTTAGTGCTTGAGGGGATATGTAGATATCTTTTGATGTTTACAAGCTGATGTGCTTTGTTTATCAGACATGGAAAGTATACCCACATAGCTTTGTGATATGTGATAATTTAGCTGAAGTTGCTGCTTGTTTTGTCATGGTTTAACCCCAGGCAGCAACCAATACCCAGATAGCCGCACACTCATTCCCCAACCAGCGGGATCAGGGAAAGAATTGGAAGAGTAAAATGTAGAAAACTCATGGGTTGAGTTAAAGGCAGTTTAATATGGAAAGCAAAAGCTGTGCACACAAGCAAAGCAAAACAAGGAATTTATTCACCACTTCCCATGGGCAGGCAGGTGTTCAGTCATCTCCAGGAGAGAAGGGCTCCATCATCTGTAATGGTGACTTGGGAAGACAAGCACCACAACTCCAAATGTCCATCCTTCCTCCTATATCCAAATTTGTTTACTGAGCATGATGTCATATGGTCTGGAATATCCCCTTGGTCAGTTTGGGTCACCTATCCTGGCTGTGTCCCCTCCCAACCTCCCATGCATCCCCAACCTCCTTGCCATTGTGGGAGTACAAAAGGCAGGTAAACACTGCTCGGCAACAGCAGAAACACCTCCATATTATCAATCTTGTGTTCAGGATGAATCCAAATCACAGACAGGATGAATCCAAATCACAGACCCATAACAGCCACTGTGAAAAAAATGCACTCTTCCCCAGCCAAAACCCGCACACATACAAATACAAAATTAAGGGCTACTAAAATTTTTACATAAAAGTTTTTAAATATATTTAAACATCACTTTCCACTGTCCTTGAGATGCCTGGAAATGTTCTTATATTAGGCAGTGTAAGAAATAACATTTTAAAGAGATTGAAATTAAGTTATTTAATAGAAATTATTGAAGTATTGGTCAAAATTTTATACCATAAGTTAATCATTGGGCAATGATGCTTGGCTTTAACACACAAAATTCTGCTTGGGAAGAAGTCTTTTGAAAGCAAACACCATTTTCATGCCTGCAAAAACCAGTATAAAGATACAAATATGTGTGGTTTTGTGTATGTATAGATATGCACTTGTGTGTTCACATGTATATGTGTATGTATTTTTATGTGTGGCTTTAGTCATGTTTTGATACATTTTAAAAATTAGTTATGCACATCATATGAAATTTTCATGTTTCCTTATTATATAATTGAAAAAAAATGAAAGCATGAAGAAAAACAATATTCATATTGCAATTTTTTCCTACCTTTCTGTTGTTCACTGCTACTTGGAAACCATAGAGAAACAATAATAAACTTGAGGGACAGAGAAAAGGAATATCAGAAAATCAAGCTACACAGGCTGAACATCGGGCAAAGCATGTTTTCTGTTGTGAAGATACACACATAAAACAAAGGACAGGAACTTCGACAAAACTGAAGAACAGAAGGCTAAAGATGTGGTCAGGAATGGATGAATAACAATTTTGGAAAAAAAAACTTCAGGGCAGCTGGATACAAGACAGACCTTGCAGATGAAATGGGGTGTTTTGAAAGATTATGAAAAAGCTGAGTTGAACTAGTCTTTTCACTTAATGAAAGGATTTAGTTGTTCAGTCTACTGCTAAGTTTGAAGGAGAGTATTATTTGGCAAAAAAATGTATTTGTATGATGTCATACCACATAAGTTCATGAGATCAGTATCAGCTATCTGTGATCCTGTGAGTCAAGATGAATAACACCAAATATCAGGAAGCTCTACTTCCCTGTTCTGCAACTAGAAGTTGGAAGGCATTATTTTAATACTTCTCAGATTCTTGATGGGCATTTTAGTTTTTCTTTGATGTACAGAACTTTTTATGATTGTGAAAAACAGCACCTTCTCCTTCACTCCCCTACTCCCTCTTTCCAGAAATACAAGGTGCCAAATAGTGGTGTTGTCCTGTGCTGCTGTGGGGTCAGACATTTGTCACAGTTTTCTATAAATAGTCTGTTATTTCACAAGCAGAAGTTTGACTTCTGGCAGATATGGTTTTGCTTCTGTCCTCACTGTATGCTACATAAGGTATCCAAAAGTAATAGAGATAATCAGCCTCCTTGAATAAAGGGTTATTCCTACTTATTTCATACCTGTCTCAAAGGAAATAGCAAAGTTCTTGATGAAAGCCAGTGAGTTAAAATGTTACAAGGAAGGAAATCAATCTAAAAACTACTCTTTATGTTTTGCTTTGAGCAAAAATCCCTGCTTTTTAAAATAATTTTCTCTTCAAGGGCATTCTTACAAAAGTTCTTGAGAGACTAAGTGTATCCCAGTTTTTTTAATACTCTTCAGTCTGTTTGGCTAATATTGATTATATCCATTTTTGCTCATAATTTTCTTCTTTCATCTACTATGAAAGGCTTGATATGGCACTGAACAACCTGAGGAAGACTTGCCCCTTAACTCATCAGATTTATTTGCAAGCAATGTTTTGTCATTGCTTTCTTTTTTTCTTATTAAAACCAGAGATAAGATTATTTTTTATTTTCTTTTTCCTTTGTCTTATTCTAGTCAGGGTAACCATGGTGCAATCTATCTAAGAATCTATCCACTGCTCTTGTTGTGAGCCACACTTAGGTTCTTTAGGCTGAATTCAATTGCCCAAGGCTGTAAATCCTCCCTAACATCACAGAATCACAGGAGACATAGGGGTGAAAGGGACCTCTGTAGGTCATCAAGTCCAAACCCACCATGTCAAGTGGTGTCCCCTGGAGCACATAACTCAAGGTTGTGTCCAGCTGGCACACCTCTGTCTCCAGAGAAGCAGATTCCATCTCTTTGGTCAGCCTGTTCCAGTTCTCTGATATCCTCACAGTCAAGAGGTTCTTCCTCATGTGGAACTTCCTGTGTTCCAATTTCTTCCCCTTACCTCTTGTCTGTAGCTCAGCACTCCCAACAGGAGCCTGGCTCCATCCTCTTGGATCCTTCCTTTAGATACTTGCATACATTGAAAAGATCTTGATTCAGTCCTGTTTTTTCAAATCTGAACAGGCACAGCTCTCTAATAAGAGAGATGGTCAAATATCCTGATCTCTTGAGAGCATATGCCACAGCACATACTGCAGTCAAGACAGCCACAATACAGAGTACCGCCACACAATATCAGAAGGCTTCAACCCATACAAAGTAACACCATACCAGAAGGCTTCAGGCATCAGCCCTTCTCGTTCTTTAGCCCAGCCTTTTATAGCCCTCATTGTTCATGCATTGCACCTGTGTGCCTTCTGTTCCCTTTGGTCATGGATCAGTGCACCAGGGCACTCCATGTTTCATTGCCTTCAATGCTGCTCACCTGCTTTTCACAGCTGTAGCCCATTAGGGATGTGGCTCTGCCACAGCCCCACTCCCAATTACCACAAACTGTGTGCCTACACTCATGATATTCATAGCCCCCTGCGGGACCTCCTACAGGAGCTCCATGTCTCTCTTCTGCTGAGGAGCCCAGAACTGTTTACAGTGCTCCAGCCGTAGCCTCAGCAGGGCTGAGTAGAGGGGCAGGATTCTTTTCCCTTGTCCTGCTGGCACTGCTTTTCCTAGTACACTCCAGGACACACCCAGCCTTCTTGGCCCCCAGGACACACTGTTGGGTCATGGACAGCTTGTTGACCACCAGGACCCCCAGATCCTTCTCTGCAGAGCTGCTTTCCAGCAGGTCAGCCCCCAACCTGTACTGGGGCATGAGATGCAGGCGCAGGACCCTGCACTTGCCTTTGAATTTGAGAAGGCCTTGCCCTGTCCATCTCTCCAGCCTGTCAAGGTCCTTCTACAGGGTTACATAGCACTCTGGGGTATTGGCCACTTCTGCAAGCTTTGTGTCACCCCCAAACTTGCTGATGTTACACTCTGTCCCTTTAAGCAAGTCATCAATGAATAAATTAAACAAGACTGGACCCTATATTGTCCCTTGGAGAGCACCTAATTACTAACCACAGCACTGCAAATAGGCTCTCTGCAGCTGATCACAGCCTTCTGAGACCTTCCATGCATACTGCTCTCCATTTACCTCACAGCCCATTCTTCCAGCCTGCACTTCTTAAGTTCTTGGCTTAAATTTCAGGTGCCCCTCCAGAATGGTTTAGGCATGCCATCCTTGAGTCATATCATAGATTCATGGAATGTTTTGGGTTAGAAGGGGCCTTAAAAATCATCTAGTTCCAACCCAACAGATATGGACAAGAACACCTTTCACTAGACCGTGTTACTTAGAGCCCTACCCAACCTGCCCTTGAACAGATCCAAGGATGGGGTCTTCACAATGTCTCTGGGCAATCTGTTCAAGCTTCTCACCACCCTCACAGTAGAAAATTCCTTCCTAATACCTGTTCTACACCTACCTTCTCTCAGTTTTTCCACTCTCTGTACAGTACAGTATCATCTTGGAAATGTAAAACTGCTTAAAAACTAAAGATAAATTAACCAATTATATTCACCCTACATTCAGAGAGTGCTTTTCCCATCATACAGTCCACCTAGAAAGATTAGTTAATGTGCGTAAATTGTCAAAAGAAAAAAAAAAAAAAAAGAAAAAGAAAAAAGAAAGCCTATTCAAAATTTTCTTTAGTTATCGAGGGAACAATAATTTCCACACTGCATGATGGAATATAGGAAACTGTAAGAAAGTTATAAAAATAATTTTACAGGAACCCCAGGAAGTGAATTATTTCATCTGACTCATGGACGAAAAAAAAAACAAAAAGAAAGGGAAAAACCCCATACCAGATTCTGTAGTTAAAAACCCCCACTAACTACACTAATTTTCATCCTAAAAGACACTGAAATATAGCAATTGTATTATTAAGGAATAAAAATAAACTTCTCCCAAAGTGAATAACCCAATTTTGAGAAACATCATGATTCATTCTTTTCATTCCTTTCATGTATTACATACTTAATAGAGAGAATAAAAGCAACTTCCTATTTAACATTATACTTCTGTATTCTTATAAAATGACTCCCTACTCCACTCCCTTTTCATCCAGTTAATAATTTGAAGGCTCAATTTAGTTCAAAATTTGTTTATGCCACAGTTTTTCTGATTTTTCAGAAAATTATTAGAAGATGATTCTGCAGCTAGTTTGATAAAAGAAGATGATTCTGCAGCTAGCTAGATAAAAGCTTTAAACCTAATGCTCTTCAAAAATTAGTTCCCTTTTCAGAAGGAGGGGTAAAAAATAGAACCTAATGGGCAGGAGCATTGATTTTCTCCAATGTGAGTCCTTCCCTTTCTACCGTCCACAGTTCTTCATGAGCTGCACCAGCATGGGACTCTGCAGGGGAACTGCTGCCTCACTGTGGTCTTCATCATGGGCTGAAGTGGAATCTCTGCTCTGGTGCATGGGCCACCTTCTCCCCCTCTTTCTTTGTGACCTTGGTGCCTGCAGGGGTATTTCTTTCACATATTGATAGAGAAGTCATTCAACTTTCCTATCTCGGAAAACTTTGCCATACAAAAGTAGTACAAGGTTAAAGTTTTCATTCCTGAAATTCAGGGTTCTGGCCCTGCTTTTTGTACTGCTTCCTCCTCTTAGCATCATGACCTCCACCTTCTCATGGTCACTGCAGCCAGGATTGCCCCAGATTCTAATCCACAGCTCATTCTTCCTCATTTGTAAATAACAGGTTCAGGTGGCAACATTTCCTTGTCAGCTTCTTGAACAACTTTTTTGGGAAATTGTCATCAATGCAATCATAGATTGCTTGTGCATTGATATGTGGCCGTTTTAGCAAATTTCAAGGTGAAATGTGTATAAAATGTAAGTTTTGTCAAAACTAACTGCAAGTTATGGGAGAAAAAAGATGACAGTAACTTAAAATTCTATCACATTTGAGGGGGTTTTTTTTGTTCACTTGGAAGTATCTCGCCCTTAAGTCCTAGAGGACTCCATTCAATAATCTCAATGTGGTAAACACAAACCTGATACTTATTCACCTCTTTGAAGAACCAACCGTATTTATTCCTTGTTTCTGTTTTATTAACACACGTAAGAGGTGAATATTCAAACTTTAGAAATGAAACACACAAGATATCTACTGTTATGTGTCTTAGATTTCCAATCTATACTGCTGAAAGTATTTTTATTTTCTACTTGTGGCTAAAGACACGTTAGAACCACAATGTAAGATCATATTTCCTGGTAATAATAATAATAGTAATAATGTAACTTCTCACTCAACAACCAAATATTTCTAATTCTTTTGACAGAGGAACATTCAGTCAAATTAATAGAAGACCCAGAGAAAAGACAAAATATACAACAGCACTATTTGAAACCTAGAGGGAAAAAATATAACCAGACCTACACTTCACTAAAAATTTTATCTTTAGTAAAAAACATGATAATATTATATATTATAGTCAAAAAAGCAATTAACTTGACTCATGATAGTTATATTCAATATACAAATAGATTTTTGTGCAGTCTGTTATGAATCACTGCCATGCAAAATATCAAGCCTAAGAAAATTTTCTAGTAGATTAGGGAAACAGCAAATACTACAGTATTCAAATACCATCCTGAAAGTTTTACCTGCTCTAAATTTGAAAGTCAAGATCTTATCTGAAGAATTGAAATCTATTTTATAAAAAAAATAACAAGTTAATAAAGCTACTGCTGAGTATAAACTCTTCATAATAAAGTAAGATTTATTTTAAACTACTAAATTAATTCCAAAGGCTACAGTTAATTTTCTGAATGTATTGGAATACATACAATATTTGACAATGAGAATCTAATTAAAATGAAATATCATTTCAATAATATTTTAATCTTACTTATCTCAATTGGGTAAGTACTAACACATCCTTTAATTTACATTTCATCCACTGATTTCATATGCAGTTTCTCACAATGAGTAATGACAAATTTAGAGTAAGACAGCATAGCTTTGCTGTATTCTTACCTATTGCCATAGTAAAAATAAGCATAAACTCTTTATAAAAAAGTTGTTTTGTTTTGTTTTTTTTTTTGCATAGAGAACAGATTTAAGATATCTGCTAGGGTATATTTCACAATAGTTTCTTCTCAGCAATTAGAAAGCCAGTTTACTTGTTTCTTTCTTGTTGAAATTCAATATTTTTCTATCATGCTCTCTAATGTTGCAGTCTCAATAGTGGACCACTTCTTAGAATTTTAAGGAGTTATTACTAGCTTTATCAATTTTATGCTGACTCATATTTTTCATTTGATCCAAGCATGGCTAAAAAAATTATTCGAAAATTCTTTGGGTGATTTCAGTGATAAAAAATAATAAAGTCAAAACTGGTGTAATTTTAATATTTAAATAATTATGCTTTGGAATATGCATGATTTTTTTCATTATTAGTAAAAGTTCATAGGCTATTTATTTACTTGACAGTACTTTGTGTAAGGATCTGTCTTGTCCTGATCTGATTTAGTTCCTTTTAGCTGTTCATATTCCACCCCAAAGAATTCTGTTGTGTTCTGTCTTCTTGTTGCCTAAGCCACATGCAGTCCAACCCAAGTAAGACTAGCATTTGTGAATTTAGGAACCAAAGGAGCATTTCAAGGGTGAGCATAGCACAAGGAGGACAGGGAGGGGTTAGATTCTGGGAAGTTTGACTTGAACAATTTTTTTAGTATTAGTAGCGGCATTTTCCTTTTAAAACTAGGGGAAAAAATCAGATATGACTGCAAATAACTTTGTGACTAAATCCTCACCAAACACTTTCCCCTTGCTTCTCCCCCCCCCCCCACTC
Organism: Euphonia xanthogaster; assembly: GCA_034509185.1. Lineage (NCBI taxonomy): Eukaryota > Metazoa > Chordata > Aves > Passeriformes > Fringillidae > Euphonia > Euphonia xanthogaster. The sequence goes on along the minus strand of JAYDZK010000001.1, from coordinate 60,796,856 downwards.
CCCTCCCACTGGTGTTGACCATAAGGGTTTTGGGGTTTTTTTGGTTTTTCATATGACTATCAAGTCAGCCATGAGTTCCCAGCTACAGCCCAGTGACAGCAGCTGGTAAAGAGCCTATGCTACATTTAGCGGCTGGAAACTACTGCACTACTCCATCAAGCTAACCTCACAGATGATAATATAATTTATAGTTAATCAGGTAATTATATACTTAATCATAGTAATATTTGACACCTTTGTGGTAATGTCACAATACTTTTAAGAATATGAGAAAAAACTGATAATTCCTGAGGGAGGAAATTTTAACACTTGTGGAATACTTAATATTTTTCCTTTTTTTGGAGCAGCAGCAGAACAGAGAAATGTTTATTTTTTATTTTAAAACCTTGTTGAAAATTGACATAGTTCATTGCTAATCTTGATGTACATTCTACAGTTGTAATATATTCAGAGATTGTCTACTGAAGGATTATGATAGGTATAGATATTTTAATCTTATTTAAAATTTCAAACGGGTATTACAGAAAAAACTAGTATTTCAAAAAGATTAGTACTAAAATAAAAAGTGCATTGCGTAATCTGTGAAAGGAGAAACACCTTCAAAAATCTAATACCCTTTAAAATTTCAGAACAGAACAGAGAAATAAACATGTAAACAAAATAGACAACTAAAAGGGTGCATTAAAAGAAACATAGCTGAAAAAAACTTTATTCCATTTGCAATGGAAAACAAGAACTTTCAGTGTCCAGGGAAAGAGACTGAATCAAGAGAATTAGGAAGGAAAAAAAATGGAAAATATCTAGGTAAAATTTATGAGAAAAATGCATATTGGAGGTGGAGCTTTAAGAGGCTGTCTCCAAGGGTTATTTGTGGATTCAGGCATTCAATAACCTCCCTCTGACTCTGGATGAAGTTTCTGGAATTTAACTATGCTCCTGATTTTTCATATTCCAGTGACAGTTCACCACTCAGTGCAGTCATTCTTTGGTTTGCCAACTTTACTCGGCACACTGTATATTTCAGACATTTGGTAAAGAATTAGAATCCGTGGACTAAAACCAATGCAAAATATACAATACATTTTCTAGCAATGAAATTTCAATATTATTTGCTCTCTTAAAAAAAATCTAGTATGCAATTCATAAAACTTTGTGTGAATTCAGTTTTTTGGAAAGGAGTTAATTAATGAATTGTGATGCAAATAGTGAGAACAAATTAATTTATATTATACTAATAATATAAATACTTACATACACTAATTCAAATTGAAGGATAAGCAGAAATGGTTCTGAATATTTCTAATGTGATATTTTGAGATGGAAGTTTCTGCAGGTTTAGTCAAAAAAGTCAGCGACAACAAAAACATGCAATATGTCATTTAATTCTTAGACACAAAGGGAATCCTACTTGCTCCTTTTCCATTACAGTTTTATTATTTCCTAATATCCATGTGTCCTTCCATTAGGTTAGGGAGTTAACTTTCCTTAAAACGATATTCACTAAACTAAGGTCTAAGAAAAACTTTCTGTTTCATTTGAAAGGTTTTGCATTTGGTTTTAAAAAGTTAAGAGAGGTGTGCTGGTTTTGTCTGGGATAAAGTTAATTTTGTTCAGTATAGTAGTTAGAATAAGAATATGGTTTGGATTTGTGCTGGAAACTGTTGGTAACTCTGAGATGCTTTCAGTGTTGCTGAGCAGTGCTTACACAGATTCAACATCCCCTCTGTCTCAGTCCCCTTCACCAGTGAGGACACTGGGGGTGCACAAGAATCTGGGACAGAACATAGAGACAACACTTGATCCAGATGGATCAAAGGGATATTCCAGACCATATGGTGTCATGATCAGCATATAAAGCTGAGGGAAGAAGCAGGGAGGGAGAGCAACAGTCAGCATGGTGGTGTTTATTTTCCAGTGTCACCATTATGTGTGATGGAGCCCTCCTCTCCTGGAGATGGCTGAAAACCTCTGTAAAGCTGGGAAATGGTAAAGAAGTTCCTTGTTCTGCTTTGCTGGTCATGCAGCTTTTGCTGTTTTGTTATTAAATTGTCTTTGTCTCAACCCACGGGTTTTCTCATTTTTACGTTTTCGATTCACTTTGCCATCCCACTGGGTGAGAGTGACTGAGCAGCTGGGTGGACTTAGTTGATACTTGGGCTTAAACTGTGACATTGAGTGACACAGATATTTTGAACCACGCAAATTGATTATTTTTTTTATTTTTAATATGTATAACGTGATAGTGATTTAGAATGTATCAGAGCAAAATGTTCTTATCAAGTTCCTGAAAGGAACCACAGAGATTCTTCTTCTGTCTACAAATAATTCTGTGTTTTTCTGACACACTGGTTCCAGGTCTGATTTGATCCCATGAGCTCTCTGAGGGAATGATGGTGGTTTTAGTTTTGGTTTTTTATTAGTGTTTAGGAATGGTTAATGTATAAAAAGAAATTTGTTCTTGACTGCAATCTTATTTTACTTTATTCTATTATTAATCACTAGGAAAAAACCCCCCACTGAAGTAAATACAGACGAGCTGTTCACATGTTTTGGAACTCATATTTTTTCTATCCCCAGTTTAGAAAAAAAAAAAATATAGAATTTTAGAAAGACTGGGATCAGAAATTATTAAGAAATAGAAATCAAACTTTTGTCTTTATTCTTCACTCTTACAGCATGCATATCTTCACTACAATTGGATAAAATAAAGGACTAGAAAAGTTAAATGTATAAAGACACAACTTTCTAATATTATGCTCATACGCACACCAGATAGGCTTGTTAATTACAAAATTTAATTATAGTATCCATCTTTCATTTTATTCCTTGAAATTTAAGTGACATTACATGAGCTCATCCATCATGTCATTCTTGCTTGTCCTCCTTCTTGGGTTTCATATGTGAAATGAAATATCACCCTAAGAAAAAAAGGAAATTAAAAAATCTTTGACTAGATATATTTTATACACAAATAGAAAAACTGTTAGAAAATTGTCTGCTGAGCAATTTCCAACTAAGACAGGGATAAACATCAGGAAAGAGTACATGATAAACAAGAAAATTATAATGATTCTCACTATGGATCTATGGAGTAATTTATGCAAGGTAAAATTCGGAAGAATGAGGATGATAACTCAAAAAGTTTAGGTGCAGAAGGTGTAGAATCTCCACAAAATAGAGTGATATGAATTTGTAAGTATTGAGATAGCATCACCATATTATTTGAAGGATAGATAGAAAACTTTTGTAATTATTTTTGATCCGAAATACAATTTATAAGTAGTCAAAGTAATAGATGAAAAACATAAAGGAACTGTTGCACAGAAGTTAAAACTGGGAAAGAGAAATCCTAAAAGCATTAGAATATTTGCACTAAAATAATTATTCTCTAAACACTGAAATTTTTAAAATTCTACTTCGGATCATTCCAATGCCTATAGAAGCGTACATTTGTAGGTGGGACAGTAAATATAACCTTCAATCTAGTGGTTTAGGGAAGACAGCTAGATTGTGGGAAATTAATTTGTGGAGGTGTTAAAAACAAGATTCTAAGCACCTTGATAAAAATCTTAAAGTTGATGCTGCTTTGAGTGGAGAATTGGAACCAATGATTTCCTGAGTGCCTTCCAACATTAATTTTTATATGTGTCTATGGTAACTGATATAACTATTCGTATAATTTAATAAAAATGCAAAGAATTTTATAAAGATATTAAGAAGCTCCAAATACATATGTTTTCTTTGGGCTTTAATTCATTTTAGGGGTCTATTCCGAATGTCACTTATGACAGTGGAAGGACTTACAGCATTTTTTTACAGCTCTATGTACAGCAGTGTTTTTGGTCTGCAGAATTAGCAACAAACTTGATGACAGAGTATTGCACAAAGGACCAATGCTAGCTCACGTCCTAGAAACTGGCTTATGATGTGGTGTGTCCGGAAAAATTGATCTGCTTTGCTTTGCTCTATCTCCTCTGTTTCTGGCTGTGGAGTTTGTTTGGGACAAAACTAGTTCAGTGCATGTCATTGCTTCATAAAATGTAGACACACCTTCTGTAGGTCATCTCAGCCTTTTTTGTTCAGGAAATAAGACAACTTTACGCAGGTTTGAATTCTTAATGAGTAAAAAAAAAAACAAACAGAAGAAGTAAAAATTGAGCTATCATTATAATAAAATTGATGATTAAAAGTTTTGCCATTGACTTTACTAGAATTATACTTCAATAAAAACTAAATTAATAATGAAGAAGGGGGGGTGTGAAGGACATGGAAATTGAACGTCTTCTACAAAGAAGTCTCTAATTTTCTTCAAACTACTATAAAATTATAATTTGTTTGAATTATGTTTTGGCCTAACAGTATCTCCACTCTCTTCCTCTTTATGTATGAACAGAACCATATGTGGAACAAGATCCATGCGCTAGATTTGGCCAGGACAGGGTTAATTTTTTACAGTAGATGGTAAGGGGGCATGGCCAGACCCCTGTATTGTTGTTTAATAATGTTATGACCAGCTCCTGAAACAAGAGTAACTAAGGTTCACATTAGTAGATCTTTTGGGGTGGATTAGAGTGAAACAGCATTGTGTGATCGGTGTTCATAAATATGCATCTATGTGTGTAAGGTTTATTTTAGAACAATTTGGTTGCAAAGGAAAGCAGGTCTGTTGCTGCTTTGGCTATTATCTATAGTGATACAGCAATATAAAAGCATAGAAATAACACTTAAGAAAATAAATAAGGAAATGAAAGAAAGGGAAAGGATAAGACTAGAAAGATTTCATCATGCTGTGGATCCAGCAACAAGACTGGATTGCTGCAATTTTGATGTCTGTTGGTCACAGTCTCAATCCTTTGGGGTGGTGGGAAGCCTGTGAAACACAAAGTGTAGTGGGTTAATGTGCAGTTACATTTCCATGGGAATGCTCAGGTACCTCCCTGGTGTGGGGGAGTTTTACTGTCTCTGTTGCAACACTATGGATCTGCTCCAACACTGTGGCTGATATGCATCTCCTCTGGTGGAAGGCCCCAGAAATGAGTCTGAGGCACATATGGTGTCTTTGATGGTCTATGACAACTTCTAGGACATGAGAGCTGCCCCTCACATCAGCAAAGCTGAGCCAGATTTTTATCCCATCAGAAGGGATAAAAGTCCTAGGTCTAAGTGAGAATGTTCTTTTTGAATGTGACCTTCCCCAGGACAGCTGAGCCCATTGTGTAAGGGAGGATAAAAAGCACTAGCCTGCCTCTGAAGGGTATTCTCTTTTCTGCTTTCTGCCTTATCTGGCTCAAAACCCAGAGCCTCCAGTGGTGGGTGCTCACTCCCTCTTTCTTATGTGGCTCAGAGTTTTCACCATCACACCCACTCATATACTCCTTTCCCCACATCCAGGTGCTGAAAACACATCAACGCATTCTGCCACCTCTGCAAGTCGCTTATTGTTTTGTTATGAACCATTAACATTTCAGTGTCTCAAAGATACCCTCTCACATCACCTACCAGGGGCAGGAGGAAGGGAGGCAATTCAGAGAGCAGAGGAGTGATACTCTTCATTGTACCACACAAAAATATGGGAACCAGAGCACAAGGCTGAGAATTTTAAATAGAAAAGTTTACACAGAAAAGGGGCAGATAGGGGTAATACCATGGGACTATATCAAATATGAGATAATACAAGCCATAAATTCTCATGTTATTGTGTTTAATGTTCTTAATGGTTTGTAAGACAGAGTGCTTTTTCAGATAAACTTATTGTTTTCTTTTATACTTAGTAAGATTTCTTTGAAATATTCCAGAAATTCAAACATCATTTTCTCTAGAATAGATTCATTTCTAAGAAAAACAGACTGGAACATAACTATGTAAAATTATAAGTAATATTTGGTCTCATATGAAAGCCAAATACCATTTTCTTTTCAAGTATTAATACATTACATTTCAAAAGATTTTAGGATTAATATTTTTCTGATTGAATTGGAACCTCCATAATAATTTTAGTAACTATTTTATCTGATTTAGCTTTTTCTGCTAGTCCAAAAGTAATAATCTGGTTGTTTTTAAAAATTAAGTAAGAGATTCTGAAAAAGGATAAAGGATCGCAATATTATATTGTTTATCCTTCTTCATTTTTAACATAAGGAATTGCAAATTTCTTCAAGAAAAAAAATTACACTCAAGAATTTTTTTTTTTCTTCCAACTTTGTATTGCACGTATTTAGAATTTCCCTTAGACTCCAAAGGGCAACATAGTAAAGTATATTTTCTTAAACCCTATGTTGTAGTATATGGCCCTATATCCAGTAACATATTTCCTGTAGCTGTACTGTTCAAAATCTCTTTTTTGACAGGGTGCAGAGCTTGTTTGTATCAAAAGTAGTAGACCATATGTATGCTTTAGTTTTACTAAAATAGCAATACAAGTTAATACTGTTCACTTTAATCTACACCACATTTATTGTAACACTAAGGTGTCTATTACAAAATCTTTATTCGAACATTGCTATATTGTGAACAATTATCTTTTTCTTTGATTATATAATTCTTATAGAGCATTTAAAGCAAAACCTCAATAATTGGAAAGGATACAATACCATCTATAAATCTTACACTGCATTTCTTTTCCTTCCATAGATACACAATATTTTTTCATTATATACTGGGACCCTGTAGAAATAGTTACACAGTATAAAATATGTTAAGACAGCACAAGATAAAACTTAAGCATTTGAAGTAATATCACAGTGGTTCAGCATAATTCACATACTTTTTCAGAGACCTCTCTCCATAGTACTTTTCATGATCCCAACACCTGAAACTAAGTAATCTGGAGATGTCTTACTTATAAGGTTTATGCCTTGGGTAGATTTTAGAAACTGATTAATTCCTATGTGCATATCCACAACCTGTTTTGTTTGGGTCTGTTCTTTGCCAGAGTGTCAATGGGCCAATGGGTGGGAAGTAGCTTGTACCCATTCTGTGAAATTTTCTTCTCTCAAACAGTGTCAATCACATCTGTATTGTCAGCCCAAGTGGCAGCCTTCAGGCTATACCTGAATATCATTTGTTATAAATGCTGACTTGCAGGTGGTCTAACAAACAATATCTTAGGGAAATGTGTTGTAGAAACATCTTTTTTCCCCATTCTTAGGTCATTACCATGCAAAAACAATTTACAAGCTCATCAGAACTCTTCTCTATACCTCTGGCTCTGGCACAAACCACCCTTTGGGGAAGCGGGGGAACTCGGTATCTGAGAAATGTCATAATGTACTGCAGAATTCAGATGACTCAGAAAAAATCTAAAGTTGTGTGGTATTTCCTTAAACTTCTGACACCAGCAGAGAAGCAAATAAACAAAATGATAGCTGTCTTTCCACTATTACAAAATATCTAAATATATCTGAAAAATACTACAGCCGCGAAGGACACCATTAGTTACTGAGCTCTTCAAGAAATTATGGGTTCTTTTCCTGTTCCTTTGGTTGAAGAAACAGTTACCTCTTTCAAAACTTTTCTGAAACACTTGGTGGTGGTTCTGGTACTTGGTTAGAATGCTGCTCTAAGTACTTTTCAAAATGACTGGTATGTACATGATCCAGAAAGGATTTTGAATAGAATGAGTAAAAGATGATCTTAAAGACTTTTAATCAAAAGTCTGATGGAGTCAATGGCAGGTAAATCTGTATTCCTAATTAATAATGTATCGAGTGCTTTGTTTCACCTATATAAATTATAGATCACCTTGTGTTGTCTTGAATGTTCTGTTTCTATTTGATTTTATGTTTGTGTAATACATTTCTCAAAATATATTACATTTTCCTCAAAACAGAAATAAAGAATGAAACTATAAGCAGTGACAAAAACCCCCACATTCTTTCCCAATCTACACTTGTGGAACTGAAAGCATTTTTGAGAATTACATTTGCATTTGTCTCATTTTTTATTAATTCAGAAAACAATATATTTTATATTTGTTGCATACTTTCAGAATTACAGTCTTACTTTTTTAGTGTCATGTCCAGTTATGGTTGAGTTACAGAATTAAGGGATAGGGAAACAAGAATATTACTGTTGTCACATGGCAAAACACAAGAATAATGCAAAATGTAAAGAAAATGTAATTTAAATGCAAGGTTTTGAAAGGCAAAAAGGTGATTGATGGCAGTTTTAAACTCTACAAGGCAGGCAAACAGTTGGGAATTTACCAGTAGTTCTGCAATTAATTAGCATACAAATATCAGTATTTCCCTGTGTGGAACACGTGGTAGAGAGTGATGTATACATTTTATATGTCACAAAAAATAACTCAAAATCTTCTTTATATGTGGTCCTGGGCTGTCAGTGCTTTTAAAATAATTCACCTTTCTAATTAAATACCCTAACTATAAATTTGTGAAATATTAATACTCCAGCGTATATTTGATGTAGCTATATTAGATTATTAGTGTTTTATTTTTTTATATATTAAAATGGACTGAAGATGCTAAAAACGTAATAGTATTAACTCTCTTGTATGTACATGTAATATTGAGATTATCAATTGTCATTTAAACTACTTAAAATATCATATTGTTTATGAAAGAGAAATGGTCTTCTGAACAGCTTTTCTTCTGTGCAGCACTGCTGACTAATGCTATTGTTTACATCTAGATATGAACTTTCCATTATGACATGTATTCTTGGTAATAATCAGAGACTGTTTCTGAATTTTAATTATTCCTTAGAGTTTTGGTTTTTCAAAAACTCCAAACCCCTTCCAAAATAACCCTACCCACCCCCTCAAAAAATGTGATTGATATTTTTAAGAAGAGCACATCCAAAGTTTTAAGACAGCTCTGCATATTAATTTTTCACAGATTAAGGACAGGTATAATATTTAATTGTATGAGGTAGAGATCATATATTGGGTCAGACCAAAGCTGGATCTTGTTCAGTGTTTTGATTTCAAGGGTAGCTGTTTTGCTAAAAAGGCACTTAGAAAATAGACAAAAACAATTCCTGAACATACATCTCCTAATGTCCTTTTTACCTTCATCTGTATTCAAAACTTCGGGGACCTGAACCCAAGCAGACCTATGACATTCTTTTCATAGAAACATAGAATCACTGAGATTGGAAAAGGCCTTGCACAGCTTTACACAGGACAACCAATTTCTGTGAACTACCACCTTCTCACTGGGATCTGATTCCTAGGTCCTGCACTGGAAGACAAAGAAAACAGTCCATTCCTTGGTTTTCCATGGCATTTATGAAAACGCATTTCACACTCACCCAAGGCATCCTTCCTCTGAAATGAAAACCCCTTTCTTATGTAATCATTCCTTCCACAGAAACAATTTCACTTAGACTTGAGAAAGGAAGCTGATTCCTGACCAGCACCACTTCTTGCTGTCACAGCCCCAAGGGACAGACAGCCATGGGGGACTCCAGTGGAGTCCTGTGACATGTGCAATGTGGGGGGAAGTCTCGGGGCCTGGGCAGGGATAGCTGGGCCTGTCAATGCCTTCAGAGCACAGACATTTCTAAAGGTCTTTTGTTCAATTGCATTGGTTCTAAAAATCTTGGCAAATATGGAACAGTTTTAGAATCCACAAGATGACAGAGTAGTCAGAAAGAGAGAATTTTATGAAATGCTGAATGTGTGACAGTCTGAACTCATGACCTGGGATGCTTCTCATATATTGAATTCCACTGAAATACTGATCAGTAAACAGCCATGACTTTAGAGGGTATAACCATGAGAGAGTGAATTCAGCCATCATGTCTTCATTTTTTTTTATGCCATACATTTGTGGAGTTCAAGAAAGATAGTGTTTAATAATGATAATTACACTGGCACTGCACTGGATGCAACATTGCTAGAAGCTAGAATAAACAGACTTTCCAAAGATTTAAAAAGATATAATGTGAGATCTTAATTAAATACTCCTACAGTTTTCTCAGATCTACTGTAAATACCTTCTGGGTTTTTAGAAACAGTGATAACTTGTTTTTC
>JAYDZK010000001.1:60763585-60786762 GCA_034509185.1 Euphonia xanthogaster | reverse complement strand
AAATACTGATTAGTAAACAGCCATGACTTTAGAGGGTATAATCATCAGAGAGTGAATTCAGCCATCATGTCTTCATTTTTTTTTCTGCCATACATTTGTGGAGTTCAACAAAGATAGTGTTTAGTAATGATAATTACACTGGCACTGCACTGACTGCAACATTGCTAGAAGCTAGAATAAACACACTTTCCAAAGATTTAAAAAGATATAATATGAGATCTTAATTAAATACTCCTACAGTTTTCTCAGATTTACTGTAAATACCTTCTGGGTTTTTAGAAACAGTGATAACTTGTTTTTCTTTCATTTAACAAGTTTTCATTTGTGCTATGCATCTTTCTCTAATTTTCTCAAGTTAAGGTCAACTGTGTTAACCTTCCTGTCTTTTATCTGAGTCTTCTCAAGAAGGATGAATTATTTAATTTGCAATTCTGCTTTACAGTATAAATACTGTATTTTCTTAACCAAGCATAATATAACATTTCACAGCAATTCAATATATTTTGTGTTTACTTATTCTGACAGTTTGTTCTAGCTCAATGATAAACTCCAGAAGAAAGGGGAAATTTCCTTCTTAAATACAACTCACCATCTTCACATTTGTATATGTGCTTGTCCATGTTTGGAAAGAGCTATCTGAAGTGTCAGAGAGAGAACACGGAAAATTAAAGATATTGCCATGTAGCTTTGAAGACCCCCAAAAGAGCAGGAGTCTGTCTACAGTCAGAAAAAAGACCAAAGAAAAACCTTAGAGGTAACATAAGAAACTCTCTTACAAACAAAAAAGGAAATTATTTGAAGTTTATTCAGCCCAGGAAGCTACTGAAAATTGTTAGATTGGAAGAGGCAGTAGAAGAAAAAAAATACAAAATCACTGCAACAACACAGTGGGGAAAGGAAAGTTTAGTATTTAATTGCTTCAATTTAAGAGTTATTCCTATTTTCTGATACTTTTTTAATATCACCTGTGTTCTGATAAAATGTTAACTGTAGGATTTGAAACTTTTGATAATTTTCTGTTTTCAGTTCAAGAAGGAGTGTGAGTGTGTGTATGTGCCTGAGAAAGAAGAGGGAGAGAGGGATGGAGAGAGATTTTAGAAAATATTTTTGGAGTATAAATAAAATATAGTCAGCTCAAATTATCTGTTGTGTGCTGCTCTTGTTAGTTACGTAGTCTACAGCTACTATTGAAATCAACATGAATGAAAAAGAGTTGATATGTAGAGAAAAAATCTTGATATGGAGGATATAATCATCACCTTGTACATCGCACATCTTAAGGTGTTTTATTTCAGAGTAAATTCAGTTTGGTCATATGGACTGAATATGTATTTTCAGCTGAAGATCATTCAGTGCATTCTTGCAACTCATATTCCACTTCTCTGAAATAAGCCCAGTTCTTAGGTGAAGACAGTGCTTCACAATAAACTGAAATAGCTTTAATAGTTTTAATGACAATAAGCAGGTAGCTGCAAAAGCTTCCTCTGGTCTAGACTAAAACTTTGATTCAGATATGCTCATAGTAGATGGTTCTTATTCAGAATTTAGGATATTATTTGCATGATATATAAAGTGCTTAAGGATTGATGCATGAAGGGCATTTACTAAGGATACTTGCATATTTCTGCAAATATATTGTGCAGTGTGTCTATACTTGTACTAACACTGTGATTACTCCTACTGATTTCCCACTGTAGTCACAAAAGTTCAAAATTTGTATATATATATAATAATTTCAGCCATATATAATCCACATATTTGATAATTCACATTCCCCTCGTTTGTCTGGAATGGAGAATATTTTCTTCATTGCAGCCTGTATGGTGCTGTGCTTTAGATTTGTAATTAAATCCATGTTGGTGATACAATTGTTCTAGCTTCTGCTTGTGCAATATTAAGGCTTTCTTTGCTTCTCAGCCTACTCTATCCTGAGCAAGTAGAATAAGGATAGGCAAAAATCTGGGAGGGGACACTGACAAGAGAGCTCACACTGACATGAGAGCTGACCCCAGTGGATCAAAGTGATATCCCATACTGTATGACACCATGCTCAGCAATAAGTTTGGGGCATGATTTTTCAGAAGGGATTGTAGCACAAAGACTGAGCATTGGTCTGTTTGTAGGAGGTGGTGATTCATTGTCTTTGCATCACTTGCTTGTTTATATCAGGTTATGGCATGTGGTGGGAAATTTTTTTTTTGTTTGTCTTTTGTTTGCTTGGTTGGTTGGCTTTGCTTGGTTTGGTTTGTCTTTTTCCCTTCAATCATTAAACTCAGTTTATCTTGACTCACAAATTTTTGGTATGCTTGCTCTTCTGAATCTTTCCTCCATCTCACTGTGGAGGAAGAGCAAGAAACTGATGGATGCTCAGTTGCTGACTGGAGTCAACCCACTACGCCCCAAAATTGCCAGTTTAAAAAGTTCTTGCACAGCTGGCACAGAAGGAAATAAATTAATGAAATGCTATTGAAATTCAAGAAATAAGGCCATTAGTCTGTTCCTGGAAAAGAAATAATATTTTGCAGAACTGACAGCAGAAGTTTACTGAGGGAAGGAGTTCTTACAATTTTTTTCATATTAGTAACAAAGGAATATAGCTGGGATATTGACTTACAAAGTATTAATTTCCTTAATATGAAATGGCTTCCATTTATACAGCCAAAAAGACATTGAACTGGCAAAGCTGATATTTATTTTGGACTGCAAGCCCTGAGTTTTGTCCATCGCCATAAAGTGCAGAAACCATTAGAGGCTGATCCAAGAGTTTGTTGATGAGAAAGTTGTTCAGGACTGAGAAAGCATTGAAGCTCACAGTAGTTCTCAGCCTTCAGTCCCTAACGGGACTAGGGAAGCTTTTATTGAGATCTAGAACACTCCTTTGTATAGAAACAGAAGTTTTAGAGCACAAAAAATGGCACGTGTGTATTTTTGAGTGTAGATAATAGCGTAAATAATCATGATTTTCCCCTCATGAAGTTCAAGTTTTAGAAATATAAATTAATTAGTTTATTAGTTTGTACTTAAAATATAGTGAACTAATTGTTCTTTTCTTCATTGTAAGAAATTATGCATATAGCTCTCTCAAATGGAAAGAGACACCATTATTCTCTGCTACTGCAGACTTTCAGATAGATTTTTTTTCCCCAAATTAAAAGGGAATATAACAAAACTTTAAATTATCAACCATTATCAATGTTATTTGGTCTAAGGGTCCTCCTCTCTGCAGAGCAGCTTCACAAAGGTTTTTCAATGAATGTGCACAAAACTCAGCTTGAGTTCTAAGAGGCTCAGTTTCTATGCAATCTATTGTTAAGGTAGCAGTGAGATTATAGATAGAATTTCACTGAATTTCAGTAAACACTACTTAAAGCATAATTTTCTATTCATTGTGATTGCCGAGTTTCAGTTTATTTTTTACTACATCATCCTATTTGTAAATATTTGTAAACAGTTATTTTAGTAGAAATGTAGATTTCAGCATATCATGTGTCTAATTCTGAAAATTAATAGCACCGCTCTATAAGCTAATGACATGGTAATTCCAGGTTTATAGAGTCTGAGAAAGTTGTTTTGAAACCATGTAATAGGTAATTAAAAAAAAAAAGCCAAACAACAAAATAGCTATGTGTTCATTGTTCAGCATTTCCTGGATTGGATGAGATTTCATCAAATCAATTCCTAGTATGGGAAACAAAGAATAAGCGATAATACATATATTTATACAAGGTTTAAACAACAGATGGTATTTTCAGAGAAATACTGAAAAATTTGACTGAAGAGTTTCTCACAGGATGATGTGGTTTGGTCTGCAGAAGTGAAATGAAAAATTCTCATTACAGAGTTTAAAACCAAATTAGAGATAGCATTAACTTTTCAGTTTAGCATGAACAAACATTAAAAAAACTCAAGAGATTTTAATTTCTACTTATTATAAAATAAACCTTGTGTTGTCAAATGTTGCATATACTTTTGAAATAAACTGCTGTAGAGAACTATTTTTCACACACACTCTCCATTTTTATTTGTTTTATTTGTTTGCTTTTTTCCCCCATAAATTAATGCTTAATAGAGGGAAAAAACCTGCAAAATCTGAATTAGTTTTTCTTCACTCTGAAGTTTAACAGTGACAAGTGAAAGCCCTACCCCTGGGACAAAATAAAGCAAATAAGCCAAAGATCCAGTGCAGACTAGGATCTGTGTAGCTGAGCCGGAGTCATGCTGAAAGGGACCCGGAGGTCCTGGTGGAAAATAAGCTGCACACCAGGTAACATTGCATTGCTGCAGCAAAAAAAAAAAGGGCAAATCTGACCCTGAGCTGTGTCTGTAGGAGCATTTCTAGTGTAGATAGAGGACTAGAACAAGGGGGTTGGAAATAGAAATATCTTGAAGGTAACTTTCAAGCCAAGCCATTCTGTGATTGTCATCCTACTCTATTCAGTGCTTGTCAGGCCACACCGAGGGAACTGGTGTTCAGCTCTCGTCACACAAAAGAAGAAACACATGTACAGACAGTAGGGGCTCAGGAAGATGATCAAAGTACTGTATATGCTGCCCTGTGGGGAAATACTGAAGAAACTAGGTCTTTTGGCCCTGAAGAAGACAAGATTCAGGAGGATCTTCGTCAAAATATTCAAGTAACGATGGCTACAGAGGGGATGGAGGCACTCTCTTCACAAAGAGTCATGTGACTCAGTGGTTCATTCTAATGTATAGCTGGCAGAATCTCATGTCCAAACTGATGTCCTTCTCCAAAACAGGTTTCTTTTACCTTTTATGTACATCTACTTCAACTTACTCAAATTATCGAGAATAATCTTTCTGCTCTTTCGCTTGTCTAACAAAATTTATCTTGTGTTTATCAATATTATTTGTATCTCATGTTAAATTTAGTATTGCTTTGAATGTTTTCAATGAAACATAGATGCACCTCTGTTATATAGTGACCAAGTCATGAACATCTATGACATAAGGCGAAAAGCAATCTGCTGAAATAAAACATTGATCTATAAGTGTAGTGTGTTCAACATATTTTTTTCCTAAATTAATCTCATTTTTTTTATTTGTGAAATCTTTGTATTTTCTCTTAAATTTCGCAGGTTTTGTGTCATGAAAGGCTAATCTGAGATGAGGTTGTACAGAACTTTGCATCTCTTACTTAAACCACATCCCCGTAAGGATTTGGGTTAGGGTCTCTTCAAATATTCAGGACTGTAAAACACATTAATCTATGGTACTCATGAACCTGTAATTTATTCTTTTTTTTCTAATGAGTAACTTTAATTTTGATTTTGTCTCTTCAAAATAAATTTTAAATGGTTGGAAAATCCTTCAAAGGTAACATTAAAAAGATCTGAGCTAAGGATGATAGTTCAAAAATTCCTGTTAGTGACTATTAATTGTTTGGTGGTTTCTGTAAGAAGATATTTCCCAGCATACTTACTTTCCCCTCAACAGTCTTACTTCATTACTTTTGGCAGTTTCCCTCCATTTAAAAATGAATCTGTATTCATACTATTTCTTCTATTAAGCTTTTGTAAACCTCAACTTCATGCTCACTGATCCTTTTTTCTCCATGGAAATGAATTACTTGCCCTCAGTATGCAGATCTGCTCATCAATTGAAAATCTGACATCATCTTTTTAATCTTCTATTTCTGAACTTTATACTTTCTTCTCCACCCTTCAAAGGAAAGAAAAAAAAAAAGGGGAAAAAATATTCCTAATAAATGACAAGGAGTAGCCCTGAAGAAAAATTGGGGTATCAAGTAAAAATCACATTATGTTCTCAGAGAAATAAATAGAAATTTGGTAATTGCCCTCAGTGGCAGCAGAATTCTGCTGTGTTCTTTAGAAAATTACATACATGCACGCATACAATAAAAATTATAAAATATAAGTTTTCTGTTGGACCATTTTAGCTGCTGGTTTAGAGAGTGATTATTTGATATTACTTACCATATGGAGTCAGCAATACCTATCTCAGCAGTGGACCAGTGTCTTTTGTGCATATGGATAATAAAAGTAGGGTTTTTTTGGTAAAAAACTGTCTCTTTTAACTGTGTTTTTTCATGAATCTTTCTCTCTCTTGTCCAACCAGACTCCGTATTTCCAGTTGGAACATAAAACTGGTAAAATTAAATTTCTATTGAAGTAAAAATATCCTTTATTTTTTTTTTATTTAAGTGAAAAAATATTTAAGATTTTCTGATGTCTAAATGTATGCATTTAGGGGACTGCAATTAAAGGGGCTTGAACATTGCAGCTAAATTGAGACAAACCACACAGAGTGGATTGCATGACACTGTTTACATAAGCAGTATGACACTGTTTAAATAAAAGGTTTGAAAAGAAGTCTACATTTTCCTCACATTTGAAAGCTCAGTTTTCTTTTACTGCAATCAGACAGATCCCACTGACTTCTTGGGCTGACAAATCCTTCCAAACTCTCCTTGGGTCCCTGCAGGACCTGTCTGTGAGTCTGTTGCAAGCTGACCTTATATCCATGCATCTGCCTCTCTGTTCCTAAAAAAGTTATCTCCTTTCAATGCCACTGTGTGTTTCTTCACACTGTAATTCAAATGCTTCTTTAAGCATATCAGTGAAAATATATCAGTGATATAAAGTACCTTTTTTTCTTTACAGAGGTGCTCTTAAATGTGTACTACCCAAGACAAGGTGACACCCCTAATGCCTAGCATTACCCATGTTGGGATGAATCCATTAGGTGGTCTGGAATAAACAAGTTTAATAGCTCTACCATCCAACACACTGTGTATCAATTCTTGCTCTCAGAAGTGGGCATTGAGCTGCACTGAGGTGTGGAGCAACTACTCTCTGATGAAACAGCTAATTTGCTTTTCATTTCTGTAACAATTCACTTACAGTTAGTTCAGTTTGCAGTGTAGACATGTGCAAGGCACACAAACACTTCTGGGGGCTCCAGAAGTGCTACTGGAAGCTTTATAGTAGCCGAAAGGGTAACTAACTGTCCCACTTTTAAATTCAACCTCCACAGAATAATTAAAAGGATTAAAATAGAAAGCAGAGCTTCAATATGTACAGTTCTTGCCTTAGGCAAGGTTGACCTTTTACTTACAGACACCTCCACATCCACCACCCCTTCCATTGCCCCCTCCTTACCTTTACTACCATTTCATTGAAAATCTTCTAGGCAGGAGTTTAAGAGTCTTCCTATTTGTCTTTGGAGAAAAGAATATTCCACAGCAATGCCCTTTCAACATGAGATAATCTAACCATGAAATGCAACTCTCTGAGTTTACTAAAAGATACTATTCATGTGTCACTATATTAGACTACCACAGAGCTATTTGGATATGACATAATGAAAATATTAGAAGTCTAAGTTAATGCAAATTTAATAATTCTCAATTTTAATATATGAACCACTGGTTTGTATTTTCCTACATCACAGTAATGCCGTAGTTATCTTGTATGACACACAGCTTAGTAGTGATGGTGTTGGATCAATTAGTAATGCTTTACAGGGAACAGATTTAAATTATATATTTGCTTTGAGCATATCTTTTAAAGTTATTTTATTTTTTATATTAGGTGAGCATCTCATTTAAGATATGAAGACACCTTAGGAAAGCAAAAACAATTTGTTAAAAAATATAGAAGTGAAACAAAGGAATTTTCTTTTTTAAATTCTTTACCATTGTGAGTTTTGTCACTTCAGTGGTAAAAGTATAATTTCATATTTTCTTAAATGTACCTATACACCCCTCTGTTAAATGCCCATATATAGCTCTAGTGAGCAGGCAGCTGAGAACAACTTGCTGTTCATTGGATGTAGTAATATATTCTTCAATGGGTTGCTTGTGTTTCTCTGTTATTCCTATATATGTCTGAAGTAAATATTGGTTAGAGACTTCCAAGAAAAGGCCTGTGAAGATATAGCACAACTATTTGATCTGTATGCTTGCTTACTCTGCAGTAAGCTTAATAGGTGGATATCTTGCTATATTAATCTTGGAAGCATATGCTAAAAAAAGCTGTATTTCTCTTACTGCAGTGGATAAAAAAGAGGTTTCCCACTTTACTGAAGAATAGAAAGAGTCAAATAGACCCTAAGTGTTGTTAGTAACTTACTAAGAAGACTGTTGACATTTTTCATAAACAGGGAAGTCACTTATTTACGTAATTTTAATGTCTAAATTTCACATTTATAAAGGTGTTTTTTCTAGTGGGAATATTTTTATGGCATTTACTCCAGGTGTTCCTTAATCACAGAGATAATTCAGACAGACTTGCAGACATGCAACAGGTTTACTGTTTTGGGCCAAGCTGCAGAGGTTGAAAACAGGACACAGGACACATATTCCCACATTGTCCTCTGTACTTTCTGCTTGATGTTTTATATCCTTTCTTAATCATCAATGCTACCACATTTACTGTCCTTTCAAAAACACCTTTCAACCCCCAAAATACTTATTTCCTTTATATCTAGGCTCACTCTCCCACACCCTTATTTGTAGCTGCCCTAGTAATCTTACTTGGTTAGTGTTTCCCCCTCTATCAGACATACTTATATGCAAATTATCTTATCAGTATGTCTTCAAGAATGAGGCATATAGTTTGGCAATGTTTTAAATTAAATATTTTAATGATAAACCTGACGTATGGGAAACACCCAAACACTATTAAAGCTTTCTTAAATCTTTTTGTTTACAGTTTAAGTCCAGGCAAAAGAGATAAAAAACTATGTATAGGATTTTAGAATCCTAGGGAAAAAAAAAAAGAAACCAAAACCATTAACTGTTAGAAACCATAAAATTGTGTTGTGGTATTGAATATTTTTATCTAAAGTACTATTTTTATAGATATTCTGTAAATCACTAAAAGCATATGGCTATAAGAAGGGTAAGTTTTTTCCAAAACATCTATCAAAAAGTATGCCAAGATCACGTAAACTAAAATATTCATTAAAAAGTTATAAATTAAAGAAGAACCATTGAAAATTGCTTTTTTCTATAACTTTCTTCCTGCCAAATTTCCAGCAACAGCTGCAATTTTCTGGCTAAGAACATTTAAACAGCACAGTTTTTTCAGTTAAAACAAAATAAAAAATCCCGTAAGATTACATTGTAATAGTTCAAAAACAAGGGATGTTTAGAGTTTCCTGGTGCTTATGGTTAAAATCTACCGCAAAATATTTTTAAAAAGTCATGCCTAAACTTGAAGTATTAATTATTGCACCCTGACTGCACCTCTGACCATATCCTCTCACTCATCACTTCATGTGATTCAAATAAAGAAAGCCATTCTGAAATGTATGCTTTATTGCTGGTTTGCATGAAGATACTGACCTTAAATATCTGGATTTTCTGGGTTGGCTGAGTGCTTGCCAAGCATATGTCAACTCCAGTACCTTGAAGATACTGTGGATGTTATTGATGTTATTGTTCAGGTCACCTTTTGGTATCTGCTCTTTGAAAACATGTTCTTAACTTGACAAATACCTTGCTGATGAATATCTAGCTTATGAGGTTTTTTGTTTTTTTTTTTCCCCAAGGGTAAATTAACCATAAGCTTTTTAATACTTACCAGAAGAAAACCAGGGTTGTGTAGTTTATCAGTGCCCTAGCTAAGCTAGAGGGATTCCAACGGACAATATTCATCAAAAACAAAATGTAGTTGACAGGGACCTCGCTGTACAGTTTGTATACTGAAGATGCAAAGAGAGTTGTTGGGTGTTTTGTTAGTTACCCAATTTTTCTTTTGTTCTTCAAAATGTTCCAAAACATAGTCTGGAAAATTATTATCTTAGTATCAGTAGCAAGTCTTGAGCAGACTTAACAACCAGGGAGACTGATCTTCCAAGAGATCATTGATAGGAATGATTTTATGGGTCAGTTTTACATAGAACCCCTTTGCTGTCTCTCTCCTCTAAACACAGAGGTCTAGAGCATGGGAATGAACAAATAGGCTCTGGTTTGCTCCTTCATTCACATTCCTCCACTATTAACATTTTAATTCAGCCTGTCATTTAACAGTTCAGGTTTCTCCTCTGAACCAGTATGTATTCAGCAAAGACTTCTGAGACTTCTGGGTCAGACTGTACTGTCTCCCAGGGTCCCTTTCAACCTCAGTGATTCTGTGGTTCTGTGCAGTATTGTTAGATAGTATATCAAAATACTGATAGATTTTTCTCAGAGTGTCAATGAGCATATTTTTCTTTTTATATTTGATGGAAAGTCTGCATTTCTTCGGAAAGGAATTAGAGAACCATAAATTCAGGATTACATCTTACAGCCCACAGAAAGAATGAATCATACTTGATTGTCCTTTATTGGAGTCCCTTTCTCTGGTGCCTATCTGATATCAGCCATAATAAAACCAAGATCCTACATCAGCTGGACTATTTCTGTAAGCCAGTTTGCTAACTACTATGCTGCCAAGAGCATTTTCTGCGATTTTAGCTTAGTTTTGCCATAAAGTTTCTGTTTCTTATTAATCATATTTATGGGGTTTGCTTTTCCTTTCCTTAAATCCATAACAGCATTTTGAAATCTTTTTCTTTCATGCATTTTTATTTTTTTTAATGTAATCTTTCAGTTACTGAAATTTTTGTATGTAAATTCAGCGAATGCTCTGAAAAATAGAAACTTATCTTTTCTCATAAAACTACCATGGCCTCAAGTGTCTCTCCCAGGGAATAGGAAAGATTTTCTCATGAAAGAACCCTTCAGAAGTAGTTAAAGTACTGACTTGCCCTGTTCGTGTCTTAAAAGTAAATTCTTTTGTTGAATAGTTTGAGTAACTGATGCAAATGACTGTTTCTGAGGTCTTGTACCCAGCCAAATAAAGACTGTAACCTCTTGTTTAATCTTAAATTCAGTCTAGGAAACCAATCTCTTTTAACAGAGAATGGTAGAAATATGAAGTCTTAATAGATTAGATACAATTAGGTCTAAATGTCAGAAATAGAGAAAAGTAACAAAACACCATTGAATTTACAAAATTAATAAGACTGCACGGTATTTAGAAGTAGAAATGTGAAATTAGTTAAAGTAGATTCCTGTTTCTGATAAGTATTTCTGTCAAGTGGTTGTAAAGTTTGTAGTTGCGGATCTGTAGAACAATCTTACTGTAGTAACCAAGAGCGATGTACAAGAAACTTTGGCATCTTGTAAATCCTTCTTTGTGTACTACAGAGCTAAATCAAGGGGAGATAGTAAGGCAAGAATAATTCTGTGGCAGCCATTAAATGACCATGTCTAGCTGGAAAAAACTTTTCTAATATCACTCCTGCAAAGAACCTCTTTGCTCTAGCAGCATAAAGATTAACTCAAGATCTGGTGCAATGTGCCATGATAGATAGCATGAGTCTTGACGCTGACAGTTGTAAATGTCTGATATTTTCCATTACAGTTTTTTTTCCAATGACACTTCTTCTGTTGTTTGTTGTTGTTTTTGTTTTTAATTTTCATTTCACAGGTATGCAAATATTCTACTTTTTCTACACTGGATATTTTCAAAGGTCTGAGTTTTCTTGGAAAGATTAATTTGAAACCATTCAGATTTTTTTCCCAGAGGCATTAAGGGAACACATACTGTTATACATCTTTTGTCATTTTTTGTTTTTTTAAGCATTAATACATTTTTTCCAAAAGAGAAAAAATTTCTTCCTTCTAGAGAAGACATATGGCATTAGGCTGATACTTTGCCTAATAAAGTAAATAAAGGAAATATATTTGCTTTTTCATAAAAAAAAAAAAAAATTGTTCAGGTAAGCCCCAATTTCTAATTCACACTCATTCACTAGAGATTAATTATAGCTTGACATCAAATTATGTGAAAATTCATTCTTCACTGTTCATATTCAGCCAAGGCCATATGGGTTGAGCATAATTTTTTTCCTTGCAATTGTTACTCTGTAAAGAAGCTGTATATGATTTCCAGAACCCAAGCAACCGGATACTTCCTATATCTTGTACTATTACTTCACAGAACAAATTCTTCTAATTTAGTATGACTGTAATTTTTTTTTTCCTGCGGGGTTCTTCAATAATTCTTAATGCAAATTGTCTGAAGGAAATTTCTGGAATACCAGGAACGGAAGTGAGATGCACCTATCTTGTATTATCCTGAGGTTATATGCATCTGTACCATGTACACAGCTGGCAAGGAGCATCTGAAAGGATCAGAGGTGTACAGTCAGGTTCTGTGAGTGAAGTACCATTTATACTGTTTCCACACGGCTTACTGACAGTATGTTCCTTAGTGTTTAGACTACTGATGTCTTTCCAGTTTGGTGATTGTTGAATTAAGAAGAGATCTAGGTTCCTGAGGTATTAAATCACTTTTGAAATTCTATCTTCACATGTTATCAATGTATTCCAAATTTAAATTGTGGTTCATATGACATTTTCTTTACAGCAAAAAAAAAAAGGAACAGAATGGAAAATACTACAGATATACAAGTTGCAGTACTGGTTGCTACTGGTCTTACAATGCTACAATATGATAATTCAGATGTTCATTATTCTCAAAAGCTAAAAATAACCTGATTATCTTTATTTCACATAACACTATTTCTTCTTGTAATAAATTCATATAAAAACTATTAGACTCGTACTACATAAAAAAATGCTTATAAATCTCATATGTATGTTGTTATTTTGGAGTATTAGAACAGATCGATGTAATCATTAATAATGCAATTTTAATTTTAGAAGTCAATTCACATTTACTATATTAGTATTACTTTACAATCTTTAAATTAAAATGCATTTTATGTTATCTTCTACTAATTTGCATTTAAAATCAGATAACATGCTATGCATATTTAACATAGGGGAACATAATTAACCTCTATATGCTTAATATCTTCTTCAGCATTCCAAGCTAAGCATGTTCAAAATACATAATTGCATGCAATTATAAAATAATTAAATAGTGTTTTTTTCTGTTGTATATTGATTAGAACAGGAACCTATGTGATTTATCAGTAACTACAGAATAAGTCAATTCCTAAGTGACAGTTATCTGGCTTACTACACTTTGAAATAACAGATATTTTTAAAAGAGGTTAACTTAAAAGAAAAACATCTGTTCAACCTATTAATAAAAAATAGATAATCCACAAAAAATGCAAAAGAATATTATGGATTCCAAATTTAAATGATTTTTTATACGTTTGCTATTTAAACAACAGAAAGATAGGTAGAGGAAGTATATACAATGCTACTATTTGTGAATGTTGTAAAAAATAACATAGCCAGGACTATACAGTATATTAGGTTACATATACAATTATTTTAGCAAAAGTATTTCACAGCTGTACTGTACTGTGATGCAGTTGTAGGTGGGTGGGTTTTTTTGAGGGCTATCTAGAATATTAATATGATTTATACAAATATAGGACATTCTAGTAGGATTTAATTAGAAATGTTTCTGATCATCCAAAATGTAGAGATATTTAAAAGCCTTTTCTTTCATCAGCCTTTAAACAAGAAATCATGAATGTTTACAGAGTAAAGAGGATCCAGAATTTTCTCTTTGAAGGACACCCTTCAGTGTCACTGTATTTCTGCCCTCTCTGATTTGTTACAATGCCCAACTTCCTGGGAATCTGAGTCCTTCCTGCTGGTCACTGCCCCTGGTCCTGTAACAGCCAAATCTGCGTGCATAAGGCACACACTGGCCACTGACAATGCCAGCATTTCTCTGTCTCAGCAAAAATCAGTTTTGTTTTACTCAGAAACAAAAAGTTCCCCTGTTGTTCTGTTGTTGGTGTGTTTTGGTTTTCCTTCCTGCAGAAAAGGCAAAGCAATTGGAAAAGGAAACATGATCTATACGAGCTGGAAATGAGATCTGAAAAACCAAGAGTTTTGTGCCTGCTGTCAACAAGGAGGGAATAGAACTCTGCTGCCATTGAGAGACGACCCTCCCTCAATGTCCTCTCAAAGCCAGATGCGTGTTACACATAGTAACTTTTTGCTTGATGGCAGTGGGAATCCATGAGTAAAACCTACAATGAAGTGAAGGTGCTTCTGCAATAGCAGAGAGAGAAGGAGCAAACCTAGTGTATAAGGCTCATCTATATATAGAGACCCACTCAAACATTGCGGGGTGGAGTGGCCTGTAAAATGTTATTCCAGTTGCATAGCCAGATTTTTTTACGAGATGTAGCACAGAGACTTCTGAAATGATAACTTAAAAAGACTGACGTTTTTAATAGGTTTTTCTCTCTCTTTTTTTTCTTTTTCCCCAACAGCTGCATAAAGGATTATGTAAAGGATGAACAGAGATTTTGATTTACCCAAGATTGAAAAAAATGACTGTTAAATCCAGAGTCATGTGGAAGTGACTATGTCCTCAGACAAAATCCAATCAACAGTAATCAATCCTTTCAATTGTGTAATAAAGTCTTGAGAAGATGAAGCTTTGTCACCAAAATATGACATTGTTTTTCATTAAATAATGGAGCAATTATTGTCATAGTAAACCAGTGTCAAACAGCAGTGAGTAAGGACAATCCTTCACCTATAAATATCTCATATTAGTTCATTTTGTGGAAGTACTTGAAACACTGGACTAAAGTATACAGGAAAAATGAAAATTAAAATATTACAATGGATTCACTTTGCAATGAGAAAAAAATATTTACTTATGTCCTTGTTTGCATTTTATTCTTTCATGAAATAATGAAATAGTTACTGAAATACCTGTCTTCTATTGTTTTAAAGGCATCTCTGAAAGGCAGATACCACACAGGTACAAGAAGGAATAACAAAAAGTAAAAACCCCTTGAAGTTCTGTAGCAATGGATATAATTTATCTCTTAGGCCTTTATCTTTCCATCTTCACCTGTTAATCCCTACTGCCTCTCAGATGTTAATGAAACAACCTTGCAATATACAGTGTTCATTCCCAATGTCTACCTTTGCATGTGTTTTTGTTTATTTTTTAGCATAGTGGCTTTGAAAACCTGAGTGAGTAGATAAATGAGTCAGCTTTCTTCTTTCCCATAACCTCTCATGATCTTCTTTCTCCAAAATATGATGCCTGTTGATGTATTAAATATTCACCACAGTTACAGGACTTGAATCAAAAGTCTCCTGAATCAGCTAGTAAAAACACAGCAATGGAAAGCTTGAAGCAGAGACTAAAAGCTATCTAAACTTTCCTCCTCTTATGGTCTTTCTGCTAAGATATCAAACATGAAAGATCTTAAATTAATTTTATTTTTAGCAAATTACATTTTTATATATAAATCCAGAACCAGAAATTATGTCCAGAAATGTACAAATTAATGATAGGGAGGAAGGCTTCTTATTTAGCATTTGTGATGTTTGGTATTATGGAGGAAATTAACAACAGAACATTTCTGAATAAGTTAATGCTTCTTTATTTTATTAAAATAGATATTCAAATATATTAATAGATATACATATTGTTTAAAATATACAGAATTTGATAATATGCTGAATTAAATATATAGTTTCTAAGACAATAATGACTGAAAATGGACCTACAGCTTTATAAGATCAAATTGCAAACAACTCTATGAAAGAAGATGCAAACAATACTATGAAAGAATCTGAGACAAAACTTTCAATCAACTAAAATTTCAATGCCAATGAAGTTTACCATTAAGAGTTTGAGAAATTTTGGACAGCATTTAATTGGTGAATGTGAAACACCTGGTGTGAAGAAAATGAAGAAAATAAGAATTATGCCTTTCTAGTGATTGAAAACAGAAAAAAACTTTGAGAAAATAATCAGATGAGAAGGAAATGAAATGGCAAACACTGTAACTACTTATATATCTTTCTTTCCACATAATTCTTTTTAGTTATCACTTTATTAGCAAACTAAAAGATATTTTAAGTTCTTATGTCTAATGCGATTTTTTGTGACAAATAGTTGGAAGTGACAAAGACCTCTAATGTACTTAACTTGTTATCTGCTGTTTAAAAGGGGATGTAAATATACAATGGTTATGGTTAAATGGCATTGTAAAATATATTAAGAAAGAGAGAGGATTTAGGTTATATGTTGGTTTTATATTTATTAGTTAAATAATTATTAGTACCGACAAAAAAAAAGAATTAAAAGGAGAAAAAGTAAACAGGATGTCTCTTTGTTCCTGACAGGCTCTAGTTAATCCATTGCCCCCAAAGCAGATAATTAAAGGATTTTGGATGTGTTGCTGGTGAATTAAATTTGACACATTAGAGTTTATAATCCCTGTGACCTCAATTATTGAGTATGAATGATAGCAAACACTACTAATCCAAATGCCTGGTGTCTTAATTTCTTTATAAAATCCAATACTTAGTTACCTGGCTGTGAATGAAGGTTATATGACTCACACAAAAACCCCAACTTTCACCTTAAAA
Organism: Euphonia xanthogaster; assembly: GCA_034509185.1. Lineage (NCBI taxonomy): Eukaryota > Metazoa > Chordata > Aves > Passeriformes > Fringillidae > Euphonia > Euphonia xanthogaster. Next base: position 60,770,393 of record JAYDZK010000001.1, on the reverse strand, counting down.
AAAAAAATAAAACCAGGCCAATTATTCTATCTGTGAAGGTAACTCCAATGCACATTGTCTATGATCTAAAATATATGGAAAAGGATGTGCAAAAGATTTTGTCCTTGAAATTTATGTAAAAAAAAAAAAAAAAAAAAAAGGAAATTGATAGAAGAATTAAATTTTGTAGAAGAACTGATTCCTTGAGTGTTTTGGTTTTTTTTTAAATTTTCTGCAGGTCTATGCTAAAAAACTTCCATGTTACATTACTGGATAACTTTGAGGAAATATACAATGAAGTTGGAGCTACTATTCAAAACTGAGTCAGACTCAGAAGCAATAAAAGTTCTATGTTCCACTTAAAATAAATTCCTGATATATTTAGTTGTTTGTTTTTTTTTTTCAACTTGGTATTTTCAGACTTGAAAACTATTTTTAAGGAAGAGATCCAACATATCCAGTTTGTGGCCAGTCACTAGTGGGGTTCACAAAGCCTCAGGAGTGGGCCCAGATCTGTTTAATATCTTTATCAAAGACTTGGATGAGAAGATCAAGTGCATCCTCATCAGGTTTGCAGAAAACACCAAACTGGGTGGGAGTGGGCCTTATACACTAGGTTTGTGCCTTCTCTCCCTGCTATTGCAGAAGCACCTTCACTTCATTGTAGGTTTTACTCATGGATTCCCACTGCCATCAAGCAAAAAGTTACTATGTGTAACATGCATCTGGCTTTGAGAGGACATTGAGAGAGGGTCATCTCTCAATGGCAGCAGAGTTCTATTCCCTCCTTGTTGACAGCAGGCACAAAACTCTTGGTTCTTCAGATCTCATTTCCAGCTCGTATAGATCATGTTTGCTTTTTCCAGAGGGTAGGAAGAATCTGCAAGTGGATCTGGATAGGCTGGCTGGATGGGCTGAGGTCAGTTGCCAGAGGTTCAACAAGGTCATGTGCCGGGTCCTGCACCTCAGTCACAACAACCCCATACAGCTGAAAAATGGTTCAGCAGAAAAGTACCTGTGAATGCTGGTCAACAGGTGCTGCAACATGAGACAGCAGTGTGCCTAGAGACTTATTGTCCATTTGTGTGAAACTGTTCTGTTGTTTGAAATAAATTATGGAAATAAGTAAGTCTATTCCCGCTATACTGAAACCATCATCTCATCACATGTTCTGTTTCTACCGTTTGAAGTATTACAATTTAATTTTCTACAACTTGAAGGTGACTTTGTGTGTGATAGGCATCTATAATTATGTTTTGATATATGGTTCCATTGAAACACTAAAACTGAAACCATTTTCTAAATGTTTCGATGAAGACACATGCTTTTTTAAATTTTTTTTTGTCATTCCTCAGCTAATGAAGTCAACACAAGTAAACAATTATAAAACATGATAGAAATTAATGTTCCCATGAGTGTCATCGTGGGGAGAAGCCCACCTTTCATCACACTACTTGAGCATTGCCATGCAGCACTAAAATTAAGGTTATCTGTTGCATTGTGCCAGTAATTTTCCAGGAAGGAAGAATAACAAAAAGTCCATCTAAATCAAAGAGAAATTTTTGAAGTGCCTTCAGTGATACCTAAATGAGACCTAAATGCCATGTCACCTCCACATTAAAACAAAAGCAATAGTAATTGCATTACTATCACTTTAACAAAGCATATCTGTTTTGCTATAATTATGTTTATTTTCTGTATTGTATAAACTCCTAAGCTTCATTATGATGGGCTGTTTCCCATGTCTTAGGAACATTGAAAAATTAAGGCTTTTTGCTTTTGCAAAGATATTGCTATTTTAAGAGGTTTTTTATTGTGGTTGCTATCCTTCCATAGTGTGTGTTATTTTCATTTTGCAGTTGGTATATTCTATTTTTTGTAATACTTCTAGAATCTGATTCCTTAGGCAGCCAAAAATGATCTTTCTATCTCCCTGACAAGACTAAGTATGGTGTTAATCAAATGACAGAAAAAATCAACACCAGAAGCGCTTTGGGCTTGAAGGAGTACATAGGAAAATGCCAATAATAAATTCTCTGTGTAGCTGAGTTTTTCTGTTAAGGAGAGCATAGGGTTGATTTTCAGGAGATACAGATTACCCCTGCAGCATAAAGTTGTCTATTGACCTTGACTGGCTACTGAAGATGGAATTGAGCTATAGGTTTTTGCTACTTATTATGTTATGTGTATATGACCCCTTTGTGCAAGACAAACTTCAGTAAAGAATTTTTATTTAAAAGTTTTCTTAGAATACTTTCATGGGTTTTTATAGATATTTTTAGGTTATAGAAATCCAAAGACTTCATAAAACCCAGTATTAAATAAGACATTGTCATTTATGCCCTTTTGCTAATGTATCTACAATTACATAAAATGAAATCAAAACTGATTTTGACCACCAAAATTTATAAGTAATTTTCTTAGTAGAAGTAATACATCTTTATATAAAGATGTACCCCAGAAAGAAACACTAACTTTGAAAGTACCCCAGAAAGAAACACTAACACTTTGAAAGTGTTAGGAAAAAGTGTTGAAATCATCCAGAAACAGCACTTAAAAATAATTTTCAGATAGAAATAAAAAAGCATTTTGTAAGAAGTAAATGATGCTTCTAGACTTTTATCTTTTGTTTGAGCAGCTGCACACAGAAAACAAGAAAGGTATATTGATTTTTTTTAATATCACTTTGGTTTTTGAAAACAATATTGAAGTTCGTAAATATATATGGTTTACAAATATTTGCATTCTATAATTGCTTCTACAGAGAACTGGAAAAGTTGAAATAGAGTAGTCCATTTTTTTTTCTGCAAAGAGCAGCAGAATTTTAACTAGTTTCTTTTCCCAGTATTCAGCAGCTGATAGTTGTTCTTCAAACTTCCAACCTCCCCTACAAAAAAAGCTCATATGTGAAAGGATAAAAAAAAAAAACAGCCAATATATTTAGATAAGAGGAATTTCTGAAAGTATTATGTGTAATGCAAGGTTTGGCATGCGTGCCATAATGGATTGTTAAGCAGGGTTTGCTTTCATCATATTTTAATGTTGGATTTTGAAGATCAATTTAAAGTTCTTTTGGTGCTTTTTAATACAAGTTGTATTGGAAATGCTTAAGGTCTTTTGTTTGGTACTGCACAGGATCTGCTTGTGGGAAAAATGTATTTTTATATGTTTAAATGGATATATAGGAAATTATGAAAAGTAGGTTCGTTATACAAAAGATGATGTTACTTATTTGCTATAAACTTCTCTCAAAATCTTCATAAGTATAAATAGACTGCATGATGTTGAGTAAGAAAAATGCATGCAAAAAATGGTTTTACAGCAGATTCCATACTGATTTATGCAGATATTAATTTGCCATTTAAGTCTTAAATTTGACTATAAATAATTCTTGACATTCAAAAGATCTTTTATATCAAAAAGTCTAGTTAATTTCTTAAAAAGATGACTTTCCAGATTAGTGCATTTCATGCATTTTTAACAACTTTTAAACAAAAATGAACTGTCATTAAATTACCAACTTATTATTAAAATACCAGTCTGCAGCCATTGAAAAAGTATTGCCATATATTTGCTTAACATATAACAGAGGAATTTATTAAAGTAAGACTCAAAATGTACTAATATTCATAAAACACAGCATATTTTCTGGCTTTTACTTGTTGTATCTAAAGCAAAATTTCATTATTTCTTGGAAACAATTTTAAAATAATGGTCTAATTTAAAGTTTACTTAATTCTTAAGTAAGGGCAAAGGGAAGTTCATTCCAGCTTCTAATGTAATCACAGAAAATAAGCAGAAATAATCACACTGATGCCTTAAGTTTTAGCTTTCTTATTTTCCAGATTCTGTACTGCATTAGTGTATAACTCTAAATTTCATATAAAATGTTGTCAAGTTCTCTTCACAGTTCAGTTAGACAAAACAATCCTTTTCCAGCATGAGAACCAAGGACACTGTTGCAGCTTCAGGCCCAAAAGGTATGAACAGCAGTGAATTGAGGAGAGCAATCTGGGAGGATGGGACTACATAACCTGAAGCTGGAAAAGGACAATCAACCCCAGTATGTAAATGGACCAAAACTTATAAAAGTGTGAAAATGTGTGATCCATCGTCCATCTTGGGTGTAGCCTCAGCCAGGCTCCTGTGCTGCCCAAGGTGTATCCTTTGAAGGCCTTTTAATAAATATCTACTTTATTCCTTTAACACTGTCTAGCCTCTGCTCTAGGTAGCCTCTTAAGGCATTAACATAATTGAACAATACAATGGTAAAGATAATGGTAAATTAAATGCTTTGGGATATTGTTGGCAGAGAAAGAACAAATTAAAAACACTTAGCAGTTTAACAGCAGATATGTTGCTTACAAATATCTTTCCAAAGAAACATTACCCCTCTTTACTACTTTTATAAAACATGATTTTCTAAGGGTTCCAAAATGGTTTCATTCTAACACAAATGATTCTTTTAATATCCCACTGAGAGAGGTAAACACAGCATAGATTCTATGTATATGTCACAGACTAGAATAGAGTGAGAAAAAAAGGTTGAACAGCTTACAACAACAAAAACAACAGAAAAAGATCTCCAAGAGGAGAATGGACTGCTCTAACTTTGGAAGAGCAGTGAGTAAGAAATGCTGGCTGACACCTGAGGCTGAAAATAACATTGAGAGCACCCATTAGAAAGAAGACTGGAAAAGTGAATGACAGGGTAAGATTTAAATGAAAGCAAAAAGGAGAAAACAATGTAAATAGATACAGGTGTGCTGGTATACAAAGACAGTGGCAAAAAACATATGAAATCTGAAGAATATTTCTTGACAGATTGAACATTTACACTGGGGTCTCAAGAAGAAATTAAGTATTATGTATAAATGAAATAATTTTAAAGAGATGGGATTTCAATCCTGAGTAAAGACTAGTGGATTCTGAATAAAATTTTAATACAAAAAAAAAAAAAATAGAAGAAATAAGATTTTCAATGTCTAGCAGTTCTTTCAGTATCTTTAGAGAGCTCTAAAAATCTATGTTCTTGTACATCTTTGGTGACACACGTAAAAAAATATGGAAAATACTGAAGCAGCTTTGAGAGAATGTTGTTTACTGGAGATTGTGATAGACAACAAACTGAGAGAAGATCAGAAGAATGTTTTCAGTTTGTCTGTAACACATACAGAGTCCAGGAGCAGACAAAGTCAATAACAGAAAATTGGTAAAAGAGCACAGAAATATACTGCTTAATGGTAAAATAAACTGTGAAAATGAAACTTTCTATCTAATTGGGAGAGCTGTGAAGCCTGCAGCATTCTGTTACATTTTAGTTCCATATTTTTCAGTTACAGGGGGGTTGGATGACATCTGTCATAAAGGCTGAATTTCTAATTTAGTCTAATAGAAAAGTGAATTGCAAGAGTGTCATCTCCTGCTCTTAAAGTACTATGTCATGAGTGGAGTTGGCATGAGTTAACTAACAAGACTTCTTGTAAGCATGTCTTGTGAATAGCAGTAGAGTACAGTGTTATGAAAATCTCCCACTAAAAGCTTTTAATGACAGCTCTGATAATTTAAATGGAAACAGTGACTTTGGGGGGGAAATGCCCAAGCTATCTTATATTTCCATTTTACCAGTGCAAGAGACCCCAGAATATTTTCAGAATGAAGGGAAAAGAAATATTTAAGACATATTTTAGGTTTAGTCTGATTGAATTTCTTAGGATGTTCATAATACAAATATTTTTCTCCCTTTCCCTTTCAAATCATGACATGTAAATGTAGAATGTTTACCAAAGAACAAATATTACATACATCTCCCTGCTCTCCCCTCAAAAAAAAAAAAAAAAATCAAAAGAGAAAATGTGAATTTTGGCTAAGAAAAACAGTTTTATGTGTTTAAGGGGCTTCTGTTTAATTACCCTCAATAACCTTTTTGAAGTTTCTCCAATATATTTAATTAACAGAGAATGCACTTGCAGAGGAAAAGGCAGGGTGGAAATTACTTATTGTTTGAGATTAATTTATAAGTGTCAGGGCCCTGGGGTCATTATCATCTTTACTGCCCCTATTCAGCCTCCCTTGGGCCTTTCCTGAGCTGCCCATGTCTCAGGACGCCATGTCAACCTCCTGAGACATCAACCCCTGCCCCTGTGATGCCACAGCAGGGCCAGCCCTGCCAATCCCACCCTCCTCATGGATGTGCCCAGTGCCTGGAACTGAGGCTGCCCTGGTACCACCAAGCTGCCTGCTCAGTGCTATGGAACAGGTCCTGTTCCATGCTCTGCTGTAAGAGACTGTGGAGAGAGACTCCCCTGCTACCAGCACCCCAGATCCCTGGGAGCAGCAGGTTAGAAGGGACACCAATCAGGACTAATTCAGGTAAAATGGATATCCTAGAGACCGACTAAAAAAATATTCCAACATAGAAAGAAATTAATGAAGACAGGAGAGAGTTAAAATAAAATCATATTGTGTAAACATAAAAGCCTGGTAAAAAATTATCTGAATCATAACTGTTCCATGGTTGGGGAGAAACGAAAATTCAAAACCCTAGAGCAACCAGTTGCCACAATGTATGACAAATTAGAAATATTCTTTTATTTCTATTATATTTTAACCAATAATTTAAGTAATAGTGTTATTTCAGCTAGAATTTAATTTTTCACACTTACATGTGGAACCAAGGTGTTGCACTCTTTTTTTTTTTTTTTTTAATACTAGTTATCAGGAAAAATTTGAAAGCCTTAAATGGGGGAAAAGATTTCTTTTCTTTTCTTTTCTTTTCTTTTCTTTTCTTTTCTTTTCTTTTCTTTTCTTTTCTTTTCTTTTCTTTTCT
>JAYDZK010000001.1:60690853-60763485 GCA_034509185.1 Euphonia xanthogaster | reverse complement strand
TTCTTTTCTTTTCTTTTCTTTTCTTTTCTTTTCTTTTCTTTTCTTTTCTTTTCTTTTCTTTTCTTTTTCTGCTGTTTGAAACATACAGCCTTCACTCGGTCCATGAGCTATGTGATATCATAAAATTAAGTTCTATAATGCAGCACAGATTAGTACAAAAAGTTAAATAGGAAAAGGTGGTGTCAGAAAGAGATTTAAGAGGCAGAACAGTAATTCTTTAAGGTACTACTGTAGATATACACTCTTCAACACTGTGGCTCCTTTAAAATGTGAACCAGGGACTTGTTTCAGTACAAAATAGTCTAGAAATTCTGTTATATTACCCAGTATTTCAGCATGGAAGCACTTCAGATTAAAATACAATACCCTGTTCATTTCTGAATCATCTCTGGTTTTGACAAATGAAAACCCTAGACAGTAATGACAGCAGAAATAGAGGGCTGTGAAGGTGAAAGAAGTACCCAAACCTGTTTCAATAATTACAGATTTCCTTCATCCTAGGGAGAAAAAAATGTGATACCAAGATACATCATCATGAAAGTTACTTTTTTCCTGTTCTATATCCAGCAGACAAAGAGCATTGCTTTTCGTAATTTGAATAATCTTGCATTGCCTTTTAAACTGTCAGTGTATTTTCTTACAGCCTTACACTTCTTAGGATAGCTTTACTTTAATACTGCCAGCAAAAATAGGATGGAAGGTCCTTTTGCATGGTCAAAGCCGAACACTAATACAGACTTAAACACCTACTAGACTACCACTCTTAACTGATTCCTGAAAAATCCTACAGGTCATACCAGGATATTCAAAAGGTCAAAACAGGGTATTCAAAATGAATAGAAACATATGAAGTAAAAAAACCAAAACAAAACATAAAACAAAGCCCTAAAATCCAAAAAATCACAGTAATACAAAGGTCCTGGATATCTTTGAAGACTTGACTTTGGGATAAATTTTAATGTGAGACTCAATGTCACTTTAGTAATGGTGTAGACAAGCTCACAGAAGCTTCAAGGAGAGATGATAAGAATATTGCAGATGCATAAAATATGCTGTACGAACAAAACTTGAAATGATTGGTGTTACAATGTACAGAACTGAAAAAAGTCAGAAGTACTTGTTGTTTTCCACCAGCGGAATGCTCAGATCCTCATTGCTGCTTGCTTTTGGGATGGGCAAATAATCACAGTAAAACTGAGAAAACTTATGGATAGAGATCAAGGCAGTTTAATTGGTAAAACAAAAGCTGTGCACACAGGCAAAGCAAAACAAGGAATCAATTCACCTATTTCTGTGGGCAGGCCACCTCCAGGAAAGTAGGGCCTCATCACTCTTAAAAGTTACTTGGGAGGACAAATACCATCCCTATGAATGTTCTACCTTTTGTCCTTTTCTCCCAGATTTATACAGATATTTTAACTTTTATATATCTAAATTTCAAGATTAATCGTTCCCAAGATGTTCAGACACCTTCTGAAAAGCTTTAATGCTGTGAACATCACGCAGAATTTTATTTACAAATGTACATAATATAAATGTTTTTGATATAATCAAAGAAATTAATGCACATTAAAAATGTTTAATTCTGGATGGGGACCAAAACTGAGAAAAATCCTTTCCTCCTTTTGACATACATATTGTTATTTCCCACTTTTCTGGTAAGTCTTAAGATAAGCTGACGTAACCTCAACTGGGAACCTGGTGACATAAAACCAACCAAGAAAAGGAGAAATCTGAACTTTGGCAGATGAGGGCAAGCACATCTCAAAAAGTCTTAAACGAAGATTTGGAATAGCAGATCTGAAATTCTCTTGAACTGACTCCACTTGTGTTTACTAAATTGGGATAGACCGGATGCAGATGGCAAGTTAGAACTGAAGTAATCAGAGAGGCTCAGATAGCTCTTTTTTTTATTTTCCTCAGAAATGTGACAGTATTAGAGGGACAAGGTATGAACACACAATATCTCCTCTGTCTCTACTTCCTCTGTCTCCTAAGGATTCGATGCTAATGTAATAAAAATGGCTTCCTGAGAGGAACAATTATGTATGTTTAAATACGCTACACTGGGCAAATTGGATCACATATAAGTCAGTGAAAACAAAGAAAGACAAATGAAAACTGGATTGCTTATTGTTTGAACCATGAATACAATTTTTTTAGTAGAAAAAAGACATTTTCATTATATTTCCTTATTTAATTGGACGATTTGTGCTAACCACAAACATAACAGCAAGAATATAACTTTCAGAGAGTAGAAGATGGATCTCAACACATGCATCATTTGCTTTGAGGATTTTGTTTGCTTTCTTTCATGCATAAGATGCTTGGAATAGATGATAAACAGGATACTCTTCATTCTTCAACTTTCAGGACCTACCTTTGAGCTCATTTCTTCACATCTGACTATTAAGGCTCCTGGTAACCTCAGTATGATTCTTCAGAAATAGCTTATGAACCCAAAGAGAAAAAAGAGAAACTTGTACTTCTAGGAGACCTTTTCATTTGAAAGTATCAATGTTTGCCTAACATTTCCAAGTATAGGGATGGAAATCCTCATATCTATGGGCTAAGATACATAGCTTCTGATCTAATTGAACTAAAGATCTCCTTCAAATATCAGATTTTTTCATTTCAATTTATTTTAATTCTCTATGGTAATAATTGATGATAATGTGTGTGTGATTATGTCATTTTTCTGACAGGAATGTTGAATGTCAAAAAAAAAAAAAAGGTCTAAAAATTACATAATATTTGCATCTTGCTTCTAACTTAAAGCATAAAAAATTTTAAGACTGTGAGTGATATCTTGGCTCCATAGATATTTGTGGGAGTTTTGTAGCAATTTGAAATGACACAGATTTTTGACCTAAATGTACCCAGACACATTAGTGGTTTCTTTCCTATGGAGCAAAACAAGAAATTTTACTATAAGGAAAATTGTTGTCCCAGACCTTTTTTTTAAATTGATACAGTCCTGTAAAACTATGTTTATATAAACTGTAGTGATCTGCTGTTTGTATGAAATTAATCAGGAACCATAACATGAACTTCCAAACATACGTGCATTTTGATTTGCTTGTTTTCTTACCCTCCTTCTGATGTTTTGGAAAGGGTAGAAATGAATGCAGTAAAATTAAAACTTCATTGTTGAGATCACAAAGATTGATCATTCTGTGTCTTTACCTTCTTCTTATTGAAAGAAGCCATGAAATAGGGTGGATATAATGTATATCAAAAGCACCCGGCTCTATGCTCCTCTCAAGAAATATAAACATACAAATTAAAAACATTTGGCTCAAATTTTACTGAGACACAAATGAAATGGCACCAGCAGCATTTGAAAAATACAGTGATAAAAAGGTGGGAGCATTAAATATTTCTATTTTCAGTATATATCCTAAAATACTCAGCATAATGTCTGTTAGAGCCACTTCTGCTCTTGGACAAAGTTTTCTAAAAGAGAAAAAATGCTGCTTTTATTTTTTTTTTCCTATTCCAATAGAAATCTTGACAATAAATTGATAAAAGACACTGCAGCACCCTTTCTATAGTTTGCTGTACAAGGCCTTACCATTGACCCATAACAGCCTGCGCATTATGACTTCACTGGCTTACTTTCTCTCATTGTGACCCACGGAGTCAAATCAATCAGGACCAAAGGGAGAGGTGTAGGGATTGTAACCAGCAGAACTGAACAACCAATAGCAGTTTTTATGGATTCACATTCCCTACAGTTGCGTAGAGAAAATAAATAATGGTGGTGTTTGAACAAATTTAGCTGTAGCTATATCACTGACATGTTCCCCCACATACCAAATGTTATGATATAAACAGAGTTTACAATGGCTTTTCACAGAAGTCAAACTATTTCCTTTGACCTGAATTATAAACAACTCTCATTTTATTGTCTCTAGATACATAATTCTAAAATATTTTCATTGATTCCATCAGGCGGAAAAAACCAAAACCCAACAAACTAAAGAAACTAATGAAGCACTGCAGCAGGTATCTCCACTTATGTGGAGATACCAGAATCTCAAGTTTATGCAATACCAGAATCTCAAGCTATGGCATTCTTTCCAAGATTTTAAGTAAAGTAATGTGAAAGACGTAATCATAATATCATGGAAATTGGAAGAGATCTCTGAAGTTACTTTTTTGTCTGTCTTGCTGTTAGATAGCTAGATTAAATTGATAAGAAGTTCTTCTGCTCGGTTTTGAATAAATTCTAGGAAGGAGATTCCATAACTTTCCTGGGAAAACTCTTGAAGTGTTTGACCAGCTCATGCCACCTTGATTTTTTTTTTGATTTGTTTTTTAATATTTGGTTGGATTTCCCTGTGTTCTAGCCTTTGTCCAATGAGTCTCACCTTTCCAGCTTGAGCCTCTGTAAACAGTCTGGCTCCATAATTTCTGCAACTACACAATAGGTGTATGAAGAAAGGGATTCTTCCCCCTAAACTTTTCCTTTCAAGGATAGTACTCTCTCAATATCTCCTCTTCAGCCCCTTGTTCCTCTTGGACAAGGTTGGCTGAACTTGCTTGAGTTTATTCCTTGTCTTGTACTGAAGTTCTCTACACTGGGCGCAATACTCTAGATATTACCTAACAAGTGCCAAATAGAAGGGGAGAATCTTTACCCTTTACCTGCTGACTATACTGCCACGATACAATACAGTCTAACAAGGAATTGGCCTTTTCTTTGCTAAGAGACCATCCAGCTGACTTAAGTTCCACATGTTGCTTATCAAGACCCCAGATCCTTTCTAGAAAGCTGCTTTCTATTTAGTTGTCCTTCAGCTTATTTTCTTGCATGGAAGTATTAGTATTAGCATTATTGAATGGAAGTAATAGGAAGTATTTACAGGTGTAAAACTGTATTTTTCTTCACTGAATTTTTTGAGATACCTGTTGGCCCATTCCTACTGAATGTAGAGGTTCTTCTGCATAGCAGACCTCACTGGTTCCACTGGTGTTCTTCACAAACTTGCTGATACTGTCACTCTATCCCCACATGCTGGTTGTTGTTTAAGCTGTAAAACAGTTCTCTGTATTGATCTCTGAGGCATACCACTCGTAATGGCCTGCCAATTGGATGATTTTCACCACTGATCACTTCCCTGTGAGTCCAGCTGTCAAGCAAATTTTCCATCCACATCTTGGCTACTTGAGTCCATACCTCTCCAATTTTTGGTAGACTATGAGAGAACTGTGTTAAAAAGGTTAAAACCCTTTAATCTCTAAAGTTATGTATAAAGCAGCCACTGAACTTGCTTTTTCCACACAGAGATTTTTCTCATTGCAGAAGGTAATCAGTTTAACAGGGTATCATTTGCTATTTGTAAACCCTTGCTGACTGTTCTGGTCCTTCATATACTTTACAATTGTTTAATGATCTTCTCAAGAGCTGTAAGTTGACTGCCCTGTAGTTATCCAGTCCCTCCTTCTTACCCTGATTAAAGATAAAAATTACATTTGTGTCTTTCGGTAATTCCTCTAACCACCATCACTTGTAAAGTTGGTAGAAAATGGCCTCACACTGTCACCAGTCAGCTCCTTCAGGAGTTCTGGATCTGATTAATTGATCCCATGGATACCTGCATGTCCAGTTATCATAAGACGTTCCCAAATTTTATCTTCCTCTGCTATGGATAATGGCCTGTTCATAGAGGTTTTATTTAAAGATGTAATGGCCTGGGATGGCCAAAGACAATCATTTAAAATAGACAAAAAAGACATTTTATTTTTTTCCACAATATCTAACACATAAGTTGCAGCCTACATTCTCCTCATTCTTCCTTGGCTGACAACATACTTACAGAAGCACTTGTTGCACTTCACAGTCCTTCCCACTTTCAGTATCAGCTGAGTTTCACTTCCTTAACTGCAGCCTTGCACGCTCTGGCAGAGTCTGCAGGCTTCTCCCAAGCAGACCTTTCTCTTTTTTACCTTCTATGTAGTTCAATTTTCTTTTGATATGTTCCTCTACGCTGGTACACCATGGGACTTACATGAATTCATAACTCAGTTTGACTCCACATGCAATTCAAAATAGTCATATTCCTTTTTTGTCATTCCTTTTCACCTTTAGCATTCTGGATAAAGAGGGTAACAGAACTTTCGCAGTAATATCAGAGCTTTCATGAGCTTGCAAATCACATTCTTAAACAATTTAAGTGAACAGAGGGTGGTTGGTAAAAATCCATGGTTTTGGCAGAGAGGTGGGGTCTGCACAGGTTACACCTGAGAGAAAAGGCCAGGAGCTGCCCTATACCAGACACAGCCTGTTCTGCTACCTCCAAGGGAGTTACTAAAGGACACATCTGAGCCTGCCATGGAGTTGGTGGTGCCTGCAAAAACATATTTAAGGCATTTAAACACCAAAAGGAAGCAGAAGAGGGTACCATAGCAAAAGGAATTCTTTCCTCATAGAGCTGATATCACCCCTGAAGGAACTGCAGCCAGTGGATGAACACAGTACCACAGGCAAGCCCCTGAAGTGACTTGTGACCTGTAGATAAGCACATACTGCATCATGCTTCCTGAAGGCACTGTGGCCCATGGAGAGCCCTACAGCAGAGGAAACAGAAGGCCAGAGCAAAGAGAGAAAGAGAAAGGAATAAGGAACAGGGGAAAGGAATCACTGCAGCCTGATTCCAAACTCCTCCTCAGCCCATTGCTTCACCAAGGTGAGTGAGCTTAACCTCCACTGATGACAAGGGAGTGGAAATTTGAAAAGGAGAAGGAGAAGTGTCTGGAGTGAAAGGCAAATGGGAAGAAAATATATTTTCCCTAAGTGTTTAAATATATGTCTGCTTTGTTTCTAAATATCCCATCAGTAATTAAATGTCTATACTAACTAGCAATGAAGTAAGTTAAATTTTCCCAGCAAGTCAGTAATTGGTAAGTGATTTCCCCGATGAATTTTTATGCTCTTGTTTCTTACTGTTTTCTCCCTCATCCCAATGGAACAGGGACAATGAGTGGGTGGCAGAGTGCATGCTTTACTGCCAGATTTGGCAAACACCTTACAGACAGACAAAAATACAATTGTTGTCTAAACTTCAGAGCACATAGAAATCCCTGGATTTCTACTTATCTTACTCTACACTATGAAAGTTTATTAAATGTTTTCAGCTGAATTTTTTTTTAGGTCTGAATATGACAATCAACCAGACCTAGAGACTACATGGGGTAACATATAGATCTCATGAAAGAGAGAGAGAATAAAAAAGTGATTAGAAGGCAGGATGAGTGGAGAGACTTTCCCAGACCTTCGTTAACACAAACTGTATAGCTAAGAAAATACTATCGCTAATGCTTTTACTAATATATAGGTATTAATAATCACCAATACGCAGGAAGGCCATTCTCACCTACCTTAATATCAAATAATTTAATAAATTAATTTCAAAAACAAGGCACATGGGACCAAACCTCTTTTTTTGCAAAAGGAGGTTCAAAGCCATTCCTACTATTTCCAAGAAACTTCTACCTCTTATCATCTGAGTCTTTACATTCAGGCCAAAAAGTTAAGAGACCTAAATAATTGATCTGCTTTCCTTGACACAGCCTCTGCGCAGCATAAATTTCAGGAACTGGTTGGTCATTTGCCAACTGAAGAATGCAAAAACTGTGAGAGGGGCATGACTGTGGAGCCAAACAGAGACTTGATGCTCTTTTAAACACAGAGGCACCCTAAGCAGGTTTTAAATAATATTAGCTTGCTTTAACTTTAAATGTTAACACACTGATAAAAATAGCTAGGAAGCAATATATTTCTGCACTCAGTGGCCCATTTTATTACCATCACTGGAAACAGGATTTAAACCCTTATGCTAACACTGCTATAGATTATCCTGACCTCTTAGGTTTGTTATCAATTCCTATGAAACTCACTGTGTGAAGCAGAGCCTAGCTTGACTGTACCAAACCCCAAACATTTTATAGAGTGGTCTTGAATTAGGAGTGAAGGGACAATGGAAAAAAAAAACACCTGTGCATCTTCTAGAATTCCTTAGTCAAGAGCTCTCAACAGTATGATTTCTCCACCTCTTTTCCTCCTTTTTTCTTTAATGTGTTTTCTTTACTAGGAAAACCCTTTTTTATTTCTTTGCAACATAATTTTGAGCTTTAAGTCATAACAGGGAAATGTAATATACAAAAATATACTTTCCATTGCTTTCTGTTAAAGTTTATATTTTCTATTGTCCATTTATGGTTCCTTACATTGATAATTAACAGAATACAGATAAAAGAACATTCTACTAGATTTTGAATAATCTGCATAACCTAATAGAGAATAGTTCTCAATTATTTTCTCCAGAAAAGATTATAAAATACTTCCTTGGTAGAGAAAAAATTGTGACCAGCAGAACTGCTCTTTGGAAATATTTCCTACTTGCTATACTACTTTTATATGTAAAAGCAGCTTGCAAAGCAAGAAAATTATTTGTTGTAGACAGATCCCCCATCTTGGAGATTTCTATATTAATTCAACTGTTCAGAATGCCTTTAGTTGCTTTTTTTTTTTCCTGACTGTTTCTCTACTATTCAAGTTTGGTGGTTTTGCACAATGTTGAAACAATTTTTTTTTCTTCTGCTTGTTGGTACACTTACAAATTAGAGGGTTTTTTTTTTCCTTCAATAAAATTATCTTGTAATGCTATTTATCACTTTGGCACATAATATTAATAATGTCTGTAATGATCCATAGGAGATATTTATTTACCTTGAAATTTCATTTTCATCAGAAGTATATTTACTGTTTGCAAAAAAAGTATTCCCCAGCACAATGAGTGCCATCAAAATCCATATAAATCAAATCAGTTAGAAAGTAAGATAATTGAAAAGTTCTAAATTAATATGAGTAAGAAGTTACAGGTCTGAAATTTATGGAATGAAAAATATCGGCCAACACAGATTTTGTATAGGCTCTAGATTAAAATCTATTTCCAGTTAAATGTCATTGAAGGAAAGTTTTACACTTAGAAAGCAAGCAAACAAACAAGCAAATAAAAACTCAACTAAAAATCGGGATATAAATTGTGTTCTTATGAAAAAAATTCATTTCCTGTATCCTTTGTTTTGCATAGCACAAGATGAAAAATACATATCCATGCTACGTCTTGTTTTCCAGAGTTATTTATGGAACATGCTATCAGCCTCACCCTTTCATGTGTCCTAAGCATGAAATCTCAATTACCAGGAGCCTTAGCTTCTATAAGTTTTCACATTGATCTCTATTTATTACTTGATGAAAGCAATTTTACAGAAAATTTTAACTTTACTGTAAGGAAAGATTGAAGAGAACTACATTTCTATAGAAATGAAGCAGGAGACAGAAGAGTTCATGAGGGGAATAGGAACACCAATCCACTTTAAATCTTGTTGAAACTATGTTTTCAAATATTATTTTACTTAATATGTAATGTATCTGGGTTATTTGATCAAAGAACAAAAAATAAAACATGTGTCATGGTCCTACATATGTTATGGACAAAGGCTGATTTCCATTCACCTGCACTGTCTTTGGTAAAATATTTTTATGACAAATACTTTTTATATTACCCTAAATTTCCTTCTTGATATGGTTGGCAAAAGTTTATAGCAATTTTTAATTGGAGGGTTGATTTTTTTTCCAATTAACACTTGAGTTTATATTTTTGAACAATATGACAACAAATCTGCTGAGTAATTTTAGTTCTGAAATAGCCAAAATTAATATCAATAATCTCTTTTCATTTATTTCAAATTATTGTGCAATGTGCACATTTTGGAATTTCATTGGTCTAAGTAGTTTCTAGCATTGGACCACAGTAGTAGTGTCTCATCTTATAAAAAGAGGGGGGAAAAAAACTTCATGAAAGAAATTTTTAAAAGACATTAAAATAAGTAAAAAAATTATTGCTCTTTGGAAAGAAAAATAGACTCCACACTTATTTCACATCAATTCTAAGATCTAAAATGATGCAACATTTACACTTTCTGGACAGCTCAGAAAATTACTGGAAAGTAAGGCAAGAAGAAAAATGGATGAGGAAGTGTTTTCCTGAAAGAAGTTAATGCAAACAACAGCCATTAGAGCAGACTTTAAAAGAGGAAAAATGCCCAGAGACTGTTATTATTTAAAAAGCTCAGTAATCATTTGTTATTGGCTGAGTAAAAAAGTCTTCTAGATACTTCTGCATGACTATTGGTTTTGATGTCAAAGAACCCTTGCTCTTTCATGGTGGGCTGGAGAAGCCATTACTCAGAAGAAGGAAATTATACTACTCAATCTTGAAAACATCTTTCAACTCATCTAAAAGTGCAATAACACAAATTTTCTGCTGTGGCTGCTAGAGTAAATATATTTTCCAAATTATATTGCATTGTCTTCAAAGTATATATTTTCTCTTATATCCTCTCCCATGCAACACTATACAGAGGTCTCCAAGGAATATCTTGCAATGAAAATTATTGTTTGCGTATTTCCTGTAGCCTGTCCTTCTCTCACATAAGCAAAACTGTGCTTTTAATCGTAAAGAGAAAATAACACATGAAACCTTAATGGCATAAAACAACAAACTAAATCTCTCTACACACTGCTGAAATACCAAATAGAAGATTAAAAAAAAAAAAAAGGCAAGCTAAATAGTCAGGAGGAAAGAACTAGAAATAGCAAAATAGTAAATGTCACTAAGTTTTCTAAAAGTATAAAGATTTATTTGAAACTTTAAAATGGCTGAACAAATGTTGAGTTAAACAGTACCTCCCTAATTAAGCTAAATTCGAATCTTTCTCTGTTTACCTGGGTGCTTGGGTTTTTTATCTCTTTTATTGACAGGGATATAACTAAACACTCTTACAGATTCTGGATCTAACAACTTAGATCATAACAAGATTGTTAAGATCCTGAGAATACATACTTTAAAACTGAACAATTACTACTCAGAAAACAACTTAAAGAAATGTAGATTTCATGTCTAGATAGAGAAGGGCTAAAAATACCAGTTATACAGTTCCTAAAATTTATTGTATGCATTTAATGGCATTGTTGTTTGAATTGAAACAAATGTATTTTGGTAACAGCAACAATTAGATTTCTGTCAATGCACAGGGAATTACTGCCGTCTCTGTTTATGTTGATCAGAATTGCACAGACATTCTGATTCATGGCCTGTACAAACCTTTTTGAAGTACTCTCTAAAACTTAAATAATCTCGTTTTTATTTTTTTCCTTTTATTTTATTTCTCATCTGAAAATTACTGTTGGCATACAGAGGTGTCTTTTCTTTCTACTTGTGCACATAACTCCCACTGACATTAAGATGCATTAAGCATAAAAGGAATATATCTCTTAGGATTTTGAAGATATCTCTTGCAGCCCCCTAGTATTTTCTCTTCAGTTTCCTATGATAACTCACTATCAATTGTACTAAGCAATGAAGTAAAATCTTTATAGATCTTGTACTTTCAGTAGAAATTTCTTACAGCATAAGAGTTATTGGTGTATGATAATCTGGAGTTGCTCTCATTTTCTTTTATAAACAGGCTTGTGTGTTTTTCACACCGAAGTGTCAATCTTATTTGACATAATGAAGTATATTGTACCTGCAACCTGATGAAACCCATACTTAATGAAATTTTTATAGGTTTTTATTTCTAACAGTTTGCACATTTAAATTTCTCACTAAGTCTTTTTACTAGTGACAATTGCCCTGAATGGCTGTTAATAGCCTTTGCCCTTCTTTATTTATGTTTTACGCAAAAGTTAGCTGGTGGTAAACTAATTAAGACATGTTCTCAAAGTATAAATCTGAGCCTCAATCATTGCTGTTGAATGAAAGATGGGCTTTATTGATCACGCTTTATCTGTTTATCATCTGATGGAAGGAGAGTAGACAAAAACTGTTGTATTAATCTCATCACTCTCTTTAATGCCAGGAGAAGTTGGTCTTTGTGCTGTCCTCCCTCTGCTACCCATAAATGTCACATACTTCAAGATCTGGTTTTTGAAGCTAGCATATAGGAAGGCATTTCTTTTCCAGAAGAATGCAAAACTGATAAATACAAGGAAAAACCTTGGGAATAGAAATTAAAAGCAGTTAGTGCTGGTCTGCTGGTCTACTGCATATGAAGATAAACAGAAAATGGCAGTTAGATGAAATCTTGAGATTTCTTTTTTATTTTTTCCAAAACACTAGAATTTATTTATGCAAAATTTACTGTGAATACAGTGGGAGATTAAAATATTTTCTTTCTTAGGTTAACAAAGAACTGAGATCAGAATTCCTCTATAAATAACATATTTTTTTATAGATCAATTTCATTTTTGTTCTCAGAATAACCTAATCCACATAATTTAAATCTTTTACTCCTTTTGACTTTATTTCTGTTGACTTTCATCTGTTTCCTTTCTCATCAATGAGAAATCATTGAGATAGAAATATCTGATTGATTTTTTATCCTTTCTTCATTTTCATATAGTTCTACAACAGTACGCAGATTCATGGTGCTGTTGAAGGGTCAAGTCTTCCTGGCTATTCACCATTTTAGTTTTGGAAGGTGAAAGTCAAAGTAAGAGAAAATTAAAAATATTATGACCATTTCCTAGGTGTTTAGAATGTTGCCTATCCACTCAGGTCACTCCATATTGACATGGAAGAAATATTTTCATTATAATTCTGTTTCTAGATGGCTAAAAGGGTGATGCTGACAACTATGCTGAATATCAAGAGTTTACCTCTGTCAATTAATATGGTGTGGAACACAATACACATAAAAGAAACTCTGAATTTTAAGTATAGTAACTCTGAATTTTAAGTATAGATAAACTCTGAATTTTAAGTATAGATATAGCACCTTATCTTAAAATTTCACCAGTGTAACAAATAACTCAATAGGATTAAAAATATCACTTCCCTTCTCTTTCATATATCCCTAAGATTAAAAACAGGGAAAAACCACACAAACACCTGAAAACCAACAACATTAAACCACAAAACACACACAAACAAAAAGCCCAAATACTTTTCAGTATTTCTTCATCTTAATGAACTAAATACAAGGCTGTCACCATTCATTTCTATGCTCAATGAAGTATCTTATCCTGTTGATGAGAATATATGATGACAGAGTGCGATCCCAATATATACATATTTTCTGCAACAGCTCACACAAAAGAAATTGAGAAATGTAGGCCCTTCATGATCCAATTCAAGTTTTTTTCCTTCAACTCAAATCAAAACTGTCTTTTATGTGTCTTTTTTTGTCTGCTTTGTTGATGGCAGAAACTCTTGAGAAATTCAACTAGAAACCAAAATAGAAAAAAAAAAAATTAATAGCTTCAGGAAGAAGTTAAAATTCTGGTAAAATATTTATGAGACGTGACTCACATTGCTTTGAATGGCAAAAGGAACTTAGGTAATTTATTTATTTCTGTGATACAGTAGAGGAGATATTAATTCTGGTTTAGAGTGGGAGATTACTTACTGTTTTAAATATATTTATTATTCATATTGTTGTGTCACATTTTTTTTTTTAAATAATGGAAAGTTATAAATTTTTCACTTACTATTCACTTCCTCAAATATTACTTAAAAGATTACTAGGTAAGCATCTCACCTAAGAACAACCTAGGACACTGAAAGAATCCCTTTACTGTGGATTTGTGCAATTAATTTTTAACTGCATTTAAAATTTGAGAGGAAGCTCTGTGTTAGTGACTACATCCTTCAATGATTGAGACTTAGTTCATGTTAGGCATGACTGTAAGTACTACAAATGTCTTTCTCTCTAATAATAGCAATCTGCATGATATTCAGTCCTCAGTCCCTTATTAAAGTTTAGTTGAAATTTGAGTCTAAATGGTGATTTTGAGGGAATAACCCCTTCTTATACTAAAAAGTAATTATTAAAAAAAAAAAAAAAACCCAAACTTTTTATTGGCTTTGACTCTTACATTAATTTCCATCCAAGTACCACAGTATTGTGGAAAGACAGGTCACCCTTCTCCACAGCCCCGTCCTTATTATCACTCTTCATCCTAATCTTGTCGAGTGGAAAAACTATCTCAAAAGCATAGAATAGACATCTACATTACTACTAAAGAGCCATAGCCATGCTCTGCATCCTTCATAAGGTCTCTGATTAGAGCCTAGAGTAGAAATTTAGGCTCCTACCAACAAGGCAAATTAGGTGTAGCAATGCTCAGCTGTATTTCAGACTTGTACTTGCATTCTTCATTAGTGTGACTGATAAAAAAATAAGTGCTGCCTTCAGAGCAGTGCCCCAAGCCACATTATATCTTGTCTCAGGAGAACTGTAATGTCAGGGTTAAAATCATTGTTTTTCTTGATGATTTCTTTTGCCACTAGGAAGATTTCATGCTTTCTGACACATAGCCTGAGGCAGAAACTAAAGCATTATTCTAAGCACAGGCTCACTTTTATAACAAGGAAGGCCAAGGCTCATTTGGAATTAAGTCTGGCTAAGGATGTCAAGGGTAAGAAGGCTTCTTCAAATATATCAATGACATCATTCATTACCAAACTTTTGTCTTGTGACAGTATTTTTTTCCAAGATATTTTTTCTCATTAATTTAAGCAGAAGATAGAGGTGGGTTTTTTGACCTCATGCTCTATCATGCACACAACGTGCAATAACAACATAAATACTTTAAGGAACAATGCATGGAAAATATGTGATCACGACATTTCTTTGGTGTTGCACTACTATACATACCTATGTGCTGACCCTCAAATTTTCCTGCTGAAGTTCTCCTTTAGTGTATCACAAAAACATATGTTTATATATAAAAACAAGGATGTTTTCAGACAAGTGGAAGCAACAAAATATTCAAAGGATTCAAAACATTACAAGGCTAGGGAATTTTACTTTACACAATTTCTCTGTGTGAAGAAAGTAGAAGATAAAATTGGATAGCTACATCAGCTATTTATTATTAACAGCAGCAATTTATTATTAAATAATCAAATAGGTGCACTTTTGTTGCATATAAACAAGCACTATACTCAGGAAAGAAGATTTGTAAGATTAATAGTTGTTTTTATCTGTTTCCAATAGTTTTCAGAAAGGTGAATGGATACCCTTCAATCATAAAAATAGAGGGTAAAAGTCTGAGCCATCAACTCTTTTAGTTAGATCACTTCACATTAAAAACTACAGCTCAAACCAGATAATAGGAGTGTTAGTCTATGCTCTCAAAACCATCCATAATTAAAGCTTTAATGAGTAGTAGTTCTACCATGTTATGTTTCACACCAGCTACATTTATTCTGAAATAAAAAATATTAATCTAGAGCTCACTTTTTGTAGATATTAATTTCAATTAATTACTCTCCTGGGGGTAAACATAAGGATGAATCAGACATAACTAGTGGCAATAGTGGTGCCCCTGATACATGTCTGTCCAGATAGCAAACCTTTACCAGGAAAACAAATAAAAATGGAAGTATAAGTTTTAAGCCATTTCCAGACTAAGAGGCTTGAGTCCATATTTTCCACATACCATGACAACATTAGGGAGCAAAATATTTAAGAAGCATGAAGAAAAAGTAGAACAAGTTAGAGGAAGTGTAATTTGGTTTAGTAGTTGTGTCTGTCTGGTTCAGGAAAGTTCTTAATTCTTGTGTGTGTACATGAACACTTTTGATGAGCATGTATATATTTAAATATTAGAATCCAGAAAGTTGACTAGGTTTTGGGCATATTGTCTTGTCTAGTAGTGGAGCATAAAAAGGTGATTGGGTTTTTTACTGACATCTGTTCTTGGCATCATTAATCCCTTTAGGTATGAATCATTTCTACTCTACCTCTTAAAATATATTTACTGTATTACTCTTCCTATAGTGGTGTGGATATCTTGTGTATGTTTCTTTTTGCTTTCCCCTTGCTTGATCTGACAGATCCTGAATCATTAAACAGAGACAGAGAAGGACAAAAAAAGTTTTTCACTGGAACCTAATGCACAGATACAATTTCTCAAGGTTTTGAGGGTCTTTTTGTCAATTGCTTCTGGTTTTCTATTAAGCAGAAAGCAATGGCCTTAACAGTATAAGTAAAGCTGGCTGTATTTACAAGATCCAAACATGAGAAGATGTATACTATTTACACTTTGATCTCCAGTATTTTCTCCAAGGGATACAAAAAGGCACTTAAAAATATGAGGAGAATCTCTGTATTCTCACAGTCAGAAAAATGCTCCTTCACACAGGACCTTTACATACTTTCCTTTTTTTTTTTTAAGAGTCTGATTTAAAAACTAGAGACAGACACATTCTTTTTTACATAGGGAAGAATCATCACAATCCTTCTCAATGTTAGGAAAGCATTGGTATTTCTGGGTTAAAGAGACATGCCTTTTGCTTGCTGACTGGTTTAATAAATCTATATACTACTAATTTGCAGTAGCTTATATTTCTCAAAAGGCTTGAAAAAGAATCAGATTTAATTCCCATTTAGACAGTGTGGGTTAGAACATTCTCCTCACAGTAGGATTTGTGATTTGTCAAACTGAAGAATTGTTTCTATGTGTGCATTTCCCTTCTTAAGGAAGTATTCCATTCACTATAGCATTATGCAAAATCAGGAATGATTTCCTTTTCCCTTACAGTTATCTGAGTAGGTCTAATGTGCAAATTTATTCAGAAGTGAGCTCATTGTGAGAATCATAAAATCTTGAGAGGGAAAAACTTCTGAGCTGGAGTGTTTGCAGAGAAACAGAACACGACATGCCCCAAAAATGTTTTCTCATGAAAGCAGAAATACTTATATTGACTAGAGATAACGAAAGAGATTGCCATTTGAATTGCATTGCTTAAGTTAAGCAGCAAGGGGTAACTTAGACAATATTTTGACATTGCATGTATTATTGAAATGATTGAATGATAACTCCTCCAGTTTCCATGGCCCAGAACCCTCCTGTCTGGCTACTGGGGTCCATTGCAATACCAATCATCTCTTCTGGGATCTCTGTCCAGGCTGAGGGATGCCGCTTCCAGTTTGCATGTTCAAACACTAATGAAGCTGAACATGTATCCCAGAGACTCACAGAAACACTGAGAAGACATTGTCACAGTCTCTCTGTGGTTACACAGATGGCCACAGACCAGGTGCTGCCTTCAACAACACACATATAGAGAACTCAGATTCAATAAGAAGGTATAAGAATTTAGGACTGACTGCAGTGAGCAAGCATAGGGCTCAGACAGACATATATGGACAGGCCCCATATTATACATGACCAGACCCATTTATAACACTTTCTTTCTCACCCCTACCAATTGTTCCTTTCTTTTTTTCCTTCCCCTGCACATGCCTTCAAAGATCTATACAACTTTATTAAATCCAGTTAGAGTCTCCCCTTGCTTACAGTCTTCCTATTTGCAAAGTCCATGCTGAACTGGAAGAGCTCCTAGTAGTGTATGCATTGTGTAACTAACAAGGTTTTTTTCTTGACATTGTCTCCGTAAGGGTTTTTTGTTTTGTTTTGGGGTTGTTTTTTTGTTTTGTTTTGTTTTTATGGTCTGTGTCTCTGTACATTTTGTTTCTGCTTTTCCCTTATTTTCCTCAATTGACAAGTTTGATGAAAATAGGAAGCTAGAACCCAACTTGGACTTAGGAATCTTCTTAGGTAACTAAAAGTTATATACACAATACTCAGCCAGATCCCATTTTGTGATTACAGCCTGAATCTGATTGTATTGCAATATTTTTGAACTGACATCTATTTTTTTCTCCTCTGAGACAATAATACATTGCATTTATAGAATGCCTTTCATCTAGAAATCTCAAAGGACTTTCCTAGAAACAATAAAGCTTGAACTATTCAGTAACATTCTCTTTTCACTTTGGATATTGTTTTCTCACAGGTCTGTCTCAGTCAGGTGATTTAATTTACGCATGTGTTTTTATTTTCCTTTACAAGCTACATGAAGCCGATCTGCCTGACTTGGAGTTTATTTTCCTTCTCAGTATTAAATTTTCAGTATTAACTTTAATTACATGAATACAAATGCATACATACAATTTAAAATACTGTCCCACTCTATTGCAGTCTTTCCATCTTCAATCAATAATCTCAACTGGATAATTATAATAAAGAATGTGACTAAAAATATTATAAGGAATATAAAAAGAGTGAAGAGAGTATCAGTGTGCTTATTCTGTTAAGACCAAGGAAAAACAAAAGTAATCAGACTGCTGACTACATTCTAGCCAGGGGTAATAATCCCCATTTCATCAGGTACATTTAAAAAATTGTGTTTCACATTCCTCTAAAGCAGCTTTGCACATGTCACAGCACAAATTAGTGAAGTCTAAATTTCAGCTCAAGGCTCCAACTGTCATTTAATGGCATACACTTGCTAACTGTAGCCAAAAGCAGACTTCCATCAGGGACACTGAAACTCCTCATTTACATAAGAATGGGAAGTTAATTGTGCTACAGATATTCTGGCTTCCCCAAGGAATTCATTAAGCATGCTGGACTTGGTGAGAATATAATTCAACTGACATTTCTAGGAAACCAGGGAAATTCGACTTCAGAAATACAACCTTTGTAAGCAAAATAAATTGTTTAATATTAATTTGATTCAAACCTTTCCAGACTGTGTATGGCATACCTATTACACTCTCATTTCTTGAGTAATTTTCTAGATATATGTAGTTATTTGGAGTAAGTTTTCTTCTTTTCAGTGTAGGATCCTGAGCTGATCTTATTATTTGACAAGAGGATTTACCCTTACATTTGCTGCTGAGGAATTAAAAAAAAGAAAGGCTGGGTGACATTTTGCTTCTTATACGCATTGTTGTTAGTAAGCAAGTACTCAGAGTATTTATTTTAAAACGTACCAAAAATTGTACAAGGCATTTCAGTATTATAATATAGCTATATAACTTGTAAAAACATTACACTAAAATGCTATTGTAGATGAGATACAACCTCCAACAAAAGGGTGTACACTTCTTGTATAGAAAAAAGACTCTTATTGTGAAGACCTGGCTTTCACAATTTCCCCTACAAGGGCTGTGGTCAACTGAAGGAGTTAAAAAATATTCCAGTGTAATAACATTTATTTCTCACAAAGACTTTTTTTCTTATGAAACCTACTTTTTCTGGAGTGAATTGCTATTAGAAAGAAAAGAAAAATTTACTTAATGGAAAGGAGGGATCAGTTTATAAGTTACAAGCATTGTATTTTATTCAAGAAAAATTTTTAGATTTTTTTTCTGGATTATGGAGGAACTATGAAATCATGTGTTTAATTATCTACACTGACAGAAAACTAATGCATTCTTCTTTCATTGCACTTATGTATATATACAGTATATCAGAATATTCATATTTCCATACATTGAAGAGTCTTTAGCTATTTTCATTTAGCTTTATACTATGCATGCTCATTCACTGCTGAAAGTTTCTAGTCAGCTAAAGAGTTTTCCCATGCAATGCGATGAAGACAATAGTAACAATCTGTTAGCTATTTCCTGCAATAAGATTTTAAATTTTTTAACAACACATGGCATATCAGCTTAAAACTATATGCTTCTTATGCCTAGTTTTTAGAGAGACTTTAACTTCTAATTTAATTTTTATCAGTAGACTTGTAGTATTATTGCTGTCATTAGAAAGAAGCTTTAGCCAGCCACTGCATTAGATTGACTGAATGTTAATAACCCTACAATTTTGCACAAAAAAAAAGAAAAAAAAAGAGGAAAATTTTTTCTTGTATTAATTGGTTTTACTTCGATTGTAACTGTGAGAATATATGCACAAGGTTGTATGTGTGTGTGCATATTGAGTGCAGAAGAAAATAATTATTTATTCTTTTATTGGTTCAGTTTTCCAATTGTATTATACCCGGTTAAAACCCACTGCAGTTTCATACCACAGTATGCAATCAAATAGAACAGTTCAATATAGGAATATAGCCTTACTGAGCTAAGGTTTTTTTCCTTGAAAAAAATCCTATGATAGGGATAAATCAAGTGCACCATGTAAATTTTGCTATTTTAAATACATTTACAAATTATATCTATAAACTTAAGAAGGGACAGCTGCAGTAGAAAAATAGTAAAGTCCTTAATTTAGGCAACAAGGTGTATGGATTGAAGGATAGTAAAAGAACAATATTCAATACAAATCTGAAAAGATCAGGAGGGAAATAAACAGCACAATAGCAATAAATAACACTGGCAAAATTAGATAGCAATGCCATTGACTGGCATGAATAATATTAAGTGGCAGAACAGAGAGAAGTCTTATGAGTCCTTTTCACTGAAGTTTAAAGTTGAAAAAGTAAGATGGGTAACCACAGTGCTTGACATCTGTGAAAATCTCTGAGAAAACAGGTATCTCTTAAACCTGCTTAAAGAAAGATAATCATTGTGTTATAGCATTATCAGACTGTCAACTTTATAAGAGTGATGCAAGAGGGATTACAGGGTATGGAATAGTACTGTATATGAAGGATATTCCAGGAAAAAAAACCAAAAGCCTCTTCAATATCTTTATGGGTGGCATTCATAAACAAAATATTACGGTTGAGCTATCAGCACCCTAAGCAGGGTGACTGTTATACTCAGGAGATACTAAGTGAAATTAGGGAAGCTTCAAAATTAGTAAGAGTAGCAGTAAGTGTTCTAGCTAGCCTAGACTGGACTAATGGGCTGGACTAATGCCTTGTCAGCAAGAGATGCAGAGAGGCTGCTTTCTAGACCTAGTCTTGGAAAGCACAGGTAAAGATAAGATGCCATTCTGATCTAGACCCTGGTAATAACACCCAGGATTCAGTATAAGAGATATTAGTGGAATAATAATGTAATAAGCACAACAAAATCACATTAAGGATTGTAGCAGAAGAAAGAAGGCAAAATAAATTGAGGAAGTTTATACCTACTTTCAAGAAGGGGACTATAAGAAAATTAGGGAAGGGAAAAAAATAGCACGAGAAACTCCAAGAAGCAGTCTAAATATTGAGGGATCTAAAAGGAGCCAGCAGGGTGTTTTTGTAGAACTAGATTACAATATGCATCCCAACTCAGAATGAAAGTGAAATGTCCCGCTCCCCACCCCCTCCAAAATAACACCCTATTACCCAAATTGAAGCCCTCACAGGACTTCCTCAGAGGAAGGCATCTCCCAGGATATTCTCATATGCTGCATGTTCTGGAACTGTAGAGAAGTATTTATGGATAGTTAGGATGAGATATGAAAGTTTTTCAGCTGGTGGCAGATGAAGAGCATTCCTTCCACCTACTGGTAACTCAGGAATCACAGGGATACCTAGGACAGCTGTGAACAAAATTCCAGGATATTATTTTGCACATAACTGGGCCTTTAATGAGTGCAAAAGCTGTCAAGGTTTTGAGCAGTGGGCAAAGGATGTTGAACTAACATAAAAAAGTGGATAAGCCTAGTGGATGCATAATGGTGTGCATAGTAATACTATCAGCTGAGAATAGAATGCATCAGTCCAAAAACTATGAGTGTATCAAGGAGGCATCAATGGTTAAGATAATAATTTCCAGTTTTTCCCTGCATGCTGGTTTTGCCTGGTTCACAGTAGCTACTATGGGGCCATGTGTTTGGATTTGTGCTGAAAACAGTGTTGATAACATAGAAATTTTTTTATTGTTGAGCAGGGCTTACACATAATCAAGATCCTTTTGTGCTTTTCACACTGCTGCCCTGGCAAGAAAGCTGGGAGTGCATGGGAGGCTGTCGGGAGACACAGATGGGACAGGTGACCCAAACTGTCCAAAGGGACATTCCAGACCATATTGGCATCATGCTCAGATATAAAGTGGGGGGGAAAGGAGGAAGGGGGAACTATAGAAATATAGAATCATAGAACATGCTGACTTAAAAAGACCCATCAGGAACCTCAAGTCCAATTTCTGGCCCTGGGCAGGACATCCTAAAAGTCACACCTTGTGCCTGAAAACATTGTCCAAACATTTTTTGCACTCTGTCAGGCTTGGTGTTGTGACCACTTCCCTGGGGAACCCGTTCCAGTGCCTAGCCATCCTCTGGATGAAGAACCTGCTCCTCATATCAACCTAAACCTCCCTTGACTCAGATTTATGCCATTTGCTTGAGTCCTGTCACTGGTCACCAGAGAAAAGAGTCCCTGCCTCTCCACTTCCATGTGAGGATATTGTATACTGCAATAAGTTCTTCCCTCTGTTTTCTCCAGGCTGAACAGACCTCAGCCACTCCTCACAGAGCTCCCTCTCCAGATCCTTCACCATCCTTGTGTCCCTCCTTTGGATGCTCTCCAATAGCTCAATATCTTCTCCATGTGGTGCCCAAACCCACACTATATGAGGTGCAAATAAAGGACAGTGCATCTATGCCTTAAAGTAGACGTGGAGGTTAATGAAAGCTGCCTGAAATCCTATTTAAGAAGGTGTGGAAAGTCACAATACTGCTTCTTCCATTATTTTTTCTACTTATATTTAGCTTTTCAATTTTTGGATAGAAACATAGTTGATCCTTCTTTAGGTAGAAGAGATTAACTGTTTACTTCCAACATCTTCACACAGTTACACTGCAGAATCTTACCTCTTGACACTAGTCCAGACACTTTAACACAAAAACTGTAAAATATTGTAGCACTTTTCCATATTGAAACATAAAATTATGATACATTTCTCTGAGTGTAAAATTATCGGGTTTAATCATCGTTATGTTTTATGCATTATGTACTTGTATATGAAAAGTATGCAAAAGGAAGCAATCACCTTTTCTTGCAAATTAAGGAAGAATTGAGCTTATTTCATATTAAAGTATATTAAAGTGTTCTAAAAATGTCTCCTGTTTTTTCAAAGTAGCATTTCAATCAAACTTTAAATGGCATGATTGACAGCCCCCCAAACAAAACTTTTTTCTTAGTAACAAAATGACAGGACAAATTATTCTTTATTTACCAGATGACATATTTTTTATAACAAATGACTCATATTTAGCTTGAAAAAATGTATCTAAAGGACCCTATATTGTTAATCTGCCCCATGAAATAGTTATTTTTGTAAGAACATCATGGTACACCTTGAAATTCTATATATAGAAGTCTCATTACTTTATATTTAATGTCTTTGTATTCAAGTTGCATTTGAAATTCTACATTTGAGGATACAATTTCACAGCTTGATCTGAAAAGCAACAAATAAGTTATATGCATGGGGCCTTTCTTCTGGGCACACAGGGTGACCCACTGAGTTACTGCTGAAATAAATAAAAATGAATTACTAATTTATACTCTAAATCATCCATCTGGTACCACCCTTACCAGAAATATTGATGCAAAATGAGGAAGAAGGTAAGGAATTTGTAAACTATAGAGTCTGTAAGTGATTTTTTGTTTTCCATAACTATAACCTTTTTGGATTCATGCCTTTTTTATACCATGCATCTTGCTATTCTTGTTATATTATTTTATTGATTTTTTCAAAGCATTGTTTGAATGTTGTGGAACACCTTGATTGCTGAAGAGCTGCATGTTTTCAATTTCATTTCCCCACATATTTCTAATGTCAAATACATTTCATCTCTATAGAAGTACTTTGAAGGAGTGATCATATTTCTGTAATCCCTTCTTTACATCAGTCAGAACAAGTAGATTTTGAAAGCTAATGTTTTGATTAAGCACTAAAATCAGAATTAAAATATGTTACTTATTTTGTATTTGTACATTTTGGCCAGTTTAGTTTTAATATTTACTAGGTAGGTGAAAGCAATTCTCATTATACAAATAAAAGCATAAACAACTCCCAATTTATGTATATCTTAGAATAGAGCTCTAATAATTCTGTCTCACAAATTTATTTTCTTTTTTATTTTATTTTACGTCAAAAAATACACCAGTAACTCTTAATCCCTAAAGCTACGTTTATTTTTTACACAAAAATTACAAGGTAGGATGGGATAATTCTGTAAATAAAGAGCTCAAATCTTTTGTCTAAGAAATGATAAATACATTGCCTTAATGTAAGTCACTCTTTTTAGTGTCCTTGAAAATTAGATATTTCTGTCTTGTTTTACTTAATCCATCAGAAACTTTTATATTATTAAACCTTTCTACTTGGAACATTCTCCAAAGTCTTGGGTGCTTCTGTGCTGATAAACAGAAGTAAATCAGACAGTAAAGTTCAAGAACTGGACTCCCTACTTTCCATGTTTCTTAATTCTTAGCTCATGTCCTAGTTCTCCTTTGAATCTCAATAGCTATTATTTTTTCCCAATAATTCTCCTACAAAAACAGGCTTTCAGGTTAATAGATATAAAAAGACCTTTACTATAAACTTTGAAGTACCCTTCCATCTTTGTTCCATCTTTTGTGCAATGGCAGAAAAAGACCTTATGAGAAAGATATTGAAAAAAAAAAAAACCAAAATACCATCATATTTAGTGAGTGAATTTGAAAAATATGATTTTTCATACCATATTATCAATTAAAAAGAAACATGAATGTGTGAGAGATATGTAAGAAAACACTGGTGATAAAATTTGGTCAGTTAACAAGTAGAGGAGAAATATGATCTTCCAATAAAAACTAATTCATAATTTAAAAATAATAAATATAAAGTACTCTGTGCATCTGTGTAAACAGTGCTGATTACTCATTCAGATAAGATGAATACACATTGTTTGACAAGACTGTAAACCATTGAACTTACTGGTACAGGAAAAGACTGAAGAAAGTATTCAAGTAGATTTCATTATAAAATTTCAGTCTTTCTTCACTGAAGAATCCTTTAATAATGATTTCCTGAAAATGTGCAGGAAATCAGACAAGAGAAAAATTAAATGCCACTTCATGCTTGAGATACTCTTTTAACTAAATAGACATGTAGTGATGATGTATATACAAAACCAATATTTAAACAGAGAGATTAATGTGCAAATTACAGAACCATTTTATTAGGATTTTTTTCAAAGGAGAAGCATTGTTTCTATTATATGTAATAAAATCAGTATTGTTAGCTTCTGACAGGTATACTCTGCAAAACTTGAGTCTACCTTTGGCTTCAATATATGAGCATTATCTTTTTACAATTCATGTGATCTTAAATGTGAAAAAATGATACTATATAACTCAGGAGATATTCACTAAAATATTTTTATTTTTTTCCTTTTATGTTATTGCTAGGTAGAAAATTTCTGATCTCTTAATGATTATGGGTATTTTTAAAAAATCAACATAACAGATTACATATATATATTCTCTTTATGGTACATTGATAAAAGCTGTACTTTAAGAAGTGATTTCTTTCTACTTTCATTTATTTTATACAATATGGGACCATAAATTTTCTTATAGTAAACTGCATTTTTTAAGAATTCATTAAAAACTTATGTAAAATTTGGTCATTAAATACTTTATGAATTGTGAGAAATATTTTTTAAAAGTGAATTAGAAGTAGTCAGCAGCTACACTGAAAAACTTTATTTAAATTCTGTCCTCTTTGAGACACAGAGACATCCTCAAAGAAATACAGAAAATATAACATATACAAAATAGGAGAAAAAGCACAGAAGACATCTCACTAGCAGAATAATGCAAATTGTTTGGGGTAAAACATAGTTTAATATGAAAATAAACCTGGGAGAATTCTTATGCTGCATTGGTTGATGGATTATAAGAATACCTAGGACTTACATGGGGAGTAAGCTTCATGCTGTTCCACGCCATACAAAATTAATATCACTGATGTATTACTATGCTATTTACATTTTTCAAATGCCTGCTGGGAATTGGAAAGGATTAGCAAATCATCATTAGGAATGTTTCCATCTTAGGTAAGACTTGTTTTGGTTAGACATTTTTTTTTAATAACTGTATTTCCTCCCCTTTTTGCAGTCAGGAGTTTCAGAAACAACAGGTTTTTGGGGTTTTTTTGAAAAGGATAATAGGTTAAATCATTCTGTATTCTGAAAAAAAATCACAAGTATCAAATCCATCTGAGTAAGAGATTAAATCATCTCAAAATAAATTTTCATACATTTAGTTTATTTTTTTGTTTTACTTGGCAAACAATTTTGATATGTTATTTTCTGAGAAAAGAGGCTTAATTATAATTATACACATTTAGAGGGTTCAAATTTATAAGCAGAGAAGAAAAAAATCTGCTAATTAACTAAGCTACAACATCAGCCCAGTTGCATAATTGTGATTTCCTAAAATCCTGAGTTGAAAACCGATTTTGAAAGGAATCCCTAAGTAGTGGAGAACACCGAGAAGATTGAGCTCCACTTTTGTCTTCACTTAGATTTTTTTTTTTCACTCATAATTTCAGCCTATTTCAGTGCATTGATGTGTTCTATCTTTGTTAAAACATCTCATGGGCTTCACACAACACTCCAGGAATTTAAAAGAGGCAGTAGTGAGAAAATTATACTGACTTTATCAATGCGTGTTCCCTTGGATTTTGATTGGAAAATTCCCATCAAAGGATACAGTACTCTATTTCTAGATGATATTTTCAGCATAAATATTTTTCACAATTAACATATTTGAGACCATTAATGAAAAATAGTCCTTACTCCTCTAGATAATTTAATTTATGATACTACATTCTGTGGAATGAGGCAAACAAATCCATACTCAAGTTACACTTTCTTGAGTTGTTAAGATAAAATTTGTAATGGGAAAAACTACAAGACAATTTATGGATACAATAATTTATCTCTAATCCAATTGAAGAAAAGAATATGGGTATTTCAGTCAAAATAAAATTTATGTATCAAAAATCCATAATCCTCCATTAAAATAATTAGCAAAAAACAGAGAGAAATAATAATGCAATTTAAAATATAATATACAGCCATGATATCTTATTGCTGCTCCGCTTTTCTTTTTAGTCTTCCCATTGATAAAGGATCCCTGAGCAGTCTTCCTGAGAAATGCAAAGCAGAGAAGCCTCCATGGCTAAATGTGAACAGCTCAAACTCCTGGTAAGACAAGATTAAGATGCTGATGGCGTCATTATCTTCCTCTCCTGGTTTTCTTCAGTTCTGAGTTTGTGTTTGTCACTTTGTCAGCTTCTCTCCCATTCCTCAGGAGGTGTCAGTCCTCTAAATTCTTAGCAATCTTAAACCTCAAGAGGGTTCTCACTGTCCTCCTGAGTCTTCCACAGCTCAGAATTTTTTTTTGCTCCAGAGATTTCAGTTCTACTTAAAGTCTTTTTGTACAATTAATAGAATGACAGTGAGAGCAGACCTGTAAAAGCATCTCCTAATCTCTCAGGCTTTCACCTTTTATGGTGCTGGAGAGTTAAAGGCCCAAGAAAAAGATCAAAATTATTAGCGGAGCTGATTGCCCTTCAGAATCTTGATCTCTTTTTCCTCCATGTCAAAGTGATCCATCCCTTGTTTAGAAAGCAATATCCCTAAATGTTTCCACTGGGGAAATCAAAGACTCCACTTCAATCCCTGACTTTTATACTCAATATCAGTCAAAGTCAACAGCCCAGTTGAAAACCCATATATTCAGGGCCACTAGTCATTTATCATTAATGACTCTTGATTGTTCCATCACCTTTTCTCAGCCTTTTTATTTGGTGCCAAACTTACACTACAAAATTTTTGTACCAAAGCCCAAAGGTAATTTTAGCACGATGAAGAAATAGCAAATGAAGGTCACAACAAAATGTACAGTCTCTGAAGCGAGATAGAATTCATCGTCTGATAAATGACACTCCCAAACACTTTACCTTTTCATCTTTATTAAGATATATTTTCCTTAAATTCTGTATTTAATTTCACAATCTTTTATCCTATGTTTTACCTGAGCATTAGATATAATACCAGTATATTTAAAGTATAAAATTTGATCCCTAGTCGACTTAGTAATATTAGTATTGTGTAATGTTAGTATTATGGGTCGACAAAGTGGAAAATTCAGGTAAGACAAAGCAATGTTATTGGTATGATTTTCTTTTATTAAATATATGATTAGGAATAAGATTTATTTTATTTGGTTTTAATTGGAAGAAGCAAAATTCTTTACAAATTCACAATATTGTTCTTCTTGAATAGCTTTATCATGTAGTTGCAATTAAACTTGAGTCAAGATTTTTTTTTAGGATGGAAACATTAATAAAAATACAATTTAAGATATTTTTTCTGTCTTTTTTAATATCAGAAAAATATATTATACTATGGCATATATTGAAAACTGTACTCCATTGTCTGTGAATTAATCTCTCAGAACCAGAAAAATCTATGGACAAATAAGGCATATATTCATACCACATACATCTATAAGCATTGTATAATTTACTGAAAAGATCAACCGACATGACAAATTTAAAAAAGTAATATAGATTGTTTTTGTCATCCTAAGAATCTTTGGTAGGTTTCAACATCAATGCAAAATTGATGTAAAGATGTTCATGAAAAGATCCTGACTGCCTCCCTTTCACATTCATTTTCTATTAATGAGAAACATTGTACGGTATATCAAGCTATACATGTTACTATGTAATTAGCTATAGTCTCAAATTATTGGTAGAGGCATAAACTTTGATGGACAGTCTTCTGTTTTAAAATAAAAATTTCAACCTATGGTTCAACTCTCAAGCCTTTTCTAAAAATTATGCAGTTTTCTTTTTGGGGCAGTGATTATCTTATTCACGTTATATCATCTTATTTGCATAGTTTCAAGTGAGAATATTTTTTATGTTCCACACATTGGACTCAATGATCTCAGATATCTCTTCTAACTTTAATGATTCTGTGAATCCTAAATCCACAAGCAACTTTGTGGATTTTTACTAAAGGGTATCTTAGAATTGTGAGAGTCGTCTGGAAGAAATAAACTTAACAGTAATGGCTGTGTCCAAGATGAATTGAAATAAAGGAAAAATTGAGATGAACTTTTTCTTTTTCCTCCTGCATCTTAGAGTATTAATTATTTGCTCTTTATCCCGTAACTACACACAAACTACTGGTACTAGCCACCGTTTGTTAAACACGTTTGCATGAATTCACTTCTTACTTGACACAGTGTTACAGAGCATTGTGTCTGAGCAGTCAATTCTTAAGTAACTTATATGACTTGGCAAAATAAAAAGAACAGATTCAGGGTAATGTCTATACTTTATCAATCATGCGAGAGTTTTTCAAGCTTACTACAAAAGCTGTTTCAATGCCAGGGTAGGTGCATTGTGTGACTAATAAAATAATGGCAGGTTTGATAAGCAAACTCTTACCCATACACATTTTGCTGGGGAGCACTAACAAAACCTGTAAGTGGGCCAATTATGTGATTAAATAGCCAAGCCTGAAATAGCTGGAAATTTATTTCTTGCATGTAACTTGAATTATGTCAGGAATTATGTGAGGTCTTTTATGGGAAGCACTTTTTAACATTATCACAACCATCAAGAAGAATTATAAATTATGCACAGCTCCCAGGAAGGACTGTAAATAAGAACATGTTTTCTACACAGCAAAGATTCTGATTCTCTCTGATACATATAAACAAATATCACATGCATTTCAGGAAAGTTAGTTATTACAAAAAAAAAAAAAAAAAAAGGCAACAATTAAAAAAAAAACCTATATTGTAAGGGAGAAAGTTGAAGAAAAATTGGGAATGGGGGAAAAAAAAAGAAACATAGAAAGAAGGGAAAAGGGAAGGGAAAGGAAGGGAAGAAAATACCCTCCAAATATGTTCTGATATAAGCCATGAAGTAGTCAAGTAAAGTCCATAAAAATTTAAGACTTAACTACATATACATACCACTTTTGTATGTGAAATATAGTCTAGTGTTTTTCTCTGAAGGTTTGCTTGATCTTAAAATCATCACTTTTAATAATAGTTTTTATAAAGATGAGGGAGAATCCCTAGTTCCATAAAAGTGTCCCATTCTGTTCAAGGAAGGCTGTGGGTTTTTTTCACACACTTGTCTCTGGTAAACTCAAAAGCCAGCATTGCCATTCACATCCCCTTAAATCCGTTCTATAATCAACCATGCAAAATAGACACATCTGAAATATGGTTAAGATTGTAGATGGTCCAAACAATCCTACGTGCACTTCTCTTTTTCTCCACAGACCGCAAAATACACTCAGGGCACCTCTTGAAGATAGATAGGATAAATATATGGCCCAGTGAATGATTTTATAATTCAAGTTATCCACAGACATAAGTGGACACTCTGTCTATGCAGAATAAATAACAGACCAGTTCTCTTAATTCTTCTTTCAGTTCTGAATGCTTAAAATTTAGTAGTAATCTGATTGTATCCCCGGGAAGAGGGTGTTTAGTGGAAAAAAGATTTGCATGTATTTTTCTCTATTATTTATCTCTGTTTATTGTCAAGGAGTTTTCTGCAGCCCTGGGAACACTTTCATGTGTTTAATCCCTGTTGACGAAGGAAAAATCATTACAGATCTAATAAAAAGGGTAAAAAAGCTGGAAACAAGCCCCATTTTAATTTTTCCTAATGCCTCCCAAGACCTCTTGGTAATCAGTGCATTGTAGCACATCTCTAAATAAGAGTTTAATGATTCCCCATCCTATCCATCAGGAACAGCTGACTGGTATGGTTTCTGAGCAGTGGTACAGTTTCTGAGCAAAAGTAAGTAGGAGCCTATGATGCTTTTCTCTTAATAGAGAAGGCTTTATGATGGAGGTGTATATGTTTGAGGCAACTAGGTTTTACTCTGGAATATTTTGAAAGATATAAAATATGAACACTAAAGAACTATGGCTATTCTTGCCATAGGACAGAAAGGGAAGTCTGTGAGACAGAATGTCATCTTTAGCACCTTTGTGCTGCAAATTCCATAAAGTTGGGAACTTAAATTATAGTTGCAGCAACTGCTCTTCTGATACCTGCCTAAAGCTTAAATCCCACTGAATTTTCATGAGATGATTTGGAACCTTGAATTAAAATCCGGAGAAGCATGTGTATTATTAATTCACATTTGATGCTTAAATCCCACTGAAATGCATGCAAAAGATACATTAAAAAATTTTAATTTAGAATGTTAACATGTTCTAAGGAAAATAATTTATGATATTTTGATTAGATCTTGAAGTAATATTAAGTCCCACAACCAGCAGAATGAGACTTACTTTCACTTTCATGGGATGTGATAAAAATTGAAATAAATATTATCCACATTTTTAAATTTACCAAATGATCAGTCACTATTTTAGTTAGTGCTAGAAAAGTTTTTGAGCAGTGAGTATACATATATATATATAAGCATCCATTAATTAATTCTCATTCTAGACTGCGATGGAAAAGGTAACAAAAGAACAACCTTGTCATAGAATTTTATCTGCATGATCAAAATCACTACTGTGTTTAGAAAAGAAATATCAAATTAGGAAAATTCTTTTTGTAATGATGAAAAAAGCCAATTCCTTCTAGTTTTGAGTTCTTTTGAAACATGAAAATTATTGGAAAAAAATGTGATTATGAAGATAGCTTTTCAAGAGAAAACTCTGAAGCTTTGGCAGATACTTCAAAACATTTTTCAAAGACAGGAGTTAACTTTGAATATTTAGTTAGAAACATACTGGGCTCTAAAAAACTTCTTAGTGTCAAAAAAGACATTTTTAGCAATGAAAAGCAATCTCCCCATATCTTTTGTCATATGAAGATGTGAACATGAACAGCAAATTTCAAGAAATGTAGGGAATAAAACATTTTTTTTTCTTTTGACTGTAATCTTGGTGCTGTGCCTTCCTGTTTTTTAACACCTCTCTGTCACAACATCTCAGAAATGTTCACAACATTTATAAGAGGTATGAATTGGTGACTTGACAAGAATAGCAAAATAAAATATATAGATATGTCTATCTTAAATTTTTGAATTATTTTCAAGGAATGATCAAACAAAAAGTGTGAACAAAAACTTCCTGATGTGTGTCTGCAGAGCTAAGAGTCATCAGAATCACCAGATTGCTTCATTAAGTCATTTAAAGTCAGGATTTTTATATAGTTGGAAATGGACCACTATAAAAATATGTTTGAAACCACATAATGCTGATGATTAAAAGAAAAGTACAGTTCAAGACTCAGGTCTTTTTACCTATGACAAGAAAATCTAAGATATTAATTTCTCTGGTGCTGCAAACAAAACGAGGACTTAAAAATTTGGTTTTTGTCTATCAGTATCTATACATTCATTTTCTTTTCTGTCCTGTGATTCATCATTATTATAAATGACATTGTCCAAAAACAATACCATAGATGGTAAAGGATCCATTAGATACAAAAAGCATCTGACAGTCATTTTATGTTCCTTTGTTTCATTAATTAGGAGAAAACACACTATGAGTTGAATTAATCTGCTTTGCAATAAGTGTTCCTTTTTACTGTAGTAGAAGTCTAGATGGCTTCTATAAATACACAGTTATTTCCTGGGCCTCCTCAGTCCAGCAAGATCTGACAGTCCATAAAACATGTCTTTTCCCTTACAATTCAGTTCCCTATCCTGACCAGTTTTTTATGCAATTTACTTAGATTGGCTACAAAATTTTTACTATGTTTCTGAATACTGTGTGATGGAAATAGTTTTAATCCTAATTTCTGTTTCAGGTGCGTCTGAAGCATGATTTCTTCTTTCTCTGACTATGTATTTTCAGAACTATTTCTTTTAGAATGATACTATTTTATGTGTAATATTGTTTTGTTGCAAGATATTGGAGAAGCTCATATTTCTTGCCTAATCTTTTGTAATAGAACAGTGCATACTTTACTTTATAAGATTCCACTTCTTATTTCCTATTAGGACAAATTTTCAATACAAATAAAAGATAGTTTTTTTCCTGTTTTTAAGAAGTCCTTGCTACAACATGGCAGTCTTCTGATCTATTCAAATTAAAATTTTAAATTGTGATGTAGTGGTGATTCAATAACATTTTAACTTTGCCTTCACAATCAATAAAATAAGAAGACAGTCAAGCCTGGTAGTGAAATATTTTTCTAAATAAAGCTGCCATGCCATTCTGAAATAAATGACTAAAATATTATTTGCATATAAAGCTGGTTTGTTTAAAGCTCTCAAGAAGTGTGTACACTCACCACATTTATACATCTGCACTTACTGGTTGTGTTATGCTACCTAATAAGCATCACACACATAAACTAGAAAATTCATTTATTTCGCTTATGTGACCTACTTGTGTTCTGATTTACTTTAGGAAAAGGATATTCTGGGTTGTACTATTGAGCACAGAAAATATAATGCTTAAAAATGATGGTTTTTTTTTTGTTTTGTTGTTTTTTTTTCTTTTACTTCTTTTTAAATTTTTTTTCTTTCCCTCCTCCCTCTCTGCTCCTGGATCTAAACTCATAATAACTAATTAATTAAAAAATAAGGAAAAAGTATGCTGACCAGAAAAAATGCTGAAGAATATCTGTCCCTTCTATCTAGTAGCATTTTATATAAGGTTAAACTGGAATATAGCATTTTGAAAACAGGCAGAATACACAATAAATTAAAAACCCCATGTTAATCCTTGAAAAAATGAAGCAGCCAAGTAAAAAATATTAAGATCTATATGTTGGTTCATTATTAATGATTTAATTCCATTTTTTTTTCCTTGTTTTTGTTTTGTTTTGTTTTGCCGGTTTATTTTCAGTTTTTTGAATGTTAGGTTTTGTTTGTTTGTTTGTTTGTTTCTGTTTGGGTTTTTTTGTGTTTTTTTTTTGTTTGGGCATGATTTTTTGTTTGCGGATTTTTACCATGTTTTCATAATAATAAATCTTTAGTACAATTTCAAAATATAGCTTATTTATCATCATGTATGCCCATGTATTACTTCGTTTTAATAAATTTATTATATTAGTAATGAATAAATGCATTTCAAAGAAGGATAAGTTTTACTGAAAATTTGGTTTCATGTTTACTGAAAAACAGCAACAGACTTTCAATGTTTATTAATTTGTACTTTTTTTTATGAACACCCATCTCTTCTTGAATACTCATCAGATTTTTGAGTACAACTTGATGGAAATAAAGATTGAAAATGAAAAAGTCTGTATTTCTCTCTTTTTTACCCTTATAAAGTATGACAGAGAATGACAAACAAAAATATTAAATATTCAATGCTCGTTATTCACAATACAGTGAAAATTAGAATCCATAAATCTCTAGCACACAGCTGTTGTAAGTATTTAAAAATACAAACCTGAAATGAAATGTGTGTCAGCTTAATGATCGGTCTGAAGCAGAAAGATCTGAAAAATACTCTCTGTGATTTTCACCCTGCCAGTTTTCCATGATTTATACAGAATATGTTAAGTCTTATTTCCATGAATCTAAGCATTGATAAATAATATGTCCTTGTTCTCTCCTTCAACAAATGGAACATTTTGGACCCCAAAAACTTGAAATCACTCATAAAATGAATCTTCACCAACAAAATTTCCTGAACATATTAATTTTTTGTTTCTGTCTGTCAAATGTAGTTCCCATATTTCTTAAATCAGCCACTATTTTATTGAAAAAGTTCTTATTTCAGAAAACATTCCCTGTTTTTCAAAAATCTTGATAGATTCTTAGCACAAATCATGTAGCTAATTGCTACTAACTTCTATGGAACATAAACATGATTTTTATATTTAAGCGGTTAAAAAAATGCACCTGTGAATCAAGAATTATTGAACTAAGACCCTTAATTAATGTTTTGATGGCTTGAAAAACACTATTTGATGGTAGTCATTCATGTTGATTCTACTCTTCTTTATATTATTACAGCTATTACCAAATACATCTAGGAAAGAAAGAGTTTTCCAACAGCCCTCACTGTCATCTTTCAGTTCAAAAGCCCCTTGAGAATTTTACAAAGCTCATCATTTCAATATTTGTTATTTATTTATATGCTGGCTGTAGAGCATCAAAGTTCATGGTCCAGTCTTCCTTACAATTCCAGACTGACAAGAATAAACATTTATTCATTTTGTATATAAAAGGAGCTAAAGCTGCAGGGAGACATGGAAAGATATTAGAACTCATTTTTCCTTCTGTCAAATTATTACTTCTGCACAGCTGGGTAAAACTCAGTCTCATCATTTCATTGGAAATGTCTATGTTAGCAGATATATTTATTTTCAAACATGATACCTGCTTCCCTCTTCCCCTTCTTAGTTCTCCTACTGAGTCAACAGAGAGAAAAAAAACGTAGAGTCATTAGAATCCACATGCTGAAATAGTCTTATCTTGAAATTGAGAGTATTTATCAATACACAGTTTGAGAAGATATTCCATCCATTATTATAGTCAGATTGCATCCTAGACTATGTAGAGAGAGAAAAAAAAAAGTATTTTCTTTATTATCAAACTTCTGAATCATTAACACTGCTAGCTGGCTCAAAAGAAATGACAAAACAAGAGTGCCAAGAATGAAGTATAGCTCACAATCCATTTTACAGTAGGCCGGAGAGATTTGGCTCGCACCTCCTGTATGCTTCACCCTCTAATGACTGTATTTTCCAAACACACTGTTCCTGGGTGCTCCCCACTCCACACACCCCTTTGCTAGACCAGGTGTCTGCATGCTATCCTGCCAGAGTGATTTATGCCTTCATCATGTGCAGGTCAAAGTATGGTGTGTGAATGCTACACCTCACAGCACACTTCAGTCACCGCAAATGCCAACATTTGCACTTGAACAATCTTCCATGCAACCTTGAGACACACTATTTATTGGACAAAATTAATGTCCTCATCATTAGCCACATATTTATGAAAGGATTTCCTTCTCCTACATCCTCATAACATTCCCACCTACCACATATCTAAAAATTCAGTAACACAGTTATATTCTCAATTCAGATATTATCTATTAGATGCTTTTGTTTAAAAGTAAAACTAAAAATTAAATATTATGAAATTTCTGATTTTATTCAGATTTTTTTTCTTATTTCCTTCCCATTTTAATTTAAAAAATAATAAATGTCATGTTTAGCTTAATCTGAAATACTTTGTTTAATCTTAGGAAAAAAAAAGAATTTAGCATTCAAGTATATTAATTGCTAAATATGTGAGAGCTTCACAATTAAAAGCATTATCAGAATAAAAATATCTTAAAAATAAAAATTTCCTAAATATTTTTTATAATTTTTCATAATTACTATTCCACCAGTTGCACCTAAATTAATCAATATTTTGGAATACCTTTGAGGTAATTTTGTCACTAATTTTACCATGGATAGAATGCTTTCTCATGAAAATATATTTTATTACTAGTTTTTGAAAACATGGAAGATTAAAAAGATAGAAAACATTTAAATATATTACATACTTGCAATAAAATGAAACTAACATAATTTAATTTCTTATATTGCTGTTTTGGTGTCTTATCTAAATATATATTTTTTTTTAATGTAGGACAATGCCTGAAATTAAATTTCTCATCAGCTCAGTTGCACAATGTTAATTTTTCCTTTATGTTCAGCCTTCATCATGAATCAGCTGGCATAGGAAGGCTGTGAATTTAAAGGAGGTTGCTTGTCTGTTTTTTTGCTGCTGGGAGAACAGTTTCCCACAGTTCTGTATATATGCAAATATTCTAATATACACCATTTATTTTCTCAAGTATTATGGTGTGTCATTGATTCAATGAAGCTCCATGAAGTACACTATCCTGATATCTGGGGAGAAAAGAACTCCCCAAGTTCCATAATGCATCTGGCCAATCCTATACTGTTATGCTACAGGGAAAGACCTTTTCTCAACATTTCAGAGACTAAGCTCCACCCCAAAGCTTCAAAAGTGATTGCTTACATTACAACTGTGTATATGTGTGACTCACTATTGCTAGTCATGAAACTGGGTGGTCTGTGTTTCAAATCATAGAATTATGCAATGGAGTTTTGGAAAGAATCTTTGGAGAACATCTAGTCCAACCCCTCTGCTAAAGCAGGTTCACCTAGATCAGGTTGCATCAAATGATGTCCAGATGTGGTTTTGAATAGCTTCAAAGTGATTTGCAGAAGGACACTCTGAAACCTCTCTGGTCAGCCTGTGCCAGTGCTCA
This sequence comes from Euphonia xanthogaster, assembly GCA_034509185.1. Taxonomy (NCBI): domain Eukaryota; kingdom Metazoa; phylum Chordata; class Aves; order Passeriformes; family Fringillidae; genus Euphonia; species Euphonia xanthogaster. Next base: position 60,726,466 of record JAYDZK010000001.1, on the reverse strand, counting down.
ATCATCCTCAGAGTAAAGAAATTATTCTTCATATACAGGTGAAACTTTCATAAGAGAAATCAGCCAGTCCCCTAACCTTCCTTCCCCTTCACTAGACCCTTTACAGTTGTTCCACATCTCTCTAGTACTGAGGAGCCCAGAACTGGACACAGCACTCCAGACGTGGCCTCACCAGCAATGAGCAGAGAGGCAGGTTCAGCTCCCTTGACCTGCTGGCAATGCTCCTCCTAATGCACCCCAGGATATCATTGGCCTTCTTGGCCACAAGGATGCACTGCCAGCTCATGGACAGCTTGTTGTCCACCAGGACCCCCAGGTTCTTGTCTGCAGAGCTGCTTTCCAGCAGACTGGCTCCCATCCTCTCTGGGTACAGGGGGTTATTCTTCCCCAGGTCCGAGACACTGCACTTTTTGTTGAACTTCAGACAGTTCCTCTCTACCCAACTCTATCCTGTCCAGGTCCCACATGAATGACAGCACAGTCCTAAATCCTTATATCCTGTCACCGTATTTCAGTGTTTACCTTAGCGAACTCACTACATGCTTGTGAATACACATTTCCACTACTTCCGTCAAACTATACATATCAAATTATTTTACTGTTTTTTTCCTTATCCTTTTTTTTAATTAATTTTATTCTTGATGACATTCTTTTTATGAGCTACTAGTAAAACCTGCCTTTTAATAACCTCTACATAATATTGGAATTTAATTACCTTCTGAATTGTTAACAGGACTTTAATACTAGTTTATTCCTGAAGTTTAAAAACATTGAAAAAAAAAAGTAAGGTCTTTATTTTTAAACTGATACTGAAATGGTGTGTAATTGTTTATGAACAATAAAATTTTTCATCATATGTCAGAGCATATATCTGCACTCATCCAAGTCATCTGTGATAACAGGCTTAAGTCTGTTTTAATGTTTATTCTCTGAATTTGTATTCTGTGATATTATCTTTATCAACAATATAATTGTGGTCCAGTTCAATTTAGCATCCATAGTAAACATAGATGGATGTCAAAAATGTGTGCTATGGTACCTGTTGTGGGTCTGTTCGAAGTGCATGTACTTGAATGTAAAATAAGACATACAAAAATTCCCCAAACAAACAAAAAAACCCAACACTTTTATAAATGCACTATTTTTGTCCTACATATATATTTTGATATTCATTCAGGCAGATATCAAATTCCTCTTGGTTTGCAGATAACGATTTAAAAATTAAAGGTAAAATGCACCCGTAGAGGACATAGTGTCTGATAAGAGGAAGCACACTTTTAAATCCTTGGTATACATAGTCCCTTGCTCCTGCTTATATATGCTATGACTTCCCAGCCAACAATCAAAAAACCTTCTAATGAATAGCAAGTAGAAGTGAATAGTGGCTAACTGAATAAAAAAAAAATCCCTTAGGAAAAGCAATATGCAACATCTATTATCTGAAAACTCTTTTACATTTTACATTGTAGGGAAAGCCTATAAAACATCACTGTGCATTCATGCAGCCAACACTGCAATCCATCAAAAAATTAATGGCTTTGTTGGTATGCATTGGTCCACTGAATATGCTGCTACTGCAACAGTAACATGACTGTGACTTACTTGGAAAATAAACACAAAAATCCCCAAGTCCAAACAGCAGCAGTAAAAATTCCCCCCTCATCCCCCATAAATAAAAAAATCCAAAGAGCGAACCAAGAAATAAAAAACTCCAAACAAAAAAAAAACACAACCAACCAAAAGAAACCAAAACCCCAACAAAACAAAACAAAAAACAAACAAAAACAAACACAAAAAAAACAAAACAAACAAAGAAAAAAAAACAAAAAACAAAACAAAAAAACCCCAAGCAAATGCAGAAAAAACCTGAAGAAGAAAACCAATAAAACTCCTAAAAACTGGATCTGAGCAAGCAGATAATTTTTAACCAAGGATTTTTCTTTTTAGCTCTAAAAGATCTATTCTTATCCTCCAAATAAACATCAAGTATCCCAAGAAGAGATAGAAGAGATTAATAAATCTCACTAACTGGATAGCAACCACTGAAATGCAAATTCTGTGTCCACTAAAGCATCAGAGATTGAAAAGATACGTGTGGTTATTTCTGCAAGCACTGCAGAGCATTTACTGATTCCCAGTGTTTAATGACATCTGCTTGTATTGTCTGCTTTCTTACCACGGTCAACAAATAAGAATTTAAAGATTTCATACAGTACACATGCACTATTAAATCAAAATTAAATTTAGGCATGTTCTTTCTAGATGTCTTGGTTAAGACTGAATGGAAAAATTAACAGAAAACATTAAAAATCAGCAGTCCAAATAACACCTTCACTTGACAACTTTGTGATGATTTTAGTAATTAATCCTTCCGGAATTCTTTAATAACAATTGTTAATAAAACATTATTATTTTTGACTGGATGGTATATAGACTAGAGAACACAAAAACCACACTGAAATCCAGAAATTTTTAGTATTTAGAATCTAGTCTCAGTGTCATTTAAATATACTCTTTGTAAAGAAAGAAAGCAAGTATTCTTTTCTTAGCTTCATGATGCAATCCATTTATAATAAGAAAAAGAAATGGCAAAAAGAGATATATTTAAAAGTTTAAAAATCTATAAACAAGTTCCTTGCTTGGAATGAAGACCATTATCTGTAGAGACAAATAATCATAGTACATATATTTATGTGTGATAGCATTATTCAGTGCATTGGATATTATTAGGCAGAAAACCATTTCTGCTCCTATATTTTTTTCAAATAAATTTCCTCTCTCTATTGTCATTTTATAACCTAAATTTTCTGGGGCTTAAAATTACTGGGGTTTATGATATTTTAAATTTTTTGTTTCTGCAGTACTAGATCTAAGAATCTAAAGGACTGGAAATGGCTGAAGGGTTTCCATCAGAATTTTTTTTTCCCATTCTCAGAAATATTCCTTGCATTCACAGGGATGAATTTGCGTAAATTTCTTTTGTTGTTTATACCAAGTTTGGACACTGCATTTACATTCTCTCTATATACATGCAAGAAGAATTATAGTCCTTCCACACACTTCCAGTGAGAAATATGCTCTCATTTCACTTCCCAATAAAGGAGAAAAAGGGAAGAAACTACATAGGTTCATCATTCTACTTCACATATCTGCACAAATTCCCATGTCTCCTTTGAAGAAAAGAGAGTGTGAATATACATATTTTATCCTTCTTTTTCAATAGCACACTGGTACAAGTATTCAAAGAGCATGTGGGACAACAGAATTAATTAAATTTATTGTTTCTGAGAAGGTTCAAGCTGGTTTTGGAAGGATGGGAGAATATGTTTATCTGTAATGATTAAACTGTTCAACAGAGAGAGGCGAAGTCTTTGCAATAAGTATTTCCTCGACTTCTCCAACTTGGGTCCTTCCCAAAGATTGCAGCCTTTCCTTCAGGGCATGCCTACCTGGTCCAGCATAGAGTTCCCCATGGGCTGCAGCAGAGATATCTGCTCCACTCTGGTAGACAAAATAGAAAACCACCTTGCACTGGGACTTGTTGAGCTTCATGAGGTTCGTTCCCATGGGCCCAATTCTCAAGCTTGTCCATATCAATTGCACTGCTCAACTTCATGCCATCCACACGCTTGTTCCCAGAATTCACAGAACGACTAGGTTGGAAGAGACCTTAAAGATCATTGAGTCCAACCCATGCCCTAACACCTCAACTAAACCATGGCATTGAGTGCCACATCCAGTCTTTTCCTAAACACATTGTGTTGATGATGTCCTTGGATCACCTACCCTTGCCTCACCTGGCTGTGCATTTATTTCTTACTTCTCAGTTTGAGGAGGAGATTTTTTCTCAGTCATTCCAACCTGTCTTACTTGATTTCCTACACAGCAGGATAGACAGCTCTCAAACTCTAAGAAAAGTGGCCTTAAGTAGTTTCCAGCTTTGGCCAGTCGCTGTCTCCCTAAAGACAGTTACCCAGGGGTTCTCATTCACCTGCTCTTAAATAGATGAAAGTTCATTCTTACAAAATTCTTTACTTTGCTTCTCTCCAGATTCATTAAACTCAGTTCTAATGTCATAATACACAGAAACTTGTTAGTTGTTCCCACATTTATTGTTCATCCAATATATTTTATAAGAAACAAAATAAGAAATTATAAGTCTCTCTTTTTTTCTTTTTTTTCAGAAAAAAAGTGCAGATACCTACCAAAAAGATTTTTTGTTTCTGATCCTGAGATCTCAAACAACATTTGCCTCTTGTTGAAACACTGAGGGCTAAGGACCATAAAGGTATAGGACTTGTAACACATCTCTGCCCTTAGTGTTTGCTGATAGATAAATACAGGTAGATCTTGCAAGATGTTAACTTTTTTGAGAGAAGTGTGAAAAATATTTTTTAAGTACTCATCTTTGCTCAAACAGTGTACAGGGAGAATACTTTATGATTTGGAAAAACAGAGCAAGAGCTTAGCAAGAAGATAAAGACTAAGTGTCTAAATTTTGACAAAATTATTTCTCATGAGTCACTCTCTAGCTCCCATCAAGTAAGTGTTAATAACATAATATAGTAAAACTTCTAAATTTTGACATATTAAAGAATTTGATATGACAGGAAATTAACATCCTGAAAGTATACTGTTAGATGTAAAACATAGTGCAGAAATTCATATTAATATTAAAGTAAATATAATTTTTCTATTCACATTCTTTCCAAAATTATGGACAGCTGAGAAACTTAGAATATCACTTTTTTTTCACCTCCTTATGAAAAAAATTAATTAGGATACATGACATATATCTCTATATATATATATATTTCCTCATTTCCTCCCTGTGGAACTTCAGTAATTGTGCATTGCATTCTTGCTATGACTTGGCTGAAATATTTTATCTTTCATTGATTATATGGCTTGCATTATTCTGAAATTAATAGCCTTAGTGTTCAAAGAGAGAAGTAAGATTCTGAATACCGCCTCTGCTCACATGAACAGTTTTACTTTAGGGACAGCAGAGCAGTCCTGGAGCAGACTTCCTTCATATCAGAAATTGATTCTATAAAGATTAATCTTTTTATTTTTCCTGAGATTCCTTGGGCATAGCAATTATACAGGAACCAATTGAATGATTTAGAATTGTAGAAAAAGCAAATTAATCATATAGATTATATTTTAGAATTCACACATAAAATAAAATCCATTTAGTTGTCAAAATTGAGCCAATGTGAATTCTTTAGTACTCCACATCGGTGGATTATAAACTTACCCTTTGGTCTTAATAAAACCTGTTTTGAGAAGAATGGTAGCAATTAAAAGGTCAGTCTACGTGACTCACTGGATGATTTTGAAGATAATCACATATTTATGCAAATGGATTGGCTGATTAAAAAATACAATTAAAATGTGAAAAATAATCATAGTTATTGTTATGGAATTTATTAAGCTAAAATAATTTCAATTTAATTATATTCTTATCCCATTCCATTTATGTCTGTGGTTTGAAAGTAATTGGGGTATCTGTTCTGGTTTTTTGTACTTGCTACAGTCCCTGGCAAAGTAATGGCATAAGTCCTCTTATAAACTATTGAGAAATGAAAGAAGTATTTGGGAAAAGCCAGCACAGATTTACCAAAAGCAAATCCTGCCCAACTAACCTGATCACCTTCTATAATTAAGTAGCATTTTTCTGTGCACATCAGAAATATGGTAGATTTTAAAGTAAACTTTCAGCAGATTATACCACTCCATTTTCCTCAGCTTGTTTCCTCCTAGACATATGGGCGAGACAAAAATTGAATATATATAGCCAAAGTGGTGGAGTATAGACCTGAAAGCTGAAAATTGGAGTATGGACCTTTTAACCTAAAAGGAATTTAGTTAGTGGTTACAATTTTTTTTTTTTGACAGCAGTTTATAAAGGATTGTTACTGGATATGATTTTACATCTTCATTGATTTCACCACCTTGATGATGGGTTAGGACAGAGGCTGAGAGAACTTCAACTCTGCTCTGAAAAGGAGAAGGCTCAGCAGAGATGTTATCAGTGTGTTTGAAAAATTGGATGAGAGGGAATGAAAAAGGAGACAAGCTCTTCTCAGGAGTGTTCACTACTAGGGCAAGAGCTGATAGAGAACAGCAAAACTAATTCCATCTGAACATGAGAGAATACTTCTCTTTGTTGTTGAAAGTAGTGAAACTTTGAAAGTAGTCACAACTCAAATCAGTTGTGCAGATAGGCTGTAGAATCTCCATCTGTGTAAAAGTGGGCGGAGTCCTAGCCAGCATGCCTCAGCTGACTCTGCCTTAGAAGTGGGGTTAGACTGGATGATCTTCTTGCCAATGGTTCCTGTTACTGAAAAATGCTTGCACAGTGTCAAGCTGTTTTCTTCTCGTACAATGAGGAGTCTGGGGATGGGCAAGAAGGTGTGAGGGGTACTGCTGGGTCACCTGACATAAGTTTACCAAAGAAATATTCCATATCATATGATGTTGTGCTTAGCAATAAAAGTTAGAGGAAGGGAGGAAGAGACAGGGACATTAGTGTTTATGGCACTTGTCTGTCTAAGAAGCTATTACACATGCTCATACCATTCTTTCTAAGGAATCAGTAAACCTCTACCTGTCAATGGGATGCACTGAATAAATTATTTTAATTCTTTTATTTTTTTCTGTGTGCATGTTTTGCTTCTCCTGTGAAACTACTGTTAACACAATCTATAAGACTTTTCATGTTCCTTCAGTTATCTCCCTGTCTCATGGGGGAGAGGACTTAGTGAGCAGCTGTGTATCCACAGGGTCCACCCAAAGCTCACCTCTTGTGCCTAGTAGAGGTGTTGAGGGACTCCAGATAATGATAGCCTTGATGGGAGTGTGCTAGATTACATTTATAATTACAGTTCTTCTGTTTTTTATTGGTAGGGTCCTTAGATTAGTCGCATGCTTGCTTGTTTTACCATGTATTAGAAACTAGGGCTTTTTAGTGTGCTTTCAATTCTATAAACAGCAATACTACTCCTTCTGTTGGAAATGTTTTATTATGTTTTAGGTAGTCTCTATCTGCCAGTTCAGACATGTACAGGTTTCCTCTAAATCCAATGTCTAATTTGGGCTCTATGTCCTAGGTAGTTTTCCTCTTATGGTGGAGACATTTGCTCTGACTTCCAAAGATTTATAATTAAAAAATGACAACTAGGATTTTAGCTACCTGAAAATAAGCTACTTTTCTTAACTTCATCTAAGTTAAGAATTCCTACTAAAGGATTGATCTTCTTACAAAATTTTCTAACTATAAATATCACTTGAGATATAGTTATATCTTTCCAGTGATCAAAGAAGATTTAATTAAATAGATTCTGCCTGAAACACTCATAAAAAACACATAATAAAAACAAACAAACAAAAAAACAAACCCAAACCAAAATAAAGGCAAAGTCAAAAAAAAAAAAAAAAAAATCCAGGAAATTAAGATGGAGGTTTTTTTTGTAACATGTACACCATTTTCTACTATCTATAACAATATTAAATTTTGATGTCTTAATTTATAGTGATAAACAATGGAGGAAAAAGCAAGAGGTGGTGTCTGATCCATTTGTGTCTTAAAATGAGTGACATAAATACTAATAAAATATAATTCAGAGATGTACTGGCCAATTATTATCCATGTTTTTGTTGGTGTCAGTGAAGCCTTATGGAAGCAGCAGTAATGGAAATATCCTCCTGAGAATGCATGTTATTTTCACTGGGGAGTCTTATTGTAGGTGACATTGCAATGAGTTGGCCTAACTGTTATGCCTGCATGAAAATCTAAAAAATGTAGTAATTTTACAGGAAATTATTTGCATAAAAGTTCTCTAACAGACTAGCACCTACTTCAATAAAACATTCTTCCCCATCTATTGCAGTTTAACATTTAAATGCTCTGTTTTGTAATATATTTATATACTTTATCAAACCTTTTAGTTTGCCAATTTAATGTTTGTATTTTGTATATACTAAAGAGGTGTCTGTTGTTTTTAATGTTATACAGCACTTGTGATTAGATGACTTACATACATCTCAAAAAAAGTGAGATTATTTCCAATGCTGTGATTTAATTAGAATAAGAATTGGACCTTTTGTTATTTTTTACATCAGCTTTTTGCAAAGAGAGGTATTTACCTAGAGTTGGACTTGGTGTGGTTAATAGCACTTTAAGAGCACTTTCTGGTTTGCTCAATTGCTTTTATTGTAAACTCTTGTCAATAGTTTAATTGAAGCAAACAGCTTTAATGCAATTTTATTTCTTGCAGTACCTTCAGAAATGTGTTGCCTCCAGTGGTCTCGCATGCATTCCAGCAGGGAGAAAAGAAAAAAAAAAAAAAAACCAAAAAAAGTGTTGGGAGTTCAAAGAGATGGGAACTATGGGAACTTAAGCAATCTGAAAAATATATTGGAGGATGTGGATGACTTTATGGAGAGTCAATGAAGGATGAGGGCCATGAATCAAGCTGATAAATTGTGATTGACCCTTAAAAAGACAAGTAAATCCAAATTGGTTAGTTAATGTTCATAATATCAAAAAATATTACATTGAGGCTGGCCGTGTACATCCTATAAAACTGATCCTGAGCTTTTAGACCAAGTATTATCAGGAAACACATAAATTAAGCTATAGATTAAAATGAACCCCTCAAAAAACCAAACAAAAAACCCGAACAACCCTCCCCCAACCCTGAACAAAACAAACCAACCAAACAAAATGACCCAAATCAAAAAACCCACAACTCAAAAAACAAAGCAGTGATGATAGTGGAGAAAAGCAACACGCATCTTTCACCTGTAAGTGTTTCGTGTACAATGAAGTCATAAATCCGGCCAAGAAAATGAAAAGTTAATTAAAGATGGCTTGGAAAATAAGCCTATATCTAGGCCTTTTGAATCACACAAGTAACAAGGCTACAAAACATGAGGGAGCTGGAACATTGTAGCCAAGCAAATCCTGCTGACTAGGTGGAAAATTGAATCTTCTAAAGTGCGCCTGTGTACAAGATATAAAAGCACATTTTCATTAATCCAAGGAAAAAGATTCAAAACTTTCCAGAGTTAACAGTTAATGTTGCCTAGTTTAAATAAGCTAATTAAGTTGTCCTGTTTTCTGGGCTTTTCTGGATTGTCTATGCAATTTTCTGACCAGCTGAAGAAAGTTGAATGAAGAATAATTCTCCACTGGTTTTTTTTTCTGCCTCTGTTTTTTTTTTTTTTGGTTTTTATTTCCATCGAAAAATGTTAATATAATGATAGGGTTATTGATAATCCCTAATAAATGGAAGGTACAAGGAACTTTTTTTCTCTACACTATCCATTCTGACTGCTGCAGTTTTTAACAGCAGTAGAGCTTGGATAAAATTCAAGAGCTCTACTGTAAAAAGTTGTAACAAATCCATGTATTATTCCCCATTTCTCGCCAGAAAACTGAAATTAAGTAAATTGAGCTATTTAAATATACAACTAATATAGAGAAAAAAAATAGAGGGGAGGAAAAAATTATAGGCTTGATTTAATTGCATAAACTGAGAACACAAGGGCTTCATGCTGTTTACATCTCATAGGTATTCAAGAGTTCTGTAGGGGGAAGTTGCTATAGTATAGGAGGTTTGCAAGGAACCCATGCCCTACCTGGAGTGTCAGTGGGTTGCTAGGCTACAAAACCTTTGATATTTGAAAAGGCATTAAGCAACTGTGGCAAAGCAAAGCAATCTAGCCTACCAAATAGCAGTGCATTTGATAATAAGCCACTTTATAATCTAGATACCTATACGAAGGTTCTGACTGTCAGCTAGACATCTTAATTCCCATTATAGAGGACGGACATGAGACCAAATCTGGACTTAGGAAAAACAGACATTTTATGTCATTTGAGACACCACAGGGTAACCCAGGTGGCATACAGCTACATATCTGGGACATGGAATTATGTGGATTCTGTGCCATAGCTGTCAGCTCCATTCAGAAATTTCAGATCTGAGGTAGTAAAGACCTGCTTCAGGAGGAGTCAAAATCCTCCTCCTGGCTTGATTAAATATACCAGCTAGGAGATAAACACAGGTATCTAACACTACCTGAAATGCTCTGGCCTACTGGCACCAGCCACGCAAAGAAGGTAAATAAGATGGAGGAGACTCATGACCCAAGAAGCAACAAGACGGTGGTACAGGGCATCTAAAAAAGTGCTAAATGTTGCTCAAGTGATAAAATTGATGCCTGTTTAAATAAATCAAAGCCTATGTCCTTTGAGATTTTAATGCATTGAGGAGGTCTTAGCTCCTGCTTACACACATAGGGTTTAGACCCTTTAAATCTGGTGTCCAAAACCGCATCTGAGCTGCAGTCAGTAATAGTTCTCAAAAAAAAAAAAAAATCACAAAACAGAGACATTCATTTCATAGCAGGGATAACATCTGCATCCTGAACCTCCAGTTAAGTGACTGATAACTCATTTTGCCTCTTCCTCTGACAACAGGTTTTTGTTTTTTACAACAGTGCTGAATTTTCAGGTTTCTCCAACCCTTCTCTGTTGAAGGTAATTTGGATTGTGATATTTCACATGAATTACCGCTGATCTAGATTTTTTTTTTTTTTTTTGCCAGTAGCCACACCTGCTTAATGGATACCTTGTTGATCATACTAGCTATGGTCCCATTAATCCCCATTAGCTGGTGTGTCATTGGTACTTTTGCTGGTTGTATTCTTTTAGCAGCTCCCACTTAACTGTTTAATTCTGACTGTCACCACAGTGGTTTACATAATCCCCGTGTATATATGCTGCCAACTGTTATTTGCTCTAATTTGTAAATTCTCTGCTAAAAGTGTACCAGAGTAAAAGTATACCTCATGAGATTTTAGAATAAAGTGAAAATCCATGTATGCTCCATTTTATAACACTCAGATTTCCCAAACCTCTCTTGCTAAAAGATAAAACAAGAAATCCTAAACTCAACCCATCACAAAAAAAGAAAAAAGAAAAAAAAAAAAACAAAACCAAACAGAAAACAAATGAACAAAAACTCTGAACCAAACAAATAAAAAGAAACCCCAAACCAAACTCAAAACCTCAAAATAAATCTTCCCAAAATCCAAACCCTCCTAGAAAGCAAAAAAAAAAAATCAGAATCTTCATTGTTGCAAAGTGTGGTAATTTCCTTACTCTTTGAAAGCTGAGAACAGCTGTCATCCATGCTGTGAGCAAAATAACTTCAACACACATAATTTTCTCAGGTTAACAAAACAGAGTTTTTTTATCAAAAAACCCTCTAAGCCATTGCCATGTAATTGGCAATTAACCTTATCCATTTCTTTATTGTCAGTGCCCCAACTTTCCACTGAAGGCAAAAAATACTTTTAACCTAGTAGGATATTATCTCAATGTTCAGTTGTAAGTAGCAGAACACTAGGTTTATACTACTTGATCTATTTCCTTTTGTAGGTGGAATAAGTTTTCAACTAAATGCTCATGAAAAAGTACTTTTGAAATATGCAGTATAGATAAAATTAATTTGCATGTTGTATTTATTGGATGCAAATGACAAAGTGTTGGAAAAGGGATAGTGCAGGAGGATAGCCTCTATGAGGAGGAACATGAACCACCCACATCAGAAGGTATGAACATTTCCTATATCCTGCAGGAAGGATTCACAGCGGATGAGAAGAAAACTGTGAGGAGGAAAGCATGGTAGAAACAAATTCTTATGGATTTATCACTTCCCCCATTACCTGCACCTCTTTGTGATAAGAAGGAGGAAGAGGACTCTGGAACGAAGAACTGATATAGCGACTGGGGAAAAAGGAAAGGGGAGGAGAAAGAAGAGAATGGCATGTCTTTGTTTTCTTTTCTTTGTTGTTCTTTCTTCAAATCTGCTTGACAGTAAATTAAATTGATCCTTCTCAAGCTGAGTTTGTTTTTTCTTCAATGCTAACTGGTAACTGATCTCCCTGTCTTTTTCATCTTTTTTCACAGACTTTTTCATCTTATTTCCTCCCCTGTCCCTTTGAAGTAAAAGAGTGAGAGAGCAACTGGGTGGGTGGGTGGAAGACAGACAGGGCCAACTCATAGCACTAGAATATAATATTTCCAGTCTACCTCTAACCTGACAAAGTAAATATAAATTTACTGAGAAGCTGTAGGATATAAGCATAACAATTTTAGGTTAGAGGCTTTTATAACATAAAGAATTTGCACAATTTGAAGAGAAACTGTTACAGTAACAGTGATTTTTGCCTCTAAAAACAAGAATTACAACTTCCTAAAACTCACATCTTCATTTTAGCTGTTCTATCATTGTTACAAGTGTAATATTCATTGTCTCTTTTGATATTTCCATAATGACAATTAAAAAAAAAAACCAATGTGACAAGGTCAGCATGATTTGATTTTTTTTTCTGTTGTGCTCAGTAAAGGAAGATTATTCTTTTTCCCTATAAACACCTAAACATGTGGGATTTCACATCTTGATCACAGAATCACAGAATCACAGAATCACAGAATCACAGAATCTCAGGGTAGGTGAGTTTTGAAAGGGCCACTGGAAGTGATCTAGTACAGCCTCTGCTCTCAAGCAGGTTTCCTTAGAGCGCATTGCTCATGATTGTGTTCAGACGGCTTTTGAGTACCTCCAGGAAAGGACACTCCACAATTTCTCTGTGTAACCTGTTACAGTGCTCAGTTACTCCCACAGTGGAACTTCCTACGTTTCAGCTTACCAATAGCTTCTTCTATTGGTCATCACCACCAAGAAGAGTCTGGATCCATCTTCTTGGCATATCCCTTCAGATACTTATATGCATTAATGAGATCTCCTCCTAGTTACATTTTATTGAGGCTAACCAGGTACAACTCCTTCAGCCTTTCCTTGTAAGAGAGATACTTTTGTCCCTTGATCATCTTTGTAGCAGTAACCTGGACTTGTTCCAGGATCTCCATGTCTTTCTTGTACTAAGAAAACTGCCTAAGACTCAGCATAGCCCTTCAGGTAAGGGCTGAGTAGACCAGCAGGATCACCTCCCTTGACCTGCTGGTAATGATGTAGAATGAATTGTTATATAACGTACTGCAGAGATGAATGGTCAGTGATATTAGAAATTGTTGGCTGCAATTATTAGCCAGTCAACAAACACATTTTTTGGTATTTTTATTATTTATAAATTAATTTATTTGTGCCTTTTGTTCACCGATTTTTTTTTTTTTGAGTATTCAGAATCATGTTGTGATTCTCAAAGAATGGATAAAACTAAATGAAAGTTCAATTTTTGCCATGTAATGATCAAGCATAACGTTTAATAATCATATAAAACTCCAATAGCTTGTTGGATCATTGCATCAGAATGTGTTCATAGATGAAGAGACAAAGAGAGGTTCTTAAACTGATTCAAAACTATATTGTTTTCCCTAAGTAATTTATATTCATCAGAAACAGGTATTTAAACAGTGAAGAAAGTAATGAAGCGCTGGTGACTGAACACCTATTGGTATGTTTCTTATTATTTTCCTCCTTAAATCTTAATGAGGTGTAATTACGGTTTCTTGTATTTTGTCTTCAAGATGCATTATTCAAACAGAGAGTAGTGACAAGTAGCTGTGTCTGACTTCATGAGCAGCAAACTTACTGCAAATATGCAAATGAGGAACAACAAAGAAGAGCCTGGAGATATTAACATCTGTGTGAATGAAGCAACCATTTCACAACTCAGTGGACCTTAAACAAAGCAGACATTGAAATCTGTTCCGTACATGGGATAGATTTTTAAATATGTTCAATTACTGCTTGTTGCACAGCTGTCACTAGAGCAGTTTCTGTCACACCAGGGATTCTGCTTTAACATTATCAGCATATAAAAACAGTGTTCATGATAAATGGTTTTTCTAGCATAGCAAAACAAGTATTTTTCACTCATGTGTGAGTTAGAGATCCTCTTCTACTTCGATATCTCTGGCAATTTAGAGGAATAGAAATAGAGAAGCATCTGCTAGGAGCAAAATAGCTATTTTGGCAATTGACCTAGTGACTTACTGGCTAACTATCTCATTTCTGAGCAACAGTTAAGAAAATATATTGCTTTTGAGGAGATTATGCAATTTGAATGAAAGATAATTCATCCCTTTATGAGGAAGGGAAGGAGAGAACCACTCTTCTATTGTATGAAAATGTAGATTTCACTGGTAAAATTTTCCACAGAGTGAAACAGAGAACTGTAGAAGAACCATTTAATTTCTTACAATATTTTCATTTAAAATATGTAAAAACATGTACTACATTTTGGCTGAAGAAAAAGGTTACAGATTCAGTTAAATAATATTTTAAATAATTATAATTTTTCATAGTATTTAGCTGTACTATTAATTTAACAACAACAATGTTACTAATAAAACTCCTCATATACATCACAGGGAGTCACATAAATCTTATTTTATGTATTAATGCCATGAATAAGACTTGTGAATATATACTGCTACAATATTTCCAGTGATCCTTTAATTAGAATAACTGAAAGGGAAATATGTTTTTTGGTAAGACTTTAGTAAACCCTTATGCTCACCAAATCAACCCTTATCTCCTCTAAGTACCATTCTTAGATATTGGAGGAGCAGTTTGAAAATGTATTAATAATAATTCCTGATTTGGAAAAGCTAACACCAAGCATAAGTTATTTGTAATTCTGTCTGACTGCTTCACTCAGTCTTTTATTGACTTACTCCTAAGTATCTAATATCTTCACCTGCAAAGTACTTCAGTGTCACAGCATTGCAGTGCCTGTCAGTTAAAAACTCAAATACTAAAAATGACATTGGCTAAAACATCTAAAACCTGAATATAACATGCAGAGAATTGAGCAACTTGCACAGAATCACAGAAACAATCATACAAAGGAAGGAGCTGCTTGCAGAAACAAGAAAATTTGACCCCATGAAGCAACCATATTCTGCTTGAAAACCTTTTAGCTTTGATAAAAGTGCATTTAAATTGGTTTTGGGTGCCATAAAGTACCATACAATAGAATGCAAACATAATGTTCAGAAGAAAAGAAGAACAAACCAAAATTTATCTTGTGTATATTTAGAATTTGCCTTCGAAGAAATCTATCTCCACTACTGCATTTCTACAAGATTTTTTTTTTCTTTTTAAAATTCAGTTTGTGATGAAACTCTGCTGCAGTGAAAAAAAAACAAAAACATTGACCTGGTCTTCTCAATACATTGGTAGTCTCTGATCAGGAAAGGTTTGAGCTTGATTTTATCACTGCTATAGATTTCTCAGCAATAACTAATTCTGCCAGGTCAGTGCATTTGTATTTTGTGACCAGTTTACAAGTCCTAATGGTGAGTTAATTGTTAATGTTTTTTGTTTAGTTTTATTAAATAGACTATAGTCTTTCAGAAAGTAGAGCAGATAACAGTCTGATTTGTGAATTTGGGTCCTAGACTCTTATCTTACTAAAACCAGAAAACTACATATGCAAATATATTAAGATGTGTGAAGAAAATACAAAAAACACTTGCTTCTTTGTTTTGCATAATACCAGAAATTATGTATTCTTACTTCAAGAACGCTGCGGGTAACAGATTGTAGTACTCATTTATTTATTACTTAAATTATATGTTGGAAAAACCGAAAAGAGTGGAAGACTAAAATTTTTTATCTCATATAATGTTGCAGACTGTCAGCTTGAAGATGCATCTGTATTGCATTTGTAAATACTCTCAATTTAAGAGAATCAGCATACAACTATAAAGCACAACGCAACTAAGGATTACCACAGTGTGTAGATCAGTGTTTCAGATTACAAAACTGTTCAATTTTTCTGTTTAAAACTTGTGTGTAATCATTAACAGTCAATCAATTTTTGATATGTCTTATGGATCTTATCTCTGTAAGCATTCTCATCAAAGAACTATTCATACCGTCTGTAGTTTTTAAGAGAATTATAATTTTATTGGTGGGACCATTCGATATATATTTTCAGTTCATACCTAACAGTAGCTATTAATGTTTACAATTTTTTCAAGGAACTACCATGCTTCATGACTCATTATTTAATCCTGTAGATTTAATTGCACTAATACTTTCATCTAGGTGGCATGGCACAAGATTTAATTCTGTTTGAATGCAGCTGGTGCTCTTGAATATGCTGCAGGGCTTTTATACCTAATCAGTCAATACGTGAATCTATGCCACATTTTAAAGTCGTATAGGAAGGAGGCTTGCAAGAGCTTTAAAACAATACAGATTAATCTAGACAAATAAACATGCATGGACACACACAAAAAATTTTTCACAAATGCATAATTTCCCTCAAAATAGAAGCAAATCATTGAAGAAGTATCTCAAAACCCTGGGTTGTATCATCCCATCAGCTTTTGAGTAAAGCTCCCTATTGAGAATTCTGATTAAAAATTGATGATATTGTATATAGTAGCTTTCAAAGATAATCACAAAGATTCAAAGTTAGAAGACTTTGCAAATAAGTACCTTCATAAGAGATTTTATAAATCCTGAACCATCTTTATTGAAGCCTCCAACCACACCTCTGAGGCCAAAGACCACTTCAGTTCTGCTGGGGCATCAGCCCCTTCCCAAGCTATGCTGGAAGAGTGTCAGTCTCCAGCTCAGCCACAGACATGTCCATGCCTGCCCATAGATCTTGAGTGAATAAGGATAATTTTAGGACTTGCAAATACCAAAGTAGTAATGGAAGTACAGCACTAAATTACTGACACAGAATGGACTCAATTATACCCAGAATAAGCATTGCAAGTCACTCTTGGATTATTTCAAACAGAGTAGTGTAATATTTCTTTAACAGGGAGGAATCTTGTCTGCCCATATTCATAGAGTTCGTAATAGGGAAATCACTGACAGATGCAACAGGAGCCCTAAGCTGGGGATTTACTTAATTATGTTGAGTTTTGCAATTTCTGCTATTTTAAATATTATGTATTCTGAATTTTATTTGAGTAGTTATGGCTATGTCAGCTATTGCTGATATGTCACTTTACTGTGTATTTTTAAGAAAATAATAACTCAGATGAATAATTTTTCAAGAGTGTTACTGACAAATCAGATTAAACCAATTATTAAAATCATGATAAATCTTCAATAAAAATTGCTATCTTCCAAGACCTTTCAAAACGCTGAATGGGACATTTATTTCTATATTTCTACCATGAATACTTTCTAAATAAATTCATATTCAAAAAAGTTTAATGATTGAAAGAGTTTGAGAAAATCAGAGTAATGGAAATGCATAGCATTAACTTTAACTTAATTTAATTTAACATTTATTTTGTACTTCTACTAAAATGTTCAAAGTAAGCTCTGAAAAATACTGCTATCATGAAAAGTATGTAACAAACTCCAGAAGAAAAGTTAATCTTTACATCACATGAGTTTGCTGCAACTTCAACACTTAAAGGTTTTAATAATTTTCTCTAGAAGAGGTGATATCAAATATCTACAGTAGAATTGTATACAGTGGCAATCTGAAAATGGCTAAAATAAAAATGTATAAGCATGCTTATATTACGAATAGACCACAATATTATATTATTCCTTTATTTTATTTTATTTTATTTTATTTGTGTAGCTTTCTTGGGGAGTTGTGGTGGTTTGTGAGGGCTTTTTTATACCATGAACTATAAATGATGATATAGCTTAATCTGAGATTTTGAGTGATTATTTGCAATCATTACTTCTGAGTTATGGGAAAAAAAAACCAAAACAAGATAAATAATTTATTTAATTTTAACAAGATAAAACAATTTATTTGATGTTTCTTCCTAAGCGGGTGTTGTAACCCAAGTCATTTAGACATTAAACTATTTGAGAGTGTCCATAGGAGGGCCATGAGGATGGTGAAGGATCTGGAAGGGAAACCTTTTAAGGAGTGGCTGAGGTCACTAGGTCTGCTCAGCTTACAGGAGATGGAGGAGCCTGAGGGGAGACCTCACAAGGAGAGGAGGACCAGGTATGAAGCTCTTCAGTCTCATGACTGGTAACATGACTCAAGGGAATGGCCTGAAGCTGTGTCAGGGGAGGTTTAGGTTGATGTCAGAAAAAGGTTCCTCACCCAGAGAGTGGTTAGGCACTGGAACAGCTCCTCAGGGAAGTGATCACAGCACCAGCCTGACAGAGTTCAAGAAGCATTTGGACAGTGCTCTCAGGCACATAGTGTGACTGTTGGGGTGTCCTGAGCATGTCCAGGTGTTGGAATCAATGTCTTTGATGGGTCCTTTCCAAATCAGCATTTTCTGTGACTCTACCATAAATCCTTTCAATTACCCATAGAAATACTGTTGACATTTCCAATTTAAAAAACCCTCAAAACTTCAGCCTCTCTGACCTTATGAACAACTTTTCCCTAAGCATCCTGTGGTTTATTACTTTTTTCTCATTTCCCAAACTGAAACTTCAGTGCAAAGCCATTTAAAAACTATTAACATTTGTATTGCTTACTTTTAAAATGTACTTTAAATTATATTGGGTATGTTGACTGATGACAGTTTTTAACACTTTAAAATTTCTGCATAGGTAAGCTTCAGTTTTGTACCTGAACCATATAAGTATCCTTCCCTTTTGTTCTCCAGAAATTAAGCCAAAATCCAAAGATATTAAGAATTTTAATTGAGAAGTGGTATATAGTTTAGCAATTTTATCTGTGTGGGAATTTTAATTATTTGATAATAATCAAGATATGAGCCTTTATGCTATAGATGGTAGAAATTACAGATTTATAATGTAAAACTTTTGAATTTCCAAGCACTCCCATCCTGCCAAAATAAAAAAAAAAAAATCAAATACTCTTCCTCTGTGGATAGAGAAGAGTTTACAAAAAGGCAGTCCGTATCATAGCACTGTAATAGTTGGCTCGGAGGTCTAAATATAACAAGATTCTTATATGTAAAACAAAAATAATATAATAAATAATGTGTCTGCTGTGTTATGCCTCACATTATTTGATATTAAGCCTTCAGTATCTAGGACATGGTAAGAAGATTTTAAAAACTTTTTCTGATAGATGCTGTGATATAAGAAGAATTAATATTACAAAAATAATGAGAAGATAACAGATTAGATTTTGCATTTTTTCCTACATTTAATGCTCCATCTCAGACAAATCTGAAGCATCTAAACAAGCCATGAAACCAAAGACTGAGGTTTTAAACATTGTGAGACAGTTTACTGGCACAAACATTTGTAATGAAAATTGAATTAGTGGAAAAACAAGTGTTTAGTTAAGCAGGAAAGGATTTACTGATGAGACACTCACATGCGTGAGGGCCTTACCCTTTTCAGTGACTTGTATTATTGCCTTGTTGTTTCAAACTAAAATGAGGAGCATAGGAAATAATCTTCTGCTATTTGCCTCATCTCCTCGATCTAATGTTTACATTTATCCCTGTTCTGTAAGGAAACATCACAACTACACAGTAAATTGTAATTCACAGAGGTGGCTTAATTATCCAAAAATTGCTACAATGAGTTCCAAATAAACAATGGTTTGATCTTTATTTACAAGACTTATTTCTCATTTATTATTGATTAGACTCAATAATGGAAAATTCCATTATACTTTTTTTTTTAAATATTTCTGAAAATAACTTCTTTCCTAATAATGAGATATCTGTGAGTTACAAAAATGTTATTTCATAAATTGTATGTGTGTCTCAAAAACAGACTTAAAAATTTTTAGCTCAAAGCAACACTTCTGAGATTTTTAAAAAATACTGTTTACTTCTAAGTTTTCAAAGAAAATTTAATTTCAGAGGTGTTGTGGCAGATGTGTATGTATCACTGTAGTATCCACACCTATTTCATATATAAATATTGACAATGTGAGATTTATATCAGTGCTAAATAAAGAAATATTTTTATATGTTGTATGTTGAAGGACATTAACATTATTTGGTCTTCATTTTTTTCATCCTTATGCAAAAATAAAAATTTTGTGCTAAAATGAACAGCAGGAATGATCTTTATAGAAATTTTAATTTATTTATTTCTGCATTTTCTGGTGCACCATGGACAGAAGGAACAGCAGGGAGGGTAGAATAGGAAAAAATCTTAAATAGTCAGTGACATATTTCATCTCAACCCTGAATCTCTGCTGCACCTCAAAAGGACAATGTGTGAGTTCATTTTGCAGTCTTTGTTGTGATTAAATAACTAGTTATAGGCTCATGTATAGGTGTGGAAACCTACTGCTTTCTTATTTGATGTTGAGTTGTAGAGATGACTGAATAACCAGTTTTTGTGCTATAATCTAACAGATGACACAGCTTTTTTTCCATGCATCACTGGACAAAGTTTCTGGCAAATTATATTGTGTAGCCCATAGTTTGGCATGGATTTAGCTGGTGGCAAATTATTGTCGTAATCTGGTGATGCAAATTGTTTGCAGCGCTTTGTTTCTATGACCAGAACCTTCTAATAAAGTAGCGGAAGGTTTGCACAAAACTGAGAGCCAAAGAGCCAAACGTTTTTGTAATCTCGTTGTGGTTCTTTAATTTCATGCATTTTACTTAGAATAACATAGGAAAGTGTACATTGCTAACTCAAAATAATCCTGAGTTTATATGGAGAGAGTGCCGAACAGTGTCAAGAGTAATCCTAAAACCAAATCTAATACAAAAGCATCTTGAATCATAGATGCACAGCTAGCTGATATAGTATTTGTAGGTTTTATCATAGATTACTCTTTATTACAAATTTGTGTTCTATGCAACACCTGTTTCATCTCCTATGGATATTGTAAGCTTTCTTAAAAAGAATTGCAAGCAGACAGCAGACCACCAGCCTGCATTCTATTCTCAGCTCCCACAGCAATCAAGAAAACTTCAGGTGGTACCACGTATGTTCTTCTTTTAATAGAATGAGGAGATGTATCAAGTGGATTGGAAAAAGCAGAAGAACACACAAATTCTATTTTTTCATATGCACATATACTTAAATAAAAAAGTAAGACAGTAGGAGAGCACTGACTGGAACAAGAATCAAAAAGAGAAAACAAAACAAAAAACCAGGACAGAGATGGAGGCAGAAAATAGTCATAAGAGACAGCTGGGATTTATCAAATCTACTTAGCAAAAGCTATGTACTGGAAACTTTTCATGAGACATTTCAGAATAAGCACTGGTAATTACAGTCTTTGATATCACTGGTTTATAATTTTCACTTCACAGGATAAAAGTCAAAACTTTTAGAGGTAGCTGCTTTAGCTAGCTGGATTGTTGAAAACACAGTGCTCTGACACTTCTGTGTCTTTTTCCAAGAGAGCATGCTGTGAAGTCACTACTAGTGGAAAGGTGGGAAGAGCTTCAAGAGTCACTGACGTCTCCTCCACAGTTCTGTACCTGATAAAGCCAATGGCTTTGATACAATGAAGATTGGGACTCAATAAACAGTGAAAACACTGTAATTGAAAGAAAAAGACAGTTTCTTAGGTGCTTTCTAGGGGAAAGAACTCCAAAACAATTTCTTGCATTTTAGGGGACAAAAAAGGCTATACTGATGATTTATTTAATCCGTGAATTCTGTAGTATCAGAAGAGCAGTCTACAGCTTTTGCATGTCTTCCAGCACTATGGCATAAAGGGAAGAAACAGAAGGCATACAAGTAGCCATAATACTCTGAGTTAGAGAATATAGTTTGGTCATTTACTTTCAGAGTTACATTGTGACAGAATTATTTACGGATATATATTAGCTGCAATACTGGGCTTGGAGTAGAAACGACATAGCCAATATTCTGTCTACCAGAGAAGACAAAAGCAAAAGTTTCAGAAAAAATGAACACTACAGTGAAAAAATATGGGATAATCTAAGTCCTAGATTAAGACTCATCATGATTGCCAGTTTAAATATAATATTTTAATCTTTGAAGTGCAGAATTTAATAAGTTTTACTTTTTGAATTATTAATTGCAACAGTGAATATTTTTGTGAGCAAATTTTCAGTAATGTCTGTCAGAAGAAAATTATGATCTCCTGAGTTTAAAATCATTATCAAATATTGCCTATGTTTATGTTTCTTTTGTGATCTCTGGTGGAGTATGTCCAAATTATTGATTTCTTAAACTGCATGGAGGAAAATGTTAAGCTAAATCCCATTAAACTTAAACTCAAGCTCATACCCATTTTATGGAATTCCTAATATTCAGTCCTGTTTTGAGTCTACTTATTTGTTTCCTTCCTGCAGAAAATTATTTTATACTTAATCAAACCGTTTATGAGATAATATTTTCTTAAATATTTAACACTTTGAATTTAAATTTAATTTTTTTAGTTTTTGTTGAGCTTTGAGGCATGTAGGAAAAAAATACACTCATATATCTCCTTTGTACAGTTAATTTCTGATTTATTTTTATAATTATTTTTTCTTATCCTTCTAAGGCAAATTTTAAGGTTAAAAAAAATCCTTCGATGTTTGTTTGGAAAGATTTTGGTCATTCCATCATCCTTTCTTTGAACATCTTTTAATTCTGAATTCTCCAATATGTCACAAACATTTTAAACCTATATCCACTTTTCAATAAGGTCATCATAATATTCTTTGCATGCTTTGATTCTTCATCCCCTATATATTCTGGTTTCTTCCAAGAGATATTTCACAGTACTTGTACCTTATCTGTGATTTCTTCTGTATTGTCAACAGAAACTCCAAGGCTATTATTCAGGCTACTGCTGTTAACTGAAATAGTTGTAGACCATAGAAATATTTTGAATTCTTACCCTGTGTTCTTTTATTATTTTTTATTGATACTAAAATTCATTAGCTATCCTTTTATCCATTTTAATTGCCACCTTAAATATTTCAAAATTTTCACAGCTTTAACTGGTCTGAAGTAACTGAATTTTTTGTCTTCTGTAAAGCTTGCTGAATAGTCTCCTAACTTTCAAACTTTAAAAAATATATTTAAAAAAAAAAAAGCTTAACATTGATTCTAAATTATACGTGCTTTTAATTTTTTATGGTGGTTAAAATAGATGGTTCACATTCCATCCTGGTTTTTAAATTTAGAACATCTAACTCCATAATACTCTTCCTGTTGCCTGTGATTCTGCTTTCATTGAAATAGCAGGACTCCCAAACTTGGAAGAATTTCTCAAAACCTAGAACTTTGTAAGTTTTATTAATTTATATTATCTCTTTTCATTTCACAATATAATAGTAATTATGTTTACTAAAAGTAATTGACTTTTACAAATACAATGTGTTAATAAAATACAAAAATCAAAATACAGACTAACCACGATCATATGGAAAATGCAGTGTGAAGGATTAGTGTTCTGCAAGATCAGTGAAGCTGCTTATTTTCTATTTCTGTGCAAATTTCAGGAAAGAATTCAGAAGAAAATAGAAGAGCCTTGTCAAAATGTAAGTAGATAAAATAGATCATCTGGTCAAAAAGTTTTTACTGTATTGCCATGTTTTTAAGGGTTTGTTGTGGTTTTTACTTCTTTTGTTTTTTTTTTTTTTTAAATACACTTCCTAGTTATTCCAAAAAATGTTAGGAATGAATAATCTAGAGTTTGTTTTGTTTTGTTTTTGGTTTTTTTAACAGCATGTCCATTAGTTGAGCATTCACCACATAAGACAGGAATTTACTGTCAAACATGTACTATTTAATTGCAAGGTAGCAGGAGTCGTACTGAATTAGCAAAGCAGGAGGGATTTTTAAAGTTCTCTTTAGGAATACAGTGATGGGGGCCATTTTAAGATTAACATTTGCTGACTGATAGCATTATGTACTCAAGGTCCATTCTGTCATCAGTCTTTAGCAATGTGTAGTAATTACCAACTCTATGTAAACCACATTCTGAGCTATTGAATATAGGAGGACCTTCATAAAACACCCAAGGAGTGTCAGAAGATTATGGCTTGAGGCTAGGTATTTTTTGTTCAAGTGTAAATGTGTTTGGATATTTTATACAGATTCAGTTATGTAGATGTGAGGATCACAAAGTTGGTTGAGATTATTCATTAGATATGCATCTTCTGCTAGACAGATAAAGTCATTGACTTTAAAAAATCAATGTAGTACAATATTATTACAGGATATAATTTGTTTTTTCTCTCATTATTTCTCTAAGTACTCTAAGCTCTTTTAGGATATTATTTGTATATTTAAAAAAAAAAGTCATGAGCATATTTATAAACAAAAGGTAGTCTTGAAGAAAAGAGAAAATTTGAGCAACGTTGAGTTAAAAAAATCAAGATAAGACATAGAAGAAAATACATTTTACAGGATCTTCCTGTTTTACATGCAAGAGCTTTTTAAAATGCAATAAAGACTCAAAAGTTGGTCAGACATTTTTCAATAATTACACATAATGACCCTGAGATTAGCCCAACTGGTCAGAGTATGTTGCGAATAACACCAAAGTTGTGGGTTCAATTCCCATATGGGCCATTCACTAAAGAGTTAAACCTGATCATCCTTGTGGGTATCTAAACAGAAATAGAAATACATATTAAAAAATGTACCTGACTAGTAGAGCCTCTACATAAACAGGAAAATCTATCTAAAATTACATACCCCTATTACCTTATCTGCCTTAGTACATTAAATTTTTATACTTTATTGAATATTTATAGAGAGTTCAAAATAACTTTGTCAGTTATGATGTTTTAGTGCTGTAGGCATTTAGGCCCTGAAATACAAATAATTTGTGTTTAGCAATATTTCTTTTCAAAGCAGTTTCAGTCCATCAGTTTCTTGAATGCTTTCACAGTCCATTTTTCCAGAGAGAGCACTTAATTTCTGAACTTTGTTTTGAAAGCGTCACTGTACAGCTGACCCTTTAATAGTTGTATCACTGCTCTGAGCTACCTGATAAGGAGAGAAAGGGACTGAAAACTTGATTGTGTGAAAAAAGACTTTATAAGGTCAAAGCCAAGAAGCTGAAGTTTAAGTCAATCTCTCTCTATGTGTATCAGCTGAATATGAAGGTGAACTCTCCCTAACACTACTGAGAATAGTAGAAAACTGCTAATCACACTAGAAAACTTCATATCCTTCAGAAAAAAAATTAAAATGTCATATAGTCATTTCAGGATAGTTCACATAATCTATGAAACAGATGAAAAGCTATGAAATATGAAATAGATGAACAAAACCGCCAAAGTTTCTGTGGAAAGCTCATGTTGACAAAACCAGCAACCTCATCTCATTTTTGATGTCCTGCAATCAAACCTTGAGATCTTAGAAATATTAGAATCCTGGTCCCATTAGATGAAATCCATAGCTAAGTAAAATGAAGAACAACAGTATTGATTCAGTTTTCATATTGCCATATTTTATCACTGTGTCTATTTTTTAAATTTTTTCCAGTTTTATTGTACAATAGAATGATATATTAGTTTAAATATCAAGAATCCTTTAGTAGAAGTCTAAGGATGAATGATAAAATTAAAAATCAAAGGAGAAATATTCAAATGCTCAAAATCTCTGTTTTTTGAAAGGTGTATACATGGTAATGAATGGCTAATAATGTCATCCACAAACAAATAATATATATCCAATAAAATATAAGAATAAATTTTTAGGAGGCAATATACTTAAAAATGTGTCTTCTTTTAATAAGGAGTTTTACCTCCCCACCAAAAATGTTACCTTATTGCACATTGCTCAACAATAGAAATGATGAATTATTCAACCAATTTATTGAATTAGCAAATAGTTTTCTAAAAGTATAGTATTTGGTGTTTTTCTCTTCTAGCAATTTTCAGCAAGCTCGATGTGCATATTTCTGAACAAGAAAACTGTCTCTTGCACAAACCTTTGCACTTTTAATCTAATGTTGGGAATTGTCTTTACAGGAAGCATAAGAATTAGGGCATTCTAAAGCAGATTTCTTCTGGATTTAGAACTAGTTGAAACACTCTAAAAATCATAGAATCACAGGATATTCTGAGTTGGAAGGGATCAACAATGACCACTGAGTCCAACTCCTGCCCCTTCCCAGGACAGCCCCAAAGGGTCACACGATGTGCTTGAGGGCTGGTCCAAACTTTTCAACTCTGGCAGGTTTGGTACTGGGACCTATTCCCTAGGAAGTCTGTTCTGCTGCCCAACTACCCTCTGGGTGAACAGGTTACACCTCAGTCGATGACTGAATTTATAAATGAAATGTGGGAAACAAGAAAAGTTGGAATGACACTAGTTTTAGAAATATGGAAGTTGCTCTTTTTCAGTGCAAGCTGATTATTTTCATAATAGGTTCAAAAACAAAGGTGATGTACTGTAGACATAAGTTTCTCAACAAATTATGTCAGTACAAAACTCAATAGTAATGGAATTTCTTGAAAATTTCCTGCATAAAAACATTTTTAAGTATGTCCTGGAGGTCTGTAAAACAGGTTATCAGACAGATAATCTGGTAAATCCTACAGTGAATGGTCTCACTGAACATTAAATGAGAATTAGTTGTCATTAAAAATTTATGTATAATAGATAAATATATCTATTATATATGGGTTGTCTTGAAGTTTCTTTTTTTCTTTTGGTTTTAATTTTTTTTCTTTTTACTTGGTGAATAGAAGTATACACACACATATATATATATATAGCACGGCTATGGTAACAAAAGCCTCATTTTTCCCCCTACATACTAGTCAGGTATAAAAACTCTATTCTACTTCCAACATTGTGCAATGAGGACATTAATAATCTTCCTTTCTTTGATGTTTGTGCAAGTAAGTCACAAGCATATACGGAAGTAAGAAGTTGGCCCAAAAAAACCTACAAGAAAAGTACAAATAAAAATTCTCACTGTCTCATAATATAGATGAGGAATGGAAAATAAAATATGCTAAGGAATATAAAGAAAATTAATAGGCTTTTGTTTATCATGGATGCAGTTTAAGCATCCTGCAGAGCAGATTATTCCTCATTTTGTTGCCAAAAATTTCACTGCAATGATCAAAATATCCCATGCGGACATATATTCTTAACCTTTTGTTAAGAATATTGTAACACAACAGTATCAATATCAATTCCTTGTAAAAAATTCAGGATATTACAACATCAAATTAACTTTGCTTCTTTCAGAAATTCATATCAGAGTACGGAAAAATAAATAAAGCATTTAAATTTCCATTAGGAGCATTTGTTCTAATGTCCCCAAACACCTCTTGGAAAAGGTGGCAATATCTGTAGCCTACATGGCTCATGCAGTGCATCTAACAGAAAGTGTATAAAACAACTAAATGAATGCAAGGATTTGAAGGTTATCCCAGCCAGTTCCAACTTTGGAAATTATAGTGGCAGATGCTTCCTCTATAATTTTTGGCATCAGTCTTACACAGTCAAGCACAGTCTTGCTACTCATTTTGCTTCATTAAATGTATTTTTTCAGGTGATATATGATATATGACATTTTCCCTATCTAAATATAAACTAAAATTATACTTTCCAATCTGTAAATTATATATTTAATTCAAGATTTACATAAATAACAAAAAGTTCAGGGGGTACCTGTACTTTTTATGTGTTTCATCTGAATAACTACCTCTTCCAGTAATTACAAATAATTAGGATGATTCCTCTGAGAATACCTCTAATGTTGTGCTTTGCTACTTACCTTGATTATGTCACTTTCTTAGGGGTCATTCATTTTAGGAATTAAAGAGCCTTTATTTTGAATAATTTCCAGTAAACAAGAATAACCCCTGTTAAGAATTTTTATCTAGTACTACGGAAGCATAGAAAATAAAAAACATTGACTAATTCCTGCATTTCATTTTAAGAGAAGATTGATGCTCTCTGAATTTAAATAGTTATACAGTCTACTAAGAATTTTTTAAAAAGTGGATGTTTAGAATGTGCTTTAAACAAAATGAAGTTACCAGACACACAAGAAAAAGTGTACTGTGTATATGCTATCTATCCTTAAATATGTGTATACACAATACTTTACTATACATTATTTGCATATACTATGTACACAACTCTGTGTACACATATACCATAAGAATAGCATATATATATATAAAAATATGTCTTTGTAATTAGGTATAGCTACAGCATTTTTTTTCTTGTAGGAATGTGTATGTTCTTTAACATTTACTGCTTTAAATGAGACTAGCCTATCAGTATGTAAGAATATATTTTTATGTGTTCTCTTTTTGCTTTTTTATTAGTCGTAAAATGTAATGTTGACATTTATAGTACAAATGGCTGCAAATATTCATAAAAATGTTAAATCTTGAGTTTTAGGTAGGGATATATAAAATAAACATTCTCTTCTTCTGGATTTAGCCTAAAACTAATTAAAAACACATAAATTGTGTATTAGAAAAACAAATGTAGAAATTATTTCTTGTTCCAAATAAGTAAGGAATGAAATCTACAGTTTTTAAGGTTTATGTAATGATCATGATGAGATTTTCAGAGTATATTGTAAGACTTTAATAAGAGGGTAAATATTTGTATTCCAGAATAAATAAAAAAAAATCTTCTGTGGTTTTGTTTTTGAATTTTTAAAATTATTCCTGGTTTGAAAGGTGCAGAAGGAAATAAGCACAAAACTCCATAGATTTGGAAAATGAATTGCTTTCTCCACATCATCTTCAGCCTCTTATACTGTAAGACTAAGCAGAAGGCCTGGCCATTGAATGTTCTTGGGTCTGGTTGCTGTTTTTGAAAGCAAGTCCAGCTTGGCTGACCTGTATCCAGATGCACTATGTCATTATTGTTATGTCTGCCATGATGCCTAAGCAACAATTCCTTTACTGCCACCAAAGCAAAGTCAAATATTTCTTATCTTCTTTTTCATGGGGATAGTATTTTTTTTTGAGAATTGTGGGTACTATTGTTTGGAGAATAATTGAGTAGAATCAAATGTAGTATTCACAGTCTAACACAAGGAATAAAAAAACTAAACCTTTTTTTTTCCCCCTCTGTCTTTTGGCATAGATCAGGGATAGCCCATTATTTTCATGGGCAAATTCTAATGTGTGATGGTAATATTTAAATATAGATTTTGTATAAATACTCTGAATTCATTTGGCTTAGCAATTCAAGATGTAGGGGTGTTGAGTAAATTACCTAACACCTGACGTTTGATACAGCAGACATAAATTAAAGAGCAATAAAGTGATCTAAGTTGTAGTGCTTAATATTCTTTCCCAGATTTTGGGTGATACTGTTTCTTTCCAGGAAAAATTGGACCTACAACAGTTGTCACCTCCTCAGTTCAAAGAGTTTCTTCCTAGACTGATGACTTTCTCAGTGTGTAAATTCCTCTGAGGAATTCTGGGTGGATATATTCTCTCTACAACTGAATTTAATGTCTTTTATGTTCATAGAAGCAGTATAACATCATAATAGAATAGGCTGTGAATCCCTATTGTGCATAATTCCCACATTATAATTTCAGTAGACACATTATGTTTGGCACTTGAATGATGGTTATTGCTACACTGTGGGAAAACTGAAATGAAAGAGTAATAGAGGCAGCCTTTTTGGAAACTATATTATTCTGTAGAGTTTGACTTACAAGGTTTTTGACATTCTCTAGTTCTTCTGCTTTCTGTAAGCTTCACAGTTTTTATTTCTTTCATTTCCCACAATGTCATGGTTTAATCCTAGCCAGTAACTTGACACCACAGAATGACTCATGCAATTCCTGCAGTGGGATGGAGAAGAGAATCAGAAGAGTAAAAATGAGAAAACTTGTGGGTTGAAATAAGAATACTATAAAAGGTAAAGGAGAAGCTGGACATGCAAGCAAAATAAGGAATTAATGCACTAATTCCCATCAGCAGATCAGTGTTCACACATGTCCAGGAAAGCAGGGATCCATCGCACATAACAGTGACTTGGGCAGACAAATGCCATCCCTCCAAATGTCCCCCCACTCTCCTTCCTTCTTCTTCCCCCAAATTTATATTCTGAGCATATCATATGGTCTGGAATATCCCTTGGATCAGCTGGGTCAGCTGCCCGAGCTATTTTCCCTCATAACTTGTGCAGCCTTGCTGGTGGGGTGTGATGAGAAACAGAGAAGACCTTGAAGCTGTGTAAGTTTTGCTCACCAGTAATGAAAATATCCCATAACACTGTGTTATCAACAACATTTTCATAACAAATGCAAAACCCAGCCCCATACCAGCTAATGTGAAGAAAGTTATCTCTACCCCAGCCAAAAGCAGAATACACAGACAAATGCATTCTCTAGCTTTACTTTATTTCCAGGCTTTTTCCAGGCTTTTTCCAGACTTGTTTTGGTTTTTACATGAAAAGTTGATTTCTTCAGTCCATCAGAAAATTACCTTTTTTCTTGAAGTTCTATTATAGGTCCTTTTGATAGAATATTCCTTCATCTTCCTAAGAAAAAAAAAAAACCAAAAAAAAAACAAAAACAAAAAAACCCCACAACATTCATAATAAGTAAGAGAAATATTATAGTGTTGAAAATTTGAAATTCACAGTATCAATACAAAAAACATTTTACAGATTACTCAAGCATATTTGTGTCCTATGTTGAAGCCAAGCAAGGCCAGTCTCCAGTTCTAGCCAGAAACAGTAATGGAAACTTTAGCAGCTTGAAAGAGGCTGAAGTGGTTAAAAAAGTAATTGAAAGATAGTTCTGTATTCATTTAAAAAATTGAGATTAAATTTAATTTACTTGCAAACTTTTATAAATATCAAAGTGCAGGTTGATAGTTCAGCTCTTCCTGTTCTTTTTGGGACTGTGGATTCAAACTTCCTGAAGTGGAACAAAATCTGACATCACCATTTTACTTCTTGTTCTAGATCAACAAGAAACTGTGGAAGGTTCACAAGTCTACCTTTTTCTTCACCTAAGTTTTTAAGAGAATAATTATTTTAATAGAAAAGGACTTAAATTAGTGTCGGTCTCTAAAATGAGTTTCACAGAAATGTAATGTCCTATGCAAGATATCAATTTCAAATACACATTTTTTGAGGCAGAGCTGAGTGATAATACTTGTTTCAGCACTTTACTTGAAGTGCAACACAACACAGATATCTTGCTTAGCATTGCAAAATCCTTTTCTGGTGCTGTACATAGTTTGAAAACATTAAGTAATGAGTGATTCATTGCTTAAAATTCTAATCTTTCTAGTTTTTTGAAAGAAGAGGTGGTCCTTGGGGCTGATTCAATTGCTACTCTTATCTGTTACTAAATTCTTTCCATCCACATTTTCTGACCAGTCATAAACAATTGGAGATGTGTTGATGGGTGCTTGTTTAATGTTTCCTATGGTTAGTGTGTTTCCTTGCTTCTGTTCATCCTTAAGAAATAATCTGATATTTTCAAGTTTACTTCTTTTTGCTTTGGTTTGTGGAGTAATTGGAGAAAGAATATTCTTACTCTGACCTCACTACCTTAAAATTGCCAATATTTTTTTATTTACTGAATAGTTTCAGGACTCTGCTATTCTCTAAAGACTATATAATTTTTCCTAAAACATATTAGTTGTTGCTGAATAGAACACAGTACCCACATTTCCCCTTGGTTCACCCTGTTACTTTCCCTGTCTGTATGACTCCTACGTGCAGAACCTAAAAATTATACAACTGGGGGAAAGAAAATTAGCAGGAGAGTCCTTGGATTTTCATATTAATCTACTTGTTATCACTCATGAAATATAAAGCAGCTTTAAAGATAGTAGAGAACTCTATACATCTATTTTTTCAGTGAGGCATAATGTTCTAAATACTTTTGTGGACTGGAGCTTTAGATCCTATATTTCTAGGAAATTGTTTATTACACTGTTCTTTGTGTGTTTTTTAACCATATTGGTATGTTTATGGTGCAGTCTACAGCATGAAGCTGTGTCATATTCTGATTTACTAAAACCTATTTCATTTATGAAGCAGGAAAACAAGTACACAACTTTTTTTCTTCAAAAACAAGTAACTAGCTTTTGAAATACGCTTTTCTTTTTTTCTTTGTAGTTGTTACTGCTTTTAGTGATATCAAAGAATAAAAGAAAATTTCCACCTTGTTTTAGTGTGTTATAACATTCATCTGCTATTCCTTTTTCCCTTAATTGGAATAGTTGAAATTCATCCTTGTTTGTCCTACAGGAAAACATAGCCAGGAATTTCTTTTGATGTATTTGGTAATTTTTTTAGTAAGGGTAAAACATGAGATGTGACAGCTTCTGGGGTTTGACTGAACAAATTTCCATAATAAATATTTTCTGTCATTTCTCTTTATAGCTCCATGAACTTTCTATGTAAGTTACCACTTGCTCTGTTAACAAAATGGAACTACAAATTCAAAACAACAGGGAAAATATTATACCAATAGATATTTTAAAAGTCACACAATTTATTTTTAGCAATAATTGATATAATTTATTATGTGTTGCAGCTATGCTGTTCTTTAAATATTAGATTGCTTCATATTCTATTTTGGATTTTTTCTCATACTCATTGGAATGTATATTCATTAACTTCACAGAAAAGATATTATTTAAGTGCTAGTAAGGCAAGCAAAAATTTGGTGATGTCATTTAGCGTAATTTTTTTTACCAGGAAATTACTACCATTTTTACCACTTGAGAAAACACAATTTTGTCAAAACACTTTACAGCTGGGAAAAGTGAAGTGTAAACTGTGACTTTCTAGTTTAGCAATACTTTTTCTTCTTCCATGAGAAATGTATAGGTATTCTAAATATTTCCCAAGCCCATTAGACCTCTTCATCTTCATCACCACCACCATTTGCCATTTGCTTCATCACATTTCTTGTCAACCTTTTTGGGCTTTGGGTGCAATATTATTGATCAGATAGCACCAAATGGTTTTATTTTATTCTGACTGGTTAACAGTTTTAGAGGGTACCCTAATACCTTACGGCAATAACAGTATCTAAAACTGAAAAATCTCTTCAAAAACATGCAGAAAGTGAAAGCATCTGTTTCATTTAAATAATCAGGTCAAAAATCATTTTAGTTCAAAGGCAATAAAAAGTGACACAGAAAAAGATAAATAAACCACAGAGACACAAACCTCATAAAGAGCATGATAACTAGGGCTAAAACCCCTCAACCACTTCAGCCACTAACTGATGTCCCACTAAGAAACTACAAGCAAAGGTAAGTTTCAGATTTTTTTCATGTTTAGGTAAACAAATCTTACATTCACAACAAAAAAAAAAATTGTAATTGGATTGCTGCTACAAGCGTCTTAAAAACATGATACTAAGATGTCACAGAAATTTCAAAATATGATACATTTTGTTTTCACAGAATCATAGAGCTGTCAGGATAGGTAGGAAGAGACCTTAAAGTTTATCAAGTCCAACTGTCTACCTATCACTACCACTTAAACCCCTAAACCATATCACCCAGAAACAGAGTTTTAAAATAAATCTTGTTGCTCATTATCCGTAGTATTATTATTCTCTCTTAGGGAATATCACTTGAGGGTCTGCTTTGTATAAAATATTTAATTCAAACTTGTGATATTGCTCACAGCTGGGAGAACCATTCTCTGTCACAAGCATTTTGAAATACAAGTGGCAATCTCACTGGAGAAGTTGTAGCAATTTCCCTTAGAGGAAAGTATTTCAGAGGGCTATAGTGTCTGACAACCAATTTTTTTTGCACAGTGGGGTTTCTATCAGTAGTCACAATCTTTTTATAAGAGTGCAAAGGACAGCAAAGGCAGCTAAAGCACACTGTCATTCTTGCAATAGTTAGCTCAACAGGGGTGGAGAGAAGTCCAGAGACCCTGCTCAAGACTGTGTGGGGCCATGTAAAGGTCATGCTAAAGTTATTCAGAGCATAATCTCTGGGCAAAAATCTGCCTTGATCTGTCAGAGGACTTGACCCAGATAGAGCTCCAGAGGGAATATGTTATTGCAGATCTTGAATTCCTGGCGCTGAGCAGCTTCACACAAGAAGGATGTGCTCTAGCCACACTGCTGAATTGCCGCAAAGGGAAGCTGGAAGAGATGGATCATACACCAGCTGGGAGGACTAAGAAAAAATTTACAGGTTCTTCACAGAGAATCTGCTGGGGCAGGATCCTGAGTCTGTGGTGCAAGGAAGGAGGGATGCACAAAGTAATTTTTCCAAAAAAAAGCAGTGGATGCAGACTCCCAAAGAAGAGTTGTCTAGAAACTTGAGACTTTTAGGAGCATGAAGGATCCTTTTTTAGTAGCAGCTCTAAGCTTCAGGACTTGTATAGTGCAGAAATTCATAGTTGCAGACAAAACCTGTCACAGCAGGCATCAGAGTCAGAAAATCCTGGACCAAGTGATTGCATAAAGAGAAAATCCAGATGAAGCTTACTGGGACCCTCCTCCAGGACCAAAGCAAACCAGACACCAACTTCTCTTATGTGTTTTGGGAAATCAGATGCTTGTGGGGAGCTCAGACCTAGGATGTTGTAGATCTGTCTGGGTCTTGAAGCATTGTCCCTTGCTGCTTAGCTGTGATGTGCACCAATTGCATGGTCAGAGAAGACATGAGGTGTTATCAAGAGTGATTTCATAGCTTTTGGACTGAAGAGTGGCGGGCCTGGTGATATATGTCAATAATGTTATGACAGGGGAAAGAAGGAACTAACCTATCTAGTGGAATCATTTTGCACAGGTCCTGTTTCAAACTGGACTTTGGCTTTTTTATGGGACCCTGAGTCTGACAAGGATTGTTGGGCAAGGACCAATACATCTGACAAGGTGGGGCATAAATATATTTAGAAACAGGGTTTCGAACCTAGTGATAGATCTTCAGAGAAGTTACACTGAGGAATGCTTCTCATAACCTAAGTTATGGGTTATGAGAATAAGTGCAATGAAGGCATCTCAGGCAGTGAGGAAGTTAAGTAGTGAATACCTGTCATGAACTGACTGATACAGGATGGAATTCACTTCACTTAACTATTGATGCGTAGAAGAACGATATCTCCTAAGCTGGTCCCTCTAGTTTCTAGTTTTCACATTTCCTTGTTGCTGTCTAGATTAACACTTGGTTAGGCTGAAATCCAACAGATCACGTGCATTTCTGTTAGATAGGCAATATTCTTTAATATTGCTTATTTGGGAGCTGTTCAGACAAGTTATTTCCATGTCTACAGAGGCATATGCACCTTTTTAATGGGCTAACTTTTAAACCAGGTTGTCTAAATGGGCTATGTTTCTCTTCACTTATAACAAGAATAATCTAAATGATTATTTTTGCTGTAGGCTTGTATCTTATAGATAATTAGACTATAATTAGATGAGTCCCACCAACATTTTTCCCCTAATTTCACAATCAGTAGTGACACAAATGGATACAGTAGTCAGTCCAGTGAAGTCCACTGCAAGCAATACAAGAGAATAAAATAAAAATTGTTGCCCATCAACAGAGTAAAGGAGATCGAGGTTGCCAGACAAATAAAAAGGAACCGAGGCATGACTTATTCCATATCTAGTTAAAAAAATCCACTTCATATATCAAAAAAAGAGGGAAAAATTCTTAAGTATATAGATGTAGGGTATTTTGTTTTGTTTTCATTCTCTTGTTAAAGCATGAAAAGCAGAAGAAATAAGCGCAGATGCCTGTATGTGAAGACAGTTATGCTATTACTATTACTCTGAAATATAACTCTAGTGTTCAGAATATCA
>JAYDZK010000001.1:60674852-60690753 GCA_034509185.1 Euphonia xanthogaster | reverse complement strand
AATATCAATATATTCTAAAAAAAAAAGCTCTCAGAAAAAGCAAATGAAAATGCAAATATTAGTCCATGCAGAGAGTGGAGAGAAGAAGATCAACAAAATTCAGACTGAACCCTTATTACAAACATTGATTTTCTTTGAGATAAAAGTGCTAGATGAGATATTTTTATCTTTCTGGAAGGCCCTAATTTTCTGAAGTACCTAACATTTACCTGAGTAGATGATGTGGTAACAGCATAACGAAAAAATCAAATGAAATGTTTATTGATGAGAAACAAAAATTAAATCTGCTTTTCAAAGTAAGAGATCATACATCCTGTCCTTTTCCTTGCCAGGAAAAAAAAATCTAAGATTTAAAATGTATTTAAAGTAAGTAAATTCCTCTCTCATCACTCCTGTGATTTTAGTGAAAAAAAAAAATTGAATCAAATTACTTTGTTCTCAGGGGAAAAAATGGCTCTTTTTTTCCAAAGGCCTATGTGATTTACATATCTCACTTCAATATATGGGATGTTCTGCTCTCAGGTGATAGAGATAAATGTATTTCATTATCCACAGTAATACCTTTCATCCTGGAAGAAAATGTGTAGGGAGTTCAAGAATCTTTGAATTACTTGTCTGCTTTTCCAAGTGTAAAACTTTCAACATTTTAGTGCTTTCAATATTTTTTCCTGATATTTCAGATATGTATGTGATAATCCTTTACTATCAGTTTGTATTACACAAGAACGCTCTTTAGGATACCCAGGTAGCAATTCCTTTGCTAAAAAAGGTAATATCTCCAAATATATATCCCTTCCCTAAAAGTAGATCTCTGCATTTGTCCTAATTTGTGTGCCTCTGAAGAAACAATATTGATTCTGAATATTTATGCACATTGGCATTCAAAACAAGTAAGTTCTCATCATCTATACTGTCCTAGGACATTAAAGCAACAGCAAAAGGAGGATATGTCCCTAGAGGAGGTAGCAGTTCAGCTCACTCAAACCCACCTGCCCACCTCCATTTTACTTTGTTGTAACTCTCTCTGTGTCACCATCCTCTGTTAAAAAGATCTTGATCTGCACTCTTCCCCACCTGCCAGGAACTCTGCTCAAAACTAGTTCAAAGAAAAAAGCCAAAGAACTCTGTAAAGATGGGGGGGCGGGGGGGGAGTCTCTTTCAAGTTGCACTGGAGGTAGAAATGGAACTTCCCATACCTGCAGGTGATTGTCAGAGCATCTGCCACCTCTGTCCCAGAGGGCACATGGGAAGCACAGCCAGGTGTGGAGTCAGTGGAAGACACACAGAACACTCCTGCAGGCACATGGCAAACTGCAAACATGCAACAGAAGGCAAATGGATGAGAATGGAAAAGGTTGGTGTAATTGGAGTTGAATGAATGTTCCTATTAACCCTAGACATTGCAAGTCTTCCTTTTTTTCCTATATTTCTTTTCCCTGCAAAGGTGCTCTCATATGTGAATTTAGATGGCCTTCTATGAATTCATATTCTTGTATAACTCAATTTTATGAGCATTTGGAGGCAATGAAGACTAAAGTAATCAGATGAATTGAAAATATAAAGAACATTTTAGAGAATATTCAATTATAAATATGTGTTTATTGCAGCACTAATTTTTGTGCTGACAACCATTTCAGTTTAAATAGAAACTTTGCTGACAATACTCGCATGAAAACATAGTAGGTATTCAGTTTTATTGTCTTTTAAATAAAAACCTTTTCAGAGAGTCTGCAATACCTTTTGTGTTATTACTTACTCCTATTTTTTTTTTAATCTTGAAAAGAAATGATACATCGGGTGCTTTCATGACTATTGTTGTTACTTCTTGTGCTCTGAACTCTTAAAAATACTTTG
Source organism: Euphonia xanthogaster (assembly GCA_034509185.1). Classification (NCBI taxonomy): domain Eukaryota; kingdom Metazoa; phylum Chordata; class Aves; order Passeriformes; family Fringillidae; genus Euphonia; species Euphonia xanthogaster. The sequence goes on along the minus strand of JAYDZK010000001.1, from coordinate 60,688,899 downwards.
CCTAACAGCCAACAATGATCACAGTCATATTCTAAACAAACTTGAGGAAACTGTTTGCTGTAGTCCCTGAAAGCAGGATGATTAAAATATTCCTGCTTTTAACTTTTGTAGAAGACATTAACATTTACAAACCATGTCTGCTGTTTAAGAGCAATCTTTTAGCAACTATTTTTCTTAAGATTGTAAGTTGTTTTTAATCCTCTCCTTTATTCATTTTTTAGTTATTTTTGCATTTATTTACTTATTTATCTGATTTTGATTATTCATTTACACACATTTATAAAGTAAGTGCAATTATGTAATTATTTGCCTATATAAGTATGGTGGTAAGGATAAGGAGTGAGCTCTTCCTAAAAGAATGGGCCATTTCTCTGCTGAATTATGCAGTCCAGATTATTTTTTATTCCAGGAAAAATCCAGAGGGAACCTTTTTGTCCTTTTCCTCTCTTACAGAGAAAACATGTAGACTAACCTCACTCTGTTTTGTTCATGTAAAGGAAGATTCTCATAAAACAGGCCTAATTAATTACAAGACTCATAACATTGCTAGAGTGTCTTCTTACTGCTATATCTTTCAAACAGTGGCTTTATGAGTCAATGGATTTCAAGAGATGTTTCAAATGGAAAAATCCAAACTTAAACGACACAGAATATTATTTGAAATATTTGTATTATTCTGGCAGTCCACTAAATCAGTCCTTAATTTTCACAGCTTTTTTTTTTAATTGATTCTTACCCACCTAAATATTTAAATGTAAGATTAGGTTCCATTATGTATGCAAATGGCACATAAATATGTTCATGTAATTTATGTGATTGCACATTTTTAAGCGCTGAGCTGAAAAAAAAATTTCCATGTTTTCCCAGGTTTGATGTGATACAAAAATAATTCAGTTTGATTTTTATATGGCCCTTTCCATGAAGTTTCACCTAGATATTTCTAAAAAGAACAGTACTTCATTACTAGAATAGCCTTTCAGTTGTGAGGGGAGTAGACTTTGTGTCTCAGGAAGGGACCATGAGAAAGAAAAATATCATTATCTTGGTTTCAGTGTTGGACACTCTGAGAAGAGAAGAAATTTTGATTATGTAAAACATACCAGGATTATCATACGAATGCCTGAGCTGTCCTACTACTTAAATCATACCTCCATGAGTAAAAAGATGGACAATTTTCTCAAAGTCCATTTTGATTTGCATCTGAAAAAAGATGTTTTTCCAACCCAAAATATATGTGTTTGTGCTTGAGCTGATAGGCAAGATAGGGTAGCCAGTGGTCAGAGAAGAGTTTGTATACTACTAAGGCAACAGGTCTGCTCTTCCCCTACATCACATTATATAACCTACATCTTGTGTTCATAGTAGAAAGCTGAAAAATATGAAAATTTATTGTGCCAGTCTTCAAGTCTGAATGAAGAAGACAGGATGGAAGAACACAACCTCAAAGCATATAATTTGAAATTGGCTTGTAGTCATTCTCTTACATAGATCTGCAAATATTAAGGGCAAGATTTACTATCTTGAACTCCTCAAATGTGAATAAGACATGAACAAGTGAATAAGAAACTGAATAAGAAAAACATGAACAACATGCCATCACAAATTTCAGTGACTGAAATGGCCATTCTGAACATGCAGCTCCAGTGCTTTCTTTTCAAGTTCATATAATACATAATGTATTCCTGAAAGGCTTCAGGAAATCATTATATGTTTTAAGACAGCTCAGCTCATTTTAAAGACTGCAGGCACTGGTTGCCTCCTGTGGAAGTTTTTCCACTGTTTAATTACCATCACAGCAAGGAAAATGCACCTTATTCGAAGATTGATTTTTTTCTTATTTCAACTTCGAGTCACTTAATCTAGTTTTGCTTATGTCAGCAATGTTCTACCACACTGGTAAAACATCACTTTGTCTATGAAGAGCAAGCAATTCTCAATGTTATCTTTAGTGAAAAGAGTATTTTATGTATTTTGGCTACACATTGTAAAGTTTATTTCCTGGTTTTGAATGACTTGCTTAATTAATACCTAATACTGCAAAATGTTCTCTGCCATCTGCGTGATGGTTTTACTGTTGGCCTTGACATGGGATACAAATGTCAAAAAAAGGATACTGACTGCATTGATTCATAGGGGAATTCTAAATGGAGAAGCATTTAATTGACAAGAAGCCTGACTCTTTTGAACTGGCTAATCTGAATAGACCTCACAAGAATAATTTTGTCCCTGGTTAGATATGGTGTAATGTGAACACATGTATGATGTTTTGATATATGACAGTAAACGCTAATTGTTGGTTGCAAAGATTTCTATTACTAGTCAATCCTTCATTTGATCAAGTACTTTGAATAACCTGTCTTGGAACTGGTCAAACAGTATTAAATTAAGAAAAAAAAACAAAAAAGAAAAAACATAATTCAATATATTTTTTCATGCTTTTTTCCCTTCTTTGTTTTTTAATTAATTTTTAGATTTTCCTTATATTATATTCATTGATGCTTAACGAAATATTGAGATGTCTAGGAAGGAGGTTTAAGAAATAAATATTTATTCTAAACTGCTGTCAGTAATACTCATTGACTCTCTTGTCACAGTGACAGTTTATTTCCTTCACAGAGTGACACATTCAGAGAGTGAGGTGAGATTTTTATGTCATTGGATAATAGAAATGTGATATAGAAAAAGTGATTTTTTTTGGAAAGAGATTGTTCCTTTCTGCCCATGTTCTATTGTGAGCAATTAAGTAGCAAGAAGTTATGCATCTGTTGCAGAGCAAATGTTCCTTCATTCCAATCCACAATAGCAGTACAGAGGGAAAGCTCAAATTCTTGTCCTTTTAAGAACAAAATAAAAACTATTACATATTTAAAACTATTGATGGTCAATCTAATTATACATAATTGCAAATTACCATAGAAAGTTCAAAGGAATCATTCCTTTCTTTCTATTTTTTTTCTCCCCCTGTGGCAATACTACTTTTCTCTAATGACAACAGGCTTACATAACAAAAAGCTATTTTCCCACCCCTTTAAATATGTTGACACAACTTACCTAAGATAGAATTTTAAGAGATTTCTGAATGAAGAACTCTTCTTTTAATAAAAGCTGTAAAGACCTGAAAATTAAAATTGATATCACCCATAAACTAGATTATAGTGTGAATAGACCAAGTAGTCTGCTTAATAACACTTCAGCAAGGGTGTCAAGCTATCCATATAAAAGACATTTTCACGTATGCACTGTCCTGTACATCCTAGTTCAAGCACTGTAGTTTGTCAAGAGGCTCTTGTTCTAGAGCATTTGGCACTGAATTCAAAGTTTGATAACCATTATTGAACTACTGCAAACATTCTCTAACATTTAAGAGTATTTTGAAAATGGTGTTCATATTTTCATTTGGCTGTGGGAAAAGACTAGGAAGCATAAAATAGCACCATCATTTGAAAGCAGAACTACTTCACGGCACTGAAACCTTTTCAGAAGGGATTGTTGACATTACTTACACGGTTTGCTATTCTTTTACTATTTACTTAGTGAATAGAGGAGAGCTTGATAGCGTTGAAGAGGTGGTAAATTAGTCCTTCCCTTATGGTTAACTGAATGTGCTAAGAAACAAAAATTTCCATGTAAAAGAACATATTAGACAGAGAAAAAAGTAATCCCTGATTAAACACGTAGGTCAAGCAGAGATGTTTCTGTGAAAAGCAGGCTGCTGGCAGGACTTGGGGAGACAGAAATAAACTCTTAGGTATCATAAGGGAAGACTATGTACAGAGCAATAGGTAAAGTGATTTGAAAGCCTTTTGGTTTTCTTATCTTACTGTTAACTTTGAGGCTTCTCTCCACAAAGAATCAACTGCTTGAGTAAATATTCCAATAACAGTTGGATTCCTACATATTTACATTTGTAACTTTTGAAATCCTTCAAGGAATGGGTCTGGATAGATTCAAAATGAGGTCTGATTTGAAGTGCTGTCAGAGAAAGTGATTATAACTCTTATCAAAAGATTCCCTATTCCACACCAACAAAATATACTTTATTATTGTTGGGTTTTGCTGTGTTACTCTAGGGCTTTCAATTTATCTTTCTCAGATTTTGGGGAATCAATATTCCCTGAAAATAGTTTTTTTGTGTAAGATCACTGAATTGCCCTAAAGACCATCAAATAGGGGTATTCTGAAAGACCCAGTTCTCAGAATATTTGAACTGGTATGTGCTTATTCTGGGATAAATAAAGGTCATAAATAAGAAAAGAACATTTATTTCTTCAATTAAATTACCTTTTCACACTATTTTATTATTGCTGGTAAATTATCTGCAAAGAAGAATAAAGATTCATCTTAGCTAAATGCATTTACAAGACATTTTGATGCATAAAATTTTTGTTACAACTGTCAAACAGTTTGCTGTAGCATGCTTTTGAATATATGTTGCCTATAAATCACATAGCCTTGTACTTTAAATGAAAAGCTTTTGTATGTTTGAGCCTGTAGACAATCACTTTCCCACTTAAAAAGTTATTTAATTTAGAAAATGATAGTGTTTTCTTGGCTATTCTCCTATTCCAGGCTAGATACAGTGAAACAGATCTTCTTGGTATAAGTTAACACGTTTCTTGAAAAGTCATCCTTTTGCTAATATGCAGTAGAAAATAATTTCTATTTTTCACATCAGTTAAAACAATTTTTTGGTGTAGAATTTAAGGAACAATTCAAAAATATATATTTGTAATGTCTGCATAGGGGTGCTTTTGAGGACATTGCTTATGCCCATTATAAGAGCATTTTTGTGACTAAATATCTTTAAAATATTTTACTGCCCACATAAAAATACATTGATCAAAATATTTGAATCATAGTTTAAATCAAAGCTACTTTGATGCATATGCATACATAGATATAGAATCTTTTAATGCCATCTTTAAAAAGATAATACTATAATCAGTAAAAATGAGCTCTTGAAAGACTCCAAATGAAAAGAAATGCACAATTATAGAGAAAATATTATCATTTTTCCTCCACATTGTATATAGCTATGGAGACAAAAAGAAGATGAACTAGAATATTATATAGTATAATACATACAAACATAGTATAATATTATACAAACTCTCATTCTCAGACATAAGGAGGTAAAACAAGTATGATTTAAACCTTAACTTCAGTTTCCCTACTTTTATGGATTTAAGCCTGACCATTAATGCCCTTTTTGTGATTTAATTTCTTCCACAAATAAACTTAATTGCTTACTATGTCGTATAATGTTCAATAAAGCAAAGCAATGAAGCAAAAAAGTAGCAGGACCTCTTAAAAGGGCTAAAATGAAACTTATGAAGACAAGAGTGAGTAATGCCTTGGTGCTAATTACAGTGGTATAGCCAGAGCATATAAACAGTGTGAAACCTCATTAAGCTCGATTAAAATGTGGGTTTTGAATTTATCTGGTCAGAGACATGAATAAAAAAAGTGTAGTTTTATTACCCTCCACTGTCAACCTTTGCTTCTCAGTGGGGAATATTGTCATAGGGTTGGGCTACCAAATAATGTACAATGAATGAAGGTTCTCTTTCAAGCTTTAAAGTGCAAAATACATTTTATGCATAATTTACAAGAAAAATAATTTGTGTTTTAATGTTTGTATACCTTTACAAAAAAGATATTAATAATAATATTTGCAATTAAAAAAAAATAGAAAGGAAATTTTTAATCATACTTTGAGAGTATTCGAGCAGAAATTAGGAATTTTACTTGTTCTGTGGCCTAACAATTTCTGTACTCTCATATATAAAAATACACCTCTGAATCATCATTTCTCTGTCAGTCTCTGCAAACTATATACATAGGTCAAAATCATTGCACAAAAAATAAATGACAATTACTATTATCATTCTTTTATTTAGTAACTGGGTGGCTCATCTTCCCTGGGCAAATTAGGCATATGCTAAAACAGTTATGACTGCTCTTATTAACAGTACATTACTGTGCATTAAACATCTATTTCCCCATTTAGTAAATGTGATGGGACACTGAAAAAATGGGACAATGGTCAAAGGAGATGGGCATGTCCTCTGATAAATTTTAATGAGAACACTGATTGCAATAAAATAAAGGTAATAAATCAAGAATATATGTCCCCATCTTTGCAAGTCATAAGCATATATTTAATTTTAAAAAAGCAATTCCACTGATTTTTGCAAATTTAGATTAAAACCTCTTTTATGCACCTTCCATACTCTTCTAAGAGCAGGCAAAGCAGCTGACTCCGGCTTCTGAAACTAATTCTACATTTTGTCTACAGCTGCAGTTATTTGCTTGTCTTTGAGACAACTAGTCCAAAAGCTGGAACAATGTCATATAGAGTGCAGAAAAGGCCAGTGTTGTTCTGAGATCCAGCAGTAATTTTGAAGTTATTGGCATTCTACCAGCTCCTAGAGACTAAATGTTTTCATTTTTCCAAAGGTATGTTAAAGGTTTTGATATTTGAATGTGCCTGGATATACCTGCTGGGACACAGCTCAGCTTTCAGGTGATCTCTGTGCTTTACATTTAGTGCATTAAACTGCAGTGTACGAATTTATGGAATAAACCTGCACCTTGGCCTGGTTAGCTTGCAGATAATACATGAATAGGAATAAAGGAACTAAACAAGTAGTCAATTACTACTTAATGGCAATTCTTTTATGGCAGTTCTTTTAAATAATGCTCAGTCCTGATGTATTCTAGCTCTACATTCATTTAAACCAGAATTAAACATAGTTTTTGAAACATAACTAAAGCAAAATATTTTTTTTATACTTTGCCTCTAGCTAAAAAAGTTTCTTATGTTTCTGCACAAGAATGAATGAGTAGCACTAGAAATTTCAAGTCTAATATTTATCCAAAGGAGATCAAAGTATGGGTGGAAAGTATGACTTTGCTGTATTGACATTAAATGTCTCTTGAGTCAAGAATAACAGTGGGAAATAAAACTAATGTATAAAGAATAATGCTTAACAGTTATTTTTTTCTTTATTTATAATGGCCTTTTTTTTTATGTTCCCGAAGTACTCAGGATCAATGTTTTTAATAAGGGCAAATGTTTAAATTTGTTACTCAACTAGTCTGCCTGAGACCAACTAACTTTCAGAACTGTCAAAGTCTGTAGATATATAAATATTTATATATTAACATATTAAAAATATATGCAACTATATTTAAAAACTCTCATGCAGGTATTTTTGAAAAAAAACAACAAAACCCACAGTTTCACTCCATTTCTGGATCTCCACTAAACATCTCTAGGAACTCAGACGACAATCTCAGGATATACTGCATGAAAACTGCCTGAGGAACTATCAGATTATAAAAGTTGGTACACATCAATATGAGGTTTTTCCATAATTCTGTGGTTGTTGAGTCAGTGCCACCATTAGTTAAAGTACCAAAATCTAATATTTACACTGTGCCCAGAGCCAGCCATACTAAGACTGAGCTGAGCTCATACCTACTATTTGGAAGACTGGAATCTAACTATAAATCTTCTCATCTCTCTCTGACAGTGTATTTCAGTATTAAATGTTCTTCCTACTTTGTACCTGTACATATCATGAGTAAAAATTCTAGATTTATTTCTTAGAGAATTATTATATAGATGACTCTTCTTAGATGTTGATTACAGTTACAATTTAGTTTTTAGCATTTTCCTATCAGTATTACAATTTATTGTTTTAGGTATGCTTCCTCATTTTTAACAAAGACTTCTGCAGAAAATAATTTTAAATTCTTTTAGAATTTTTATGCTGTCAACCTTAGAGCTGCCTTCTCACAACATTAACCATATTAAAACAAAAATAAAGAAGACAGAATTTAACTTTTACCTTTAATTTTCATCTTAAGTTCAGCTTCATCAGCAATGACTGTTGAAGACAAAGAGTGCAGGAAAAGGAGCCCCTTCTGATAAAGGGAGAAAAAAAAAAGAGAAAAAAGAATCCAACCTTTGCACTGCCACTCTGTGTTAAATGCGGGTGGAAAATGAGACAATGGAAAATAGAGGTTTAGTCTTGCAGATGTCCGAACAGCTTCTAAAGGTGCTGACTATGGCCCTTTGGCCATTCAACACGATGGATGTAAAAGACGTCCTGTAAAAGGGTTCTAGGCTGAAAGTACTTCATTTCTAAAGGCTACTGGCAAGCCAACTCAAGATTTTTTTTTAATTGCATCTGTTCCAAAACAGCCTGATCTCTGTTGTTCTGAGAGCCGCATTAACTGCACAAATCTGTGCCCAGGGTATTCCATTCACAATGAATCCTCTAGCCACAAAACTGCATTGCAAAAAGTAAATTTCTTTTGTTTTTGTTCTTTTGTTTTTCCTATCCTTTTTCTTCCTGTTTTACAATACAACCTGATCGATATGAGCATTAAACAGTGGCAAATTTTGTCCCCTCCCACACAGAATCTCAAATATCACTGCAAAGAAATGTTTGGCTCTTGCTTACCATCACAAATAGGATCTGGCTGAATGCCTACATAATCAATGCAAATATTTTCAAAGCTTCTTTGTGAACTATATCGGTGTCTTAAGATTTAATAATGAGATCAAAACATGGGAAGCTATGCTAGTATCATAAACAATGTCACTGATGATTGATTTCAAGATCTTGTAATTATCTCATCATCACAACTAATCCCCACAAGCTTTTCTAATTTTCCCACTCTTCTCTTCCCCAGTGTGTATGGTCATAGGGTCACTCGCCCCCAAAATTCCTGCAATAATGTTGTTCTGTTTTTTTCCCTACGTGAATATAATATTTGGTAGGAACACCAACAACCTACTTTTCCTCAGTTATAAATTTAACATGTAAAGATGTGCATTCATAGCTAGGAATTTGAACCCAGGTGGTGGAACTTTTTATTATATCACGATAAAAATGGGTAGAATTTGTTGGGTTTTGTTTCCATTTCTTTAAGCAATGTCTGTATTTGTTTAGAAGCAAGAAACAGCATGCCTGTAGTGTTGTAGAAAAAGGTTGCATTTTTTATTCTATTTTTATTATGTTGTTTTGGTTTTTTTTTTATTTTCACAGAAACAACCTTTATACCACAGTTTGCAATCAGTGAATATAAGTATTAGCAGCAATTAGACCCAACTAATTATCTTATCACAGAGGAAAAGGTTAGAATTAAGTTTCTTCATTGGACACCTGCTGTGTAGATAATTAAGTATCTCTATGGTTTCTTTTATTACTGCATTCAATAATAGCTAAATACCAGGGAAACTAGCCATAATCAGACATGATTTGAGGAGATATGAGGCAGAGAGAAAAGATAGAGATGAACAATGTATTCAAAGGGAGGTACTAGGGCCTAGATTTTTTATTTTAAATGCAAACTCTGTCAGGTAGAGCTGTGCAGATAGCCAAATAGTAACATAACCAGGCACCTTAAAACATGGAGACAAGAACATTCTCTAAAGGCATCTTGGGTTACACTGTGGGGCATTATTTTCTGTCATGTCTTACTCTATCCCTCTGTCCTTTCCTGATAATTACTCCAGTGGCAGCCAGTATCATTGTCCATACTCTTGTGCTGTCCTTCCAAATAAATTTTTACTTCCTGCGTATGTTTAGATTACTTGTTTCTAATTAAGCTTCTCATTTTCCCTGGAGAACTGAACTGAGATGAAATTTGTGATAAAAATATAATTTACCATCTATTATAAACGCTTTCCAATCCCATGGTCATCTAATATGTATTGACTTTAAATCTTCAGAAAAACACTAATCTGCTATACATATAGCTATACATATACATCTGCCGTATAGCTAAGCAGCACACTCAGCTACTCACAATGATGAAGGTCTCACTAATTACAAGATTCCTGAATGGTATATTGAGATAGGCAGAAGTTTTTTGCATATTTTTCTAGAAAGCAAATCTCCATACTCTAACCCAAACCTGAATGTTAAATAGATGAGATCTTTTCCTGATAGTTTTCGAAGACACCAATGTCTTTCCTTCCCCTGAGTAACCAAAACATCTGTGATAGCTTGCTTGCTATACGCCTAAAAATTATGTTGAGGTCAAGTTTCTAAAGTATGTGTACTGAACCTTACATAGCACAGTGAGAACAATATAGCACCATTCTGAGTTGATCTTTTAGTCTCCAGCATTAATATATATGAATAGTAATAATAATAATTCACCAAAATCACTAGGAGAAATATTTTCAGGTAACAGTAATACCACCTGATAGCTTCAGATTGGATTCTGCTTTTTTTACTTTCTCATTATTATAACTTAAAATAAGGATAGAATAATGGAATTTTTTTTAGGCTGGAAAATAACTTTATGGTTATTGCATCCAAATGTAAGCCCAGCACTGCCAAGCCCACCACTAAACCAAGTCTCTCATCACCTCATATACATGTCTCTTAAATACCTCCAGGGATGGTGACTCCGCCACATCCCCGGGCAGCCTGTTCTAGTGCTCGAAAAATCTTTCCGTTGAGAAGTTTCTCCTTATGTATGATCTAAAGATCTTCTGAAGCATCTTGGGGTAATTTCTCCCTGTCCTGTTGCTTTCCATTTGGGAAAAGGAGACAGACCCCTACATTACCGCAACCTCTTTTTGAGTTGTTGAAGAGAGTCATAAGGTCCCTGAGCCTTCCTTTCCTTTGTGTCTAAACGACCACAGCTGCCTTAGCTGCTCCTCACAAGACTTGTGCTCCAGACATTTCCCCAGCTTTGTTGCTCTTCTTTGAATGACCTTCAGCACCTCAATGTCTTTTTCATGGGGAAAAGCAATCATGGGATTCAAGATGTGACTTCACTAGTCCAAACTGAGTAAAGAGTTCAGGAAAAATCTGCAAGCTTCAGGATATAAGTGAATGTAGGATTATACTCCTACAAATACAAGACACCAAAGTTCAGTTCTATAATTAAAAAAAAATCCCTCTGATAATTTTTATTGTCAGTCCACCATAATTATTTAAAATGAATAAAAAGGAGTGACCTTTGGAATTTTTCTCTGTTAGTTAAGGATAACTTTGCATAATGCTTAAAAAAAATCACAACCCAACATAATCTCATTAGATTTGCAGTCAGAAGCAATTCCTTAAAAAGATTAAATATAGCCAGAAGCTACTGTGTGATATAAATTCCATTGAAGACAGATAAAAACTAAGGTCAAAACTTTCAAATCTTAGTTTCTAGGACAGATGCCTATAAATTTTTTACATCCAAAAGAAAGTTACTTGCTTTTCAGTACTGCTCCACTAATTTTCCAAATTCTAAATAAAGTGAAATTACCAGCTATGATGTCAGTTACTTTTCTATTCAGAGTGCATAGTTTTAGTGTCTCCTTTGTGCAAAAACTCACAATAATACAGCATGATTTTTATACACAACGTGAATTGGACTCAAAAATTGGGATATCATTTTAACACCTTATCATCCATATTCAATGGCCAGCACCACTACTACTTGTTAAAATTGCACTTTACTGAGTTTTATAATCACTGTTATATATGAGACTCCCAATTATATTCTCACTATCAGTCTTTCTATCCCAAAGTCTTTCATAAATTTTGAAAGTAAAAAGTCCATATAATTGGCCTAATGTTCCCTCTTTCTGAAATGGTAACTGGTCTGGAATCATGCAGAGATACCTGAATTTCTTCAGAATTAAATAGGTCTGTTCATGAAAGCCCCATGGACATGCCATTATGGTCTTGCATGAAGTGAAGTGGTTTAAGGAAAATGATAATTTGTCTGAAATAATACCTTTAGGATATAACATCATTTGATATTTTCATGTTCCTGTTAATAGATATTAATATGCCTGTATTGAACACCTAGCTTAAAAAAAAAGATCTTGTTCTTCTACAGAGGCCATAGGCATCTACATTGGAGCTTAGGAAGCAGTAAAACAAAACAGTCCAGATGTCATAATTCTTAAGCCTACAATACATCTGATATTTCAATTCTACAAGTGGTTTAAATTCTGACTAGTTTTTACACTGAATTATTTCAGTTCGTTCTCAGAAACAGGGCTCCTGAGAATAACAGACATATAGCTACTAGATCAAAATGTATGAGTCAGAGATGACCCTCTGCTCCTTACACAAGACAAGCATCTCTTGGTGAATGCTCTAGATCATGTGTAATGTGTGACAGCCATCACTATTTTAGGCACTCTCAGCTGCAGCACTGCTATGAGATTCAGGCTTTGCCCAGTGAAGAGTAAGAGAGGTACATTATACAGCTGAAAGCCTTGAGTGAACTTAGCAAGCATCATAGCAATGTCACTGAAGGGGTGGGCAGTTATGAATAATTACTCTTTCCAAAGGAATACAGCCATACCGCAAAATACTTAGTCTTCATAATTTTTTAGTCTTCTGGAATATATTGTCAGAAATAAAAGGAAATACAGAAAATCTCAGTAGAGTTTATAGCTACTGCATACTTCAAGCATTTCAATCTCCGTTCTAATTGTGTCTTGTTCCAACAGACTGTGCTCACAATCTTGACTACACACTGCCCTTCTATTTTCCTATAGGTCTGTAATTTGGGGTTTGTCTTTTGGGCTTGTTTGAGTTTTTTCCTTAGTAATCAGGTGATGCAGGTAACTTAATAGCATCTTCATTCTTTAAACAATATCTGCAGTGAAACCATGGCAGTTTTCAAACATTTTTATATGAACCAGTGAAAGGAATTTCAAAGAATAAAGACAGATTTTCCCATATGAATTACTGTTGACTGATTCTATCAATAGGTATGATCAGCTCCTACTGGAAGATCATCAAAAGTCTTTTAAATTGAAAAGAAATTATTCTGCTACATGTTGAGGGTCATTATCAGTTCCCACGAGAACAAAGACTCTTAGATTGTTTCTACCTTGAAATATGCAACAAGGATAGAAGTCCTTATGTTTCAATTAATGAAGACAAACAGGTTTCCTGGGGAAAAAATATAATCAAACTCTAACTGACTAAAAAAATAGAAGGAAAAATAATGCAAATTTGCAGTGCAACATCTATTATAGGACACCTATATCTGTAGTCATTCTTGGTTACCTGCTCCACGTTCTGAAAGTGGCTTATTAATAAAAAAATTACCAAACTACATGGAATTACATCAATTTTCTCTGGAGTTCTGGAAATTTCTTTGTCAATAAACCAATGAAATAGAAACAGGGCTTTTAGCTTCTATTTTTTTTATTATGTAAAGTATATTTTGGCATCTTACTAAACACATCTGAAAGGTTTCTAGATGGTAGTTAACCCTCTCCCCATATTATGATTCACAGTTTTGCTACTCAAGTTGAAAAAAAAGCCTAAAATTAATGTTTTCAGACATCCTTGTCATACACTATTGCCTTGCAATAGTTATTATTATAGAGATTTCTTTTCCAGTATTTCCAATAATCTTTCCCAATCACTAATTGAATTTTTTTATGTCCCTGCATAGGAGAGGACCTTAACTCAGATATCCTTCTTCTTCCTTTTGAGGACTGAGTACATGTAAGTTCTTCTGAAGCAAAAAACTAACAGTGTGAAAGATTATAATTCAGTAAGCAATGATCTGACAAACTTAAATTCTATCCTAGATCAACAAAAAGCAGGGCCTTTCATGAGTTTTAGATGAAGGATGTTCTGGATGGCTTCCTGAATGGAATTTTAAATCTTTCACTCTTTTAAATAAATTGGTTGATTGTAAAGATGTACAGTAATGCATTGATTGAAATCTTTACTAATTTACTACTATTGGGCCAGCAGGAAAGGGGAAAAAAATTATAAGAACTAAATATTACATTAAAAAAAAAATCTCTATATCTGTGAAATTCCTGAACTTTTTGAAATGGGGTGTAACACTTTAGGGTCTGGTTGTATTTTTGTTGTTAGTGGTGGGGTTTGTATGTTTGTTTGTTTTATGTTGTTGTTTTCTAAGTTCTTATTACAGCAATGCATGGGAGATTTAAACATAATCAGAAAAAAATTAAAACAATTAATATTAATGATGAACTTCTGGCTCTCCACAATCTATCTAATGACTGATAATAGAAATTCGA
>JAYDZK010000001.1:60625990-60659527 GCA_034509185.1 Euphonia xanthogaster | reverse complement strand
CTCTTCCGATCTATATCAATGTAAATCTAAATATAAATATATGTTCACTCACGTTCATACTGTCATATAAGTATATTCAAACATAGGCTACTGATTTTGCATATGTATGAAGTAATAGTCAACATTGGAATATAAAAAAAATCAGATGATTTAAGGTATTGCCTGAACTGAATCTAAGTTCTGTCAAACTGAAGCACAAAACAGAAAAATAACACTTTTGATACTTTCATTTAAAGTTATCTCTCTGTAGATTTAGAAACAGCAACTAAGTGATTGGAGGAAACAGGTGTCCTTTACATTGAATCTAGCTGCTACATGCAAAATTACACACTGTTATAGTTTCACATGTCATTAAATTTTTGATGTATTTTAACTATTTTTGAAGAAAACTAAAAATTTGACAAAAAACTTAAAAAGTTAATCTAATAGTACCTATAATTTAATCCGTGTGGCTAGCCAAAATCATAGAAATATAGAATCATTGAACATTGAAGTTGGAAAAGGCCTCCAAGATCATAAAGCCCTTTATCTGAACACCACCATGTCAATTAAGCCACAGCACTAAGTCCCATGTCCTGTTGTTTCTTGAACACTTCCAGGGATGGAGGCTTCACCACTTCCCTGAGAAGCCCATTCCAATACTTAGCTACCTTTCAGTGGATATATTCTTCCTGATGTCCTATCTGAACTTCCCTTGGTGCAGCTTGAGGTCTGTTGCTCTCACCCTGTTGCTGGTTGCCTGAGAGAAGAGGCCAATCCCCACCTCACTACACCCTTCCTTCAGGGAGCTGTAGAGAGCAGCAAGGTCTCCCCTGAGTCTGCTCTTCTCCAGGCTAAGCACTGCCAGCTCCCTCAGCTGCTTCTCATAGGACCCACTCTCTAGACTCTTCACCAGCTCCAGTGCCTTTCTTCTCTCACTGAGGATGCTCCAGCCCCTCAATGGCTTTCTTGAGGTGAGGGGCCCAGAACTGGATGTGGGACTTGAGGTGTGGCCCCACCGGTGCTGAGTGCAGGGGAGCAATTCACTGCCTTAGTCCTGCTGGCCACACCGGTGCTGATACAAATGCCAATGACCTTCTTGGCCACCTGGGCACACTGCTGGCACGTGTTCAGCCAAATGAGTAATTTAATCTTTAGGAGATTCCTAAATAAAAAGAGCATAATTTGGGAGCATTAATTGGGGTATTGGATTGTAAATTCTGCTAAAGGGTCTACTTTGCTTAACTTAGGTTTCTAGTTTGCAACTGAATTTCAGCTGTGTAATAAACAGAAATTCCTAAATTAGGCACCTCATTTTTGCATACAGATGGGTGGACAGGGCAGGATGAGTTAAAAGCCTCAACAGGAAGATTTATCTAGTTGTGGTAGGTACTGCATTCACTATTTAGATGTACATGACTGTCAAATCGTAGCATACTGAAACCTAAAATAGGAAAACTGAGTCACAAAATGTTTCCAATAAAACTTATTAAAAGCATATCCTTTTTTAAACCAAATATTTGCACAAGATACTGTAGTGGCCTTTTCTTAGGCACATAGTTAGACAGTGTAATAACATATGGTGAAAGTGAGTTTAAGTTCTCCTTTAGTTAAAATTGTTTCACGCATTCTTTTTTAATTAATTTGGTGTTGAAGAAATAAACCTGTTGTGAAGTAGGAGCTGCCATGACAGCATAGAGCAAGACATCACTGTGGAACAGTATGGAACATGATCATGGCCAGAAACAGCTGGAAGGGAGCCATGGTGAGTTCTGCACATTCTTTTGTGTTACCACTTCTACGGGTAAATGCAGCAGAACAAATCGTGTCTGATGAGAATTGGCATGTGCAGAAAATGTGGCTTCTCCAAAAGCTTCACAGAGTTCCAGTCGGGAAATAGAGATTATCCCTCACAATATTTCTCTGTTATGTTGTGGAAAGCTTATCCTATATCTCCCAGTTTTTGCTCATGTTTTTGGTTTGGCTTCCTTTGGTACATCTGCAGATCTCAAAACAGGTTGAAAACATTTACCTACTAATTGTCTCCATTCTACACTATATTCAGTTTTACTGGGAATCTCTCTCTAAATTTGGAGGCTGTATAGAGTTTATTTTTATTGTGTATTTTTGTTTGTTTGTTTTCTGATAGAATTCAAATACCATGACATACCATAGAGAGCAATGTTTCTTACTGTTTGGTCGCATCCAAAATCCGTGAATTTCTGACAGCCTTGCTCAAAAAGAGAAACACTCAACATTTGGCAGATCCACAGTTAACTAAATCCTAAGTTATATATGAGTTTAAATATCAACATGAATACATAAAGGAAAAACTATAACATATTCTCATGGTTTAACCCCAGCAACCAAGCTCCATGCCGCCACTTACTGACTCCCAAGTTAGTGGGAGTGGACTGGGGAGAGAATCTGAAGGGTAAAAGTCAGAAAACTCATTGGTTGAGATAAAGATAGTTTAGTAGGAAAAGCAAAAGCAGCACACAAGCAAAGCAAAGCAAGGAATTATTTCACCACTTGCCATGTTAAAGCTGTTCAGCCATCTCCAGGAAAGCAGAGACGCATCACAGGTTATGGAGACTTAGCAAGACAAACATCATCGCTCCAAACATCTGCCCTGCTTCCTTCTTTCCCTTCTTTATATATTGAACAAGATGTCACATGATCTTGATTATCCCTTTGGTCACATGGGACCACCTGTCCCAGCTGTGTCTTCTCCCAGCCTCCCATGCACCCCCAGTCCACACTTTGCCGGTATGGCGGCCGGAAAAGCTGAAAAGTCTCTGTGTAAGCCCTGCTCAGCAATAACAAAAACATCTCTATATTATCAACCTTGTGTTCAGCACAAATCCAAAACACAGCCCCATACCAGCCACTGGGAAGAAAATTAACTCTCCCCCAGCCAAAACCAGCACATACATTCTGTCTCTACCTCTGCCTGCCAGGGGCACACAGCAAGCGCTGGAAATTTGTCTGACTGTAGGCACTGAAAAAGGTAGACAGCAAGCAACACATTCTGCCACATACTGCTGACCTAAGATAATTGTAATACCAGTTTGGGAATATGGGGTCTGAGGTTTCAAAAAATGAATCTAAAATTACCTGCAGTGTTGACCAACCTTTCTCTTCAGGAAAATAAGAAAGAGTAAAGGCCAAAAAAACAGAGAGCAAACAATTGAAGCAGAATGATGGCAGAGCAAGGAAGCCAGAGAGAAGGCAAATTCATACAGCTGGACACAACAGGGAGAGTACTGGTTTATGAAAAAGTCCAATATCTGCAGAATTAACACACTGTGTACAGAGATGTGAGCCATGAGAGTGCTGTGTTTGGGGCACAAGCAATACAAATGAAAATTCTCTTTGGAATAGAAAGAAAGCCATGCAGTTGACAGAAATACTTCTTTCTGATGTATTATGCTCTTTCATAAAAAACTGCTTCATTGAATATAGGCAGTGTGGTGCTACTCCAACATGATCCATGTAAAATATTAACACAAAAACATCACATAAATTTTTGCCTGCTGTATTAGTTTCACTGTATGTAAAACAAATTCTTCTTCCCTTTTACGATTAAAAATAAAGAGATTCTCCAAGAGTTAGAGATCTATGATAACACAAAATAAAAAGATATTTTTTTAATTAAGGAAATACAGTTCAGCATGAGTTTAAAATCCCATCAGTAGTGGCCAAATCACTCTGAAAATACTTGTATGATGTATGAATTGGTACATTTAGTATTAAATGTATATTAAGAAAAACCCAACCAAAACACAAGACTTCAGGAATTCAATTTATAATGATGTGCAAGATGTGCATAAAGAAAAAAGTGTTTAAAAGTGGCAGGTTCTCTTCCCGAAATTAGCTGGAATTCTATTAAATTTGTGGAGCTCCTTTTTCATATTTGATCTGCTGAGTATGCTTAGTTTTCTAGAATGACCAGTTTTATCACATTACAAATAAGCCTACAATTTTTACCATGATAAAATCAGATTAAATATTCTCCACTGTTCTTCTCCTCAATCATAAAAAAGATGCATATATAATCTAAAGTATTATCTATGGGTTTAGTCAACTTTAAATATTCTTATCTCATGATCTTAGTCACTTAAACTATCACTTTTATTCTTTTCCTGTTTATGTTTGTTCAATTATCTGTTTTATTCCTTTAAAACTATACAGAAAACTGGCTGTGTTTAGTTTAGAGATGCTGTTATGAACTGTCATCTGCTTACTAATGACTAGACTACCTTACCCTCTATTTCATCCTTTTCTGAGTCTATTGATTATTCTATCGATTTATTCATTATGTGCTTGCTCTTTTGGACTTGTAATAGAATGTGCCTTTTATTCCTTGTTTCCTTAGGTTTGCTTAGACACAAACATTGTTTTATTGTTTGTTAGACACAAACAATAAAAGCTGGCAGTGTTCTTATTGAAAAGTCAGCCCTTTAGATTTTATTCTGTGATTAGTAATTGATCACCAATAAAGATTGTTTTATCTTTGCCTAAAAGACAAAAGAGATTAAATTTGAAGGAGAAAACCTGTGACATTGTCACTGAAAGAGAAAGAAGGAAATGGAGTGATGCAAGAACACTCTATGGAAAATATTTATAACACCACCATTTAAAATGGGGTCTTGGATGTCATAAACTATAATTTAAAATTCTGAAGAATTAAAATGACCCAAATTTAAAATATCAGCTACAAGTCATATATCAACACAGTCTTCTAACTGTGGTCAAAAAACTGACTAATGTAGTATGTACCAGGCACTGCAGAAGCTAAATGGTATAATGTAAATAAAATACATGGGGAAAAGAACAGAGATAAAATATATAGTCACTGATGCTACAGAAACAGAACAGGAATGCCTTCATATGTTGAAAATCCCACTGAATTCATGAGTGTGCAGAAAGGTCTTGAACTTAGCCAAATAGTCTCTGAAACCTTTTTCCCTTTTCTCCTCAGAGAAGATATTATTAATAACAAAGCTTGAAAATAACAATAACAGAACTTGATAGGAAAGCTACTTGCTTTAAAAATGTATCTTTTTTAGTTTAAGTATGAGTGAAATGTTCTTAATGATTTCTACTGCTGCTCAATGCATGTGGTAAACTTTATGAAGCCTTTATCCCCTATCCTCTTTCAAATCCTCCAAATCATAACCAGGCCTTCTGTTTTTTGTTGAACAGTTGCCTATAGTTTTCACTGTTATCTCAGTTACTTTCAGATATGAAAACATTAAACAATCTGACTCTCAGATAACCTAATTAAGCCTAAAGAATATTATATTATTCAAATCCCCTATCTAAATATTTTAGAAATAAGCCAGAATAAAGGAAAAAATGAGATAAGAAGAAGAAGAAAAAAAAGTTTTGTAATTATTGCACTTGAAAAATTTTTTGCATCTTGAATGATACACTTCATACATACATGCAAGATCAAGCATAATGATATAATACTTACGGTTATGACAGCTTCAGAAAATTCAGTCTCAAAAATTTTTACTGAAACTTTAATTTCATCTCAATGAACTGATTCTTTCCAGAAGGATGAAATATTTTTCACAGACTGTATATTTAAAACCCAAAAGTCCTAGCCATTAAGAAATAAAAACAGATTTTGGAGTTTTTAAATCATCTTGATTTTTTCATTAAAGAGAAACAAATTTCACAGACTCAGAAATCCACTGAGAAAGTAAAATTCAATAGAGTCTGCTTTCAATAATCAGCAATAATTTCCCATGGACAGCTCCAAACATTCAATTCTTGAGAAAACCATTACTAGACAACTATTTTTATGTAACTTTACCACATTTTAGTTCATAAAATAAAGCTATAAATAAGTGCACATAATCAATAGGATTAATATTAATCACTTTTACATTTCAAAAATGAAGAAAAGAAAGACACTTTTCATAGCTTTTCTGTGTTTGCTATGTCATAACAACAACATGTTATGAGCTAGTCATAACAACAACATGGAAGAATTATTTTTTTTTCCTTTAGAGGAAATAATTCATTTTTTACAGATATATATATATATATATAAAACATATGCATACACACATGTAATGGTTTATAGAAAACTTGGTGTGATCTTTCAGTAAATTAACCATGCTTCTAGAAGGTTGGTTTGTATGTTTCTTTGTTTGACAGAGATTTTACATACTATAAACAATCTACTGGTGGATTTTGTTACTTTAAGAATCTTAAAATAAGTTTATGGGTAAAAGGGTATTTGCTACACAAACATGATTTTTTTTTTTAAGTGGATAGTCAAAATAATGTTTTAATGCTCTAGAATTCTCTAATTGTTTATATTTGTCTGATTAGTATAGAAAAAGCCTGATGAAAAGAAAAGGCAAAAATTACTGTCAGATCTTCCTCAGTATCTTCCTATTTTCTTGAGTAGTACCTTTAATCTCCCACAGTCCTTTCTAATCCTAAAGTCAGTACTTTTGGTCCTCCTCTGGAAGTGGGGTAGATGCAAGAATTTCTGATTCAGCAGCACTGCCATTTCCTTGGGTAGGAATTTTATGCCCACAGTAGCAGAATATTCTTC
The DNA here is from genome assembly GCA_034509185.1 of Euphonia xanthogaster. Lineage (NCBI taxonomy): Eukaryota > Metazoa > Chordata > Aves > Passeriformes > Fringillidae > Euphonia > Euphonia xanthogaster. Next base: position 60,652,968 of record JAYDZK010000001.1, on the reverse strand, counting down.
CCTAGTCTTATAGTCAGCTTGCTTTTCTTTTTAAATGATTCCTGCAATAATAATCTTCCTTCCCATGGGATCCATCTAAAGGCACAAAGTAGTCTCCTTCAGAATCAGCCTGGGGCTATGGATGCACTGTTATTAACCAGACACGGAATATGATACAGAAAATACACAACCACATCCATTCCATCATACCATGTACAGTACATGAGAACTGCTACAGGCTGGAACCAGCTCAGTCCAGAACAAGCTCAGGCAAATCCTGAGACCCTGTGGTGTCAGTGTAAAGTCTCTGGCCTCTTACCAGTAACAATAAAGTAATGTTTACCAGGCTGGAGCCTGCTCCTCATCTTTACCTTCTGTAAAATACAAACATAACTTAATGCTTGTAAAAGGTCACTGATATGGAAAACATGAAGAATCCCACTAAAAGAAAAGTTTCAGACACTGACCCTACCCTGTCCTGTTTTTTCACCTCTGTATATCAGTATCATTAATTTTTTTGAGCTCCATATCAAAAGGTCATGTGTTCTCACGCTCTTAATAATTTTTATAAGCCTCATCCTTCTTGCTTCTTTTACACAATCAAATCCTGATTTGCATTTATTTTGACTTTTAGTCTTTTTCCTAATGATATTTATGTGGGTTTTTAGGGAACTGATTTTAACTTTACCTTAGTTCCCTCATCAGTTCAGTCTCACTCATAGCAGGCTCAAGTTTCCACTGAAGTATTCCATCCAACCACTCTCCCACTTGTCCTCTTCAACAGGAGACTGATGTGAAAAAAGATGTGTCTGGACATAAAACACAGAGAACAATTAGCAATTGCTGTTATGGGTAAAAAGAGAAAAATAATTTAATTTATTGTCAATTGCCATAAATAATAAGTGATTTGTGTATTGGGAGACAAAGAAGACAAACAATAAAACACAATTTTTTGCCACTTTTCCAGGCTTAGCTTCATTCCCAGGTTCTGCTTCACTGCAAACAACTCTCTCAGTATCTGCAGCACAGCGGGTTGGGGTGAGGACATAGTTTATTTTTTTGTCTTCTTCCTTTTCACATTTGTCCTGTGCTCCAGGATTGGTTCTCCACAGGCTGAGTAATTTCAGAGGTGTACCAGCTCAAGCAAGGTCTTATTCATGGATCACAGTCCCTTCAGAGGAGTGCTTGTTCTGCCCTGGAATGCCTCTTCCTTGATGAACTGACCACATCTGAATAACATTGCTGCTTCATAGTTAGTGTCAAAGAAGTTTTCTTGAATTGAGAAGTAAAAGCTGAAGTAAAATATAAGATAAAAGAAACAGATGTTGAAAACAAAAAATATGCAAGAAGGCAGCATTTCAGAAAAAGAATCCAAATAGTGGAAGTATTTTGAAAGTGTTTATTGATGAACAACTTTTTTATTTAGGTTTTACCGTTTTTACTGTTTAAATAAGGAGCAAGTGTATTCCAGAGCACTTTCTTTTCTCAGATCTTTTTATAAGCATTACAATTAATTATCCATGATGGGAGAAATATGAATGTAAGCTAATCCTGCATTCTCAAAAGTACCTCCTGTATATTCAGAAATTAATTGGAGTTTACTTGTTTGAATTTTTTTTTTTTTGTTTTCTTTTGAATTTCAAGGGGAAGCACAAAAATTTGAAAATATAATATTTTCTCCCTGTCTCTTCATGAAGAAATGCTGAAAAATATCTGGCTGAAGTTCTTCAAAGTTCCAGCAATATACATGTATTTAACCTTTATTGGTTTTCTGAAGTTGTTACATATGCATTAAAAGAAACTAATCAAGACAAACTTTCATCGCCTGCCCTCTGGAGATTTCCCTTGTGTATTATTAAAAGATGCATACAGTGATGTATTTGAGGGAAAAAATTCAGTTGACTGCTTTCATTTTTTATCACAACATTTTTTTTGTACTTTGCAAAACTTTCAAAATGTACACCAAAATACATTTGTCTTATTACTTATACAGTGATTTGCAGTTGTAGTTGTGATTTTATTGGCAGAAATCAATATCACTCTTGCCAGCTGATATTAGAAATATTACATGAAGTGATGAATATCTAAGGTTTTCCTAGAAGTTCTTCTCCTTCCCCTCCCAATTAAAACATAAATCATTCATCTATATATTTTCACACACATTTACATAGCTGGCTTTGTGCTAAATGTTTTCCCAGCATCTTCTGTCATTCTTTATTGCTTTGGATTTACATAATAGTCCTATATTTCAAAGATATTTGAAGGAAAATTCATCTGTGTCAAGAAAAAAAACTTTCCATCAGAAATAAGAGGGTAGTTGAAATGAAAAAAGTCAATCCAATGCATTCAATTGAATTACTAATTGCATTCAGACCTGACTTGATTTTCTACACCAGGAGCTATGCAGAATAGATAACCAAATAAATAGTCACATTGTAGCACTTTTTAACCTTTCACTAATTGCTTTTAGACTGGTTTGTGCACTCTATTTTTTGGAGAAAGAATGCATATTTTAGCAACAGTACAATGTTAATGTGTACAAAAATACTTTACCTAATGATACGTTTAAATAACATTTTTTAATTTTACTAAGATGTAAGCTGATGCAGAATTTTGGAAGGTATTTATTAAAACTATGTATGCAACAAAAATACTCAAAAATATGAACAAAAACACTTCTAAAGTGTCATCAAAGTAAGAAAAATACATTAGTTTTATGAAGGTATCTGTTTGGGTTTTTAAAATTCTTCTTTTCTGTATTCATTTCTTCCATGCTGAATAGATATCCTAAAAATTATTGGCAAACTGCATTTTATGTTATTTCTGATCAGCTGAAGATTTTCCTTTAAAATAAAGTACCAAAAAGAACATATAATTTGCTCTTAACTCCTTTAAACTTTAATGATGTTAATATTTGATTCTGGATCATTGCTCTATGAATCCTAAAGAAAGGTAACTTTCTGTTTCAAGAAACTGAGAGCAATAATGTAAATGTCACCGAACATTTCCAAGTGTGGTTTAAATTGGTATTAAACTGAAGAATAATAGGACAAAAAGTAGATAGGGCTAATACATATATGAAGATATTTCAAAGGAATAGTTCTGGAGATAAGCTGTAGATGCACAGTGCAGTTTGTCATAGGTCCTACCTGTTGTTACAAAAGGGAGACGCCTAGAATTGTGGCTAAATACCTGACTGGATAGAGAGAATGAACCTTACTAACACTGATGTAATACAAATTGCAGTAGATTTTGAATGAAACTTATTTCTGGTTGCTTGTTAGCTATTGACTTGATAAAACTTTCATGAAAGTGGTTTGACCTAGGTCTGTCATGAAAGCCCTTATTGTTATATGCGTTCATAACTTGATAGTTCCCTATAACACTTGAAACTCTTTGCATAAATACTTTGGGAAAAAACCAAAATATTGTGCCTTTTTTCAAGTACATTGATACAGTATTTAGTGTGTATTTAACTATTGTAACAGTAAATATTGCGTGATGCATTCAATTAAATTTCATACTGTAATTTCAGGCATATTAACAATTTCAGACATTAGCAATATTGCATTAAAACAAAGGACAAAATGATTAAGGTAATAATGTATTTATTGTACCAGTAATCTTTAAATTGTATTCAAAGTGATAAAAAAAGATGAAAGTCAGAACTATGGGATATTATTCTTGCCCCTGCAAGCATGTGCTTGTGCACAGGTGCACAGATGCACAGTTTCCATTAGATAGTTTTTAAGCAATATACCTTTTGTGCTGTCACCAAAGCACAAAAGGTATATTGCTTAAAAACACACATTCTTGAAACTTCTGTTGTCTCATTACCTAATTCTATTATCTTCTTTCCTTCATCTTCTTGACATCTTACTGCTGATTATTTTTTTATTATTGTTCTGTATGTCATATTGGATCTAATATTTTCTTTTCCCCTTTGATTCTCCCTTAAGCATTCGCCTAAGGGACTGAACTATGGCAAATACTGTGATTCTCCCAAGCTTAATACCACAGACAATCAGTATAATAGAATTTGTTAGATTAAATATATCAGGAACATCTGGCAAATCTCAAAGTAACACAGTTTCATATTTATTAAATAACATTATCTATTTTGATTTCATTTTTCACAGCACCTGCTCAATACACCATCTCAGTTTTTTCCTTTGTTTCATCATGAAAAAAGAATAGAAAATATAAAATACTGTAAATCCAGAAGAAAAAGAAGAGAATTTCTAAAGAAAATTAATCATCTTTCGAGTTCTATTTAATATTATACTATCTTCTTCATGTAATTATATAAGCCATCACTATCACCATAGCATATTTATTGTTTTTTAAACCTAAAGATATGAATAGGAGTAATTAATAAATATTCCTCAGTAATGATGGGTTTCAGGTACTACTCTTACAACATACACTGTATAATAAATTTGTATGCCTATTTTTATCCATGTAAAATTGAAACAAGGCTATGGAAATTTTACCAGTCAAAGGCCTAGAGAAAGGAAAAATACATACATAAATGAATGACTTAATAAACCTGAGGTTGGTTGGGGCATAGATTCATATGGGTGATGTTCAGCCTGAGAATTGAGCAAACACAGATGCCTACAGTTTCTGCCTCAGGAGAGCACAGGCTGACTCCATCTGCTCACACAAAAGCAAGTCCACCTGGGGAACCCTAAGGCATCAGACACATGCACAAGAATGGCCCAGAGACATTGGGATGCGTAGTAGGGTGATACTCCTTAAAGAAGCAGGTGGGTGGGGCTAAGGCCTTTCAATGACATTAGATGTCTTGGCATGGGTTTCCAGATGACATATATTAACGAAACATTGATACCATTTCAAAAGTAGACACATGGTCAGCTTAAGAAGTTCCTTTAGGATTTACCTATTTATCCATTAAATGAAAAGTGTAAAGGAGTTTAATACCACAAGAGTAGATATCACCTGAAATTAAAACAAAACCAAAAAAAAACCCGACAAAAAACCCCAGCAAACCAAACCAACAACAACAAAAAACTAAAACAAACAAAAAAAAAACACCCCAAACAAACAAACAAACAAAAACACTACAAAGCCCCAAACCCCTCAAATTTGAGAAATGGGTCTAGGAGTCTTCAATGTGATTCATTGTAAGCACTTAAGTGAAACAATTTGCTTTCTAGAAATGTCTGGGTTTCTCTGGTTTCTACTTCATTGAATCACATAATCATAGAACAGCTAGGTTGAAAGGGACCTCATGAGACCATCTGTACAATATTTTGCTGGAAGAGGAGCCAACATGAGCTCACCTAGCTCCCTATCCGGTTGCATTTTGAAAACCTTCAGTGATGGAGACTCTGCCATATCCTTTGGAAGGCCAAATGAATTACTGTCTTCTTACTATAAACTTCTTATCAAGCTGAAACCTCTCCAAGTGCAACTTATACCCATCACCCATTGTCCTCACTATGTGTCTCCTTGTGAAAAGAGCCTCCATCCTCTTCGTAGGAGAGTTTCAAGTACTGGTTCCCCTTGAAGGTTCTCTTCTATGAGGTGAAATGCTGTAGTTCCTTCAGTTTTTCCTCGCCAGAGTGTTTTCCAGCCTTTTGTTAATCTTCTCAGCCTTTCTCTGGACATTTTGAAGGATGTCTCCATCTTTCTTGAACTGGGGGGACCAGAACTGGAGATTGCCATTTAGGTGTGGCCTTACAAGCGCTGAGTTTCTCTCTCTCTGCCAGTAATACCCTTGTAGATATAGCCCATGGTCTGACTTGCTTTTTGTTGCTGCAGCATCACACTTGCTGACTTGTGTTCACCTGGTTCACCAGGACTCCCAGGTCCCTCTCAGCAAGGCTGCTCCCCAGACACACAGGTCCAGCCTGCATTAGGGTCCTTGGTAATGACCTCCCAGCTGCAGAACCTTTTACTTTGTCAATCTATAACCCATATCACTGTCCAGTCATCCAATCTGTACCTTGCCAATTTGTCCAGGACAAGGCTGTGGGAAGCAGTGTTGAACATTTTGCTGAAGTCCAGCTAGACAACATCCATACTCTCCTGACAAAATAGGTTAATTAGGCATAATTTTCCTCTAGTAAAACAGTGGTCCCTTTTCCCTATCACCTGAATAATTTGATTTGGAATAGTTTTAAGAAGACTCCTTAAAATACTTTTCCAGGGAATGATGTAAAACTAATGCCCTGCAGTTTCCCAGGTCTTCTTTTGGGCTCTTATTGTAGATGACATTTGTTCTTTTACAGTCATGAGAATGTCCACCCGTCTCCAGGATGTTTCAAATATTATAGGCAGTGACCTTGTAACAATATCAGTAATTTTTCTTAAACCCTAGGGGGAATTCTGTTCAGGGACACAAATTTGTGTGGGTTGGGCTCTTGCAGGAGGCCACAGATCAGTCCTGCCTTGACTACTGGTGTGTTGACATGTGCATTGCCATAGCTGCCTGATCCTGTGATCTAGTATTAAATCAATATAATTAGTAATTCTGTGAGTATGAATATGTACTTCCATAAGTATGAAGTAATAAATTAGAGCTGCATCAAAAGGTACTCCAATTGTTACATTACTACATTCTCCCAAATATATTTTATAAAAAAAATTATACATATATTTAAACAATACAGCATCAAGTGGAAAGAGATATGGAAACTAAAACAGGGCTTTGACTTTTCCTTTATTTTGTTACCCTTAACAACATTTTTAAATTAATGACTTTTTACAATTATTATTTTTAGCACCTATATGAACAAGAAAAATAACTAGAAAAACATAAGCTATTTTCCTATATTGCTCATCTGAGTGTAGGTGAATAGAATAAAGTGATATAATGAAGTAGCAATCTACTGTGTCAGCCATATACTTTGGTAAACAAAATCAAAAGGCAAGTGTGTTAAAGTATTAAATGTAGCAATCTGAGAATTTATAAAAAATTTGGAGCCTAAAATAACCATTTTTTGGCATATCTAATGTCTGAATATGTAGCTTAGAAAAAGGAATAATTAAGGGATGAAATTTACTTTGCATTCAGCATCTTTAATTAAGTAGTCCAGAATTCTGAGTTTGGATAAATTATGCTTTATTCTGTTTCTCTCTGAAATAGCCCACAAAGATCTTTAATATGGACCACAAACTGCAGCAGTGTGAGGCATTCTGCAACACATAAGCTACCTAAAAGTGTGAGACAAAGTCATAATCTTTCAAAACCTCATCTACCATAGTATAATTACATGATTACACCTCTGAACTTCTCATTTTATCTTACTTTAACCTGTTAATCAAAAATGTTTTATAATAGAGATGAGTGATAATACCACTGCATTTTGGAAGGTTACTTGAATTTTAATAATATTCTGGTTTTCAAGGTTCATAATATATTTTCAATTTACTATAGTTTGACCTTGGCTATGGAAGTTTCTTTCTGTCAGATGAAAGTGTAAGGAATGTACCTTGGTTTTCTACAGAATAATTTATACATAAGAACTATTTTCCCTTTTAAAAATGACAATTAAAATATAGAAGTTAATTTTAAGATTATTTTAAATATGTCTTAAGGAAAATTGAAGAATTTATTCCTGGCCAAAAGCATTAGGAGTTTTCCTGACAAAATTGCATATATAATACCATTATAAGCACCCTTTGCAAAGTATAATTATGTAACCATGGTGAAGTGATATTAACTAAGTGACTAATTCTGAATCTGTGAAGCACAAAAATTGGTAAAATTATCAAATTTGGATATAAAATTCAGAAAAAATAAAATGTCACAATAAATTTTATATTTCAGTTCAGATCAGGACAATTTAGCTTTCAGCTTTAGATAATTATAATGAGTAAGTAGGTAAGAGAGATATGCAAATAACAGTTTTATTAGAAAGTATACTTCCAAAAATGGGGGGAAATGGTATTCAAAGTAGTAAGAGCAAGTAATGTTTTCCTACCTCTTCAGTGTATTAAAGCTAGTCAAAGGGGGGAAAAAATGCACAAAATATTTCTCTTCATAAAAGAAATGAGAAAATTTCTATTTTATATGTCTTTTTTAAAGTAATGATATTATTCTGACTGCATAGAATTAAATCAAACAGAACCTGTTAGGTCAAGATTAACACAAAATGAAACAGAAACAGACATAAGAAAGGATATCTTATTAAAAGTCTTTGATAGATCCGTGGAAAAATGGTTAATTTGAATATACCTCTCTGTTTAATCTGAAAAACGGGATTTTTTTTTTTTTTTCCTCAAGACTAAAACTTGTATCAAAGGAAACTGCAGAACCTCAGCATTTCTGAATTAGGAATGATGAATTACAGAAACTAATATGTATATAGATGTGAATAAATAATAACCCAATATGTGAGAGAGAGAAAAAACAGAGTCGATGAGACACTGTCACAGAAAAACAGTGTGGGTTATTTTTTTCTTTCCCAAATAGAAATGTGATTAACTGAGATGAGGATAAAAATGTAAAAGGCAAGTATCCAGAGGCTATATGCATAAGTGGATTTTTTTTATCATTTCACTCAGTATTTTTTTAATTTCAGTTGCTGCTATTTAAGTTGAAGTGAAAAACTGTTCTTTACTCTTTGGAGCCTTTTGTCAGTCACTGACACCATATCCTGGAGTGAAAAGGCTTACATATGTTGAAGCCAGTTGGGCTTGTTACGATAAAATAAAGAGTAGGAAGGGACTGAAGAAGGATTTTATTATATTTCAGGATGACTGAATCATAAGATTTCATAGTGGGTGAGGCAAGTATTGTCTGATGAAGAAAGAGTATTTGAGATGCACCTATAGGGAACTTAAAGTAAGTCTGCAAAGATGACAACCACCAACAGCAAAGGAGATTCTGAATGAGCCATATCTAAAACAATGGAATGCAAGAGAAAAGATTTCATAGAAAACACATGAATTTATTCTGTGTGATAAAACATCAGTTATTATTAATGGACCACCTTCATTATCTTTCCTGGAAGAGGTGTTTGTTTTTTTTTAAATAATTATATACACATACAAACAGAAAGCTCATCAACTAATACTTAAGAAAGAATCATAGTATTTTTTAAAACTGTTGATATTCTGTTGTTGCTGTTGTGTTTGATATTGATTTTACAGGTAAGCTTCAACTTTTAAATTGTCCCCATTTTCTGAGAGTTACATTTATAATGATCAACAGAAAATTACTTTAACCACCAGGCTGTTTTTTTCCTGTATCAAAATGAATGCATCAAAAGATTGTCCTGTTTGTGTTTAACCCAGGTGTTGTCTTCTGTATCATGTAGCTTACCTTAGAGTTACAAGTTGTAAAGCATCTTTTCCATTTCTTGATTTTTAAAGAACATGAGTTGCCCTTTGAAGCAGGCATTTAAAGAAATTTGGCACATGGTCTTGAAAGCCACCTTGATAATATTATCTAGAATTAACTGACAGAACTGGCAGGTATGACCATCTGTCTCCTGTGCCTCTTTATGTTTTAAGATATGCTAACTAGTGACAGACTTTGAGTATGCATTGGGTTTGCATGGCCAGGTTTTGCTCTACAGAAGGTGCTAATAGTTTCCTCCATGTCCAGCAGAACCCATGCCAGACAGCTCCACGGTGGATATGCTGCTGGCCAAAGCTGGAGATAATCAGAAACGGTGGCAACACCTCTTTGATAAAATATTTAAGAAGAAGAACAAGAAATTATTGTGCATAAGTAATTGATCTCAGAGAAAAGTGGAGTGAGAATGTGTGAAAGGAACCACTCTGCAGACACCGGGGGCTGTGAAGAAGTGGGGGAAAGAGATGCTCCAAGCGCTGGAGCTGAGATTGCCCTGCAGCCCATGGTGCAGACCATGGTGAGGCAGCTGTGCCCCTGCAGCCCATGGGGGAACACAGGGATGCAGAGATCTAGTGTTGGAGGTGCCAACACTAGAACAGGTGGATGCCTGAGAGGAGGCTGTGAACTCATGGGAGACACGTCACAGCAGATTTCTGGCAGGGATCTGCAGACCTGTGTTGAGAGTAGCCCACCCTGGAGCAGCTTTTCTGTCAGAATTTGTGATCCCATAGGGAATCCATGCTGTAGCAGGGGAAGGATTCTTCTCCCTGAGCAGCAGAGAAACTATGTATGGTGAACCAACAGCTGTAACCCCTGTTGCTTGTCTCCTGGCACCTCTATGGAAAGAAGGCAGAGGTAAGAAGGTGTGATGCTGTATCCTCCCCCTACTCCCCTTTTTCAGGCCTTTCACACTATGATCTCAGAACTGCTCATTAGGTCTTGGCACTTGATGAACAGCACCTGGGCTGAGTTCCTCTTGAGCTTATTGGAAACAACAGCTGCTCCCAGGAACTGGAGCTGTGGAGCTGTCTAATGAGCTCCTGCCTTTTTTTTTTTTTTTTTTTTTTCCTGAATAGAATAACATTCTTGTGCTCCCACTTTTCAAAAGAGTTGTTGATCCAAAGTATGGCCAGGAAGAAACAAAGTTATGACCAAAGCCCACCCTGTTGCGGCCTATAAACAGCAGTCCAAAATGAGAACGTTTGAGCTCTTCTGGTCCACAGCAGTCAGTGTTGTCACTTTTATACTAAATCTGCTTTTACTGATACCTTTCCTGGTGATTCTTTCAGTGATCTCAAAACACTCATTTGCAACAACTGGGTGAAACTGAAGCAATGTCCTGCTCTGATTTTATTAGTAATAAATTCAATTAATATCCCAAATTCAAGCCTGTTTTGTCCATGATGGTACTTGGTGAGTGATATATCTTTGGGACATTATCTCAACCCATGAACCCTTCCTTATATTTTTCCTTCCCTGTCCAGTTGTGATGGGAAGTGGGAGAGTGACTTTTGTGGGTGCCTGACATCCAGGCAGGGTCAACCCTCTATAAGTGTGAATGTTGTGAAGCTGTATATTACATGATTCAGTTTTGCAAGACTAAGTTCATCCATATTAGAAGTAATGTTTAAAAGTCCCTGAGATTCAGATGAGCATTGCCCCTTATCCATAAGGCAGTCAACCTCATTTAATCAGAAGGGAAAAGTCAGCTACCTAAGAGAATTTGCAGTGCAATGACTCACACATAGGAAATTGAAGGTTATTCTTACAACGATTTTTCTTTTTGTCATACAGAAATTAACCTTAATTAGACAGCATCAAGGACTTCATTGCTATTGCCGTACCAAATATTAAGTCAGTGGATATCTTAAAACTGTACAATCGCTGCGTAAAACAAGAGATTGCAGATGAACACTGGTCACCATTGCAAAGACACAGAATAGTATGTCAGTTAAATACTTACATTTAACAAAGTTTTTTACTGAAGATGATTTAATGAAGATTCTAGTGTAACTGATTGTCACAATTCGTCCTATCCTCTTATCAGACTCTATTCCTAACTACTTTCTATTCTGTTTGTGTTGGAGGCGCAGTAAGGGGTTCAATATTAAGCTTCAGGATTAACAGGGAAGGGGATGGAGGCCAGCATCTGGAAAGACATAGCCTGTAAGCTGGAGACCAGGTGAAACACCCAAGCTCTGAGCATGGAAACTGGATGATCTGAAAGTCAGTTTTTGAAGGATCAGTAAATGTGTCTGGGCATGTGACTTGGTGGTGGCAGGCATACATTCCGATATGCAAACTTACTAGTGGATAGCAATAAGGAGGAGCAGGGTTGGCCCAATTTCTGTTGCTCATGTTTATTTGTATGCTGTTTGTGTTTGTGGGTATGCCAGTAAAAGTTCTGTCCACCTTTTTTTGTGTGCTTCTGGGTCCATATAGTGTGTATGTGCTGGGACAAGCTTTTTGTGAATGCACACTCAGCCTCACTGCTGGGGGAACACATCTCTGAGAACCACAGCAGACTCTCCTCTAGCCAGCCAGGAAGGGTGGTATCTCCTGAGTCTTCAAGTCAAGCCTAGGTTTTCTTTTCTTTTTCAAAGACAACCCTGCCAAAATCCACAAACCAACAGAAATATCTATTTCTACCTAAGTAGTAGAAGGAGTTTACATAATAGATGTAGACCTAAGGTACATACTAGCTGAGGAACAAAAGGAGGACAGGGAGTGGATTCCAATACTAAACACTTATTTTTTTTCATATTGTTTAACTCTTTTTCATATTGTTAACTCTTGTGATTTCCTGACTCTGGTTTTGATTATTCCATTTTTCAATCTTTGTGCAAATCTGACACAAGGAATACTGGCTTTAAGTATCATGGATTCCGAATGTTTGACATTTGATTTAGGTCTGGGGGTTAGCAGATCATCTTTAATTTGGTAGTACAGACATAGTCTTACAGGCTAATTTTTAGGTGGCTAAAATTAAATTGAGTGAAGACATATAAAACTGTTATTTTATAATGTCTGATTAACCTTTTTGAGGTCTTTGTTCTACTTCATATTGTGATCCTAAGAGGAAAAAAATAAAACAGGATCTGCTAAGCAAATAAAATCTAGCTATTTTTCTGAAAGATCATGGGGAACCTACTAACTTCATAGGCTTTCTACTTTCGCCATGAATAAAAATTTGTTAAGTCAGAGATTCTAAATTAGAAAAAAAAAGCCTACAAACTGTTAATATATTTTATTCCTGAATGTATGTGTGTAGGTGAACTGGAGGGTGATGGAGGAAAGAAAATAAACACAAAGATAAAATTTCAGAGGAAAAGACAAACATTTCAAAATTGAAAATAGAGAAGGAAGGAGTCATCTTTCTTAGATATACACAAAGAATGAATACCATTTAGAAAGAAAATAAAAAACGTTTATGTGTGTCCATATGATTGAAAATCAGAGAGAAATTTTCTTTAGAAAGATAATGTTTGAACACTAAAATATTAAAATATTGTAACCATTAGTTTCAGTGAGGGTCTGGAATTTACACATAAAAAAAAAAAAAAAGAGATTTTTCATGAAGTCAAAGGATTTCTAGATAGCTAAGATTAGAGGAAGTGATATAACCAAATAAAGAGTAAGTGGAATTGCTAGTAGATAATAAGCTTATTCAAATCTATGATTAACTTGAACATAAATATTTCAGATGTCATACAGGTCAATGACTTCAATAATAAAACAAGCAAATATGTAGCTGTGTCACTTACTTACTCTAAAAATGATATTTTACATCCTTAGATTGAATGGACCTGCACACAGATAACTGGAATTCTGTGGATTCCTCTGACTTACATCTGTGGAAGTTTGGGTCACACAGCATACTTTTTCCTTCAAGATATCTTTCATTGTCATCTAGCAGCAGATAAAACATGTATACCTTAAAGGGCATTAAAAAAAGGGATGCTTTACTGTACATCTGTAATGTTTTCAATAGATAATTTAAACTAAAATATATGGATAAAATGTTTTAAATTATATATCGCTCTTAAAAAAATGTGAAAGACCTCCTGCATTCTTTGAATTTAGGAGAAAAAATAAGTTCAGTGAGTCTTGCATGCTATTCAGGAACTGCCCATTACTAAATTATAGTTAAACAATACAAAGAACTTGGAAAATGTAATGGTTAGATAAAGTTATTCATATGTGAATAGCACATTATCATCAACTGAATAACAGAAGTAAATATCATTTATCATTGTCAGTCACTGGCAACTTGTGCTCAGTGTAAAAGACTGTTGATTACTGAATAATTTTGAATAATTTTCAAATAAAGCTTTACCAACTTAGTTTATTCTCCCATTGCAGCAATAATAATTTGATACCTCATTTTCTTGCTACTTTTACATATATTTTATATCAGTCCATCATTATTTTTAATTGCAAAGGCAAAACTAGCAATGAAAATTGTGCAGAAAATCAGTAGAACTTTGAGTCTGAATTCTCTTTAGCATTAAACGACTTCTGTGTGGTAAAAAAGCCCTTCAGCTTCCTAGGAAGCAAATATATTTTCATGATAGTTAGAATCTTCCTGATAATACTTAAGAAAAACCATTATTCCTCACATAGGAGAATATATTTTTTTTCTTATTGTGCATAAAGACAAGTGTTCTTTAATACTTTGTAACACCTTAGGAATTTAAACTTGCATGTGATAATAGCAGTGCATTTTATTAACTGAGTTGCTGTTCAAACTGCCTAAATTTTAAAACTTATGGATTATCCACACCACCTCCAATCTGAAATGCTGAAGATACAATAAAGGAGGATTCTTCACTAGAGTAGTATATAACTTTAGAATTTTTAACTCGGGGAAAAAAAAGCCAAAGTCAGACATAGGAAACTACTATTAATGAGAAACTATGTGTCCAATTTCAGTCCCTTATTTAGGTCGTGCTTTCTTTAGATTTCTGGAGTTTCACTAAATTGGAGAATATGTCAATCAAGTCCTAAAATATGTATTGAAATGCTTAAGAAAATGTGAGAGGTCTACTCCACATTTGGTTTTATTTATTAGGTGGGAAAGGTCAATGCCTAAGAAGGACGGAGGAGCACTCTCTACTCTTGCTGCAGTAGAGCTGCCATGGTTTACAACCCTTTTTCATGAGCCCTGTAGATTTGTAGTGACTAAGTCTTTAGAACTGGCTTGTTGATATAGGCAGTTGCAGCAAGTTGAGAGGCAAGTATGTGTTGAAAGGGAGGATTGGTATCCCGATGTAGTTAGGCAGTACAGCCTAGAGGTATGTAAGATTTAATCTGTTGAGTTTAATAAGTAAGGCCGAAGAAGTAACTTGCTAGAAAAGAAAGAGTGAAAACATTTCAGCCCTTTCTTTCTCTCCAGGTAAAGCTAACCATGCAGTTGAATGATCCTTAAGACCTCATCAATACGGAAATAAAAATGGCCAGAAAAGATTAAATGCAATTATGAAAGCATAAGTACCACAGAAAATCCAAATTGGTAGCTTTGTCAAGACTGTTTTGTAATCCCAGAGGTAATTCATCTAGTCATTTTAATTTGCATCCTGCATGAGACTTTTAGACACTAATCACTAGACAGAGTTATTTTGTGTTGTTTTCTGATTGCAGACAGTGCAACTGGTAATGAATTACCAGGATAATTCAGATTGTCAAGGAAAAGGGAGAATTTTTATTATAGTATCTAATTCTATTTGTTCAAATAATATAAAAATCTGTCCCAATAGCTGCCCTTATTTGTCTGAGAAACAGTCTAGAAAATAGAACATGTGGAAGTTTTCTTTCCCAAAATTCAGGGTCCTGAGTTTGCCCTATGCCTGACTCACGTTCCTCAGGATTGTAAACTCCACCAGTGTATGAGTATGGTCAGCCCAGGCTGCCTCCACTGCTGTCATCATCAATTAGCTCAGTTGCATTGGGGATCATCAGGTATGGTATCACATCCCTTCCTGTGGGGCTGTCTGTGAGCTGCTGTAGGACGTTACCCTCCATGCATTCCAAGATTAGCTATGCTACATTTTCAGCAGGTGCCAGACTGATTGACGTTCCCCAGCAGGACAAGTATCTGCAAGCATGTTACCTCCTGGAGCTGGAATAAGGAGGCTTCAGCAACAGGCAGCTTGTAGTGGACACCAGTCACAAGGCTCCCTTTGCTGCCTGAGTCTCTGATTCTTACCCACAAGATTTAAACATGTTTATGGCTGTTTTTCAGAGAGCTCTTTACACTATCCATGTCTTGATGTAGAGAGCATGTCTCTGCCCTTCCTTCCTTGTCTGTGCCTTCTGAACAGCCCATAGTCATAGACAGCCTCACACCAGTCATTGGATTCATCACGCCATGAATGGTGTTTCCATCACCCCCTGGATAGCCTTGTCCAGTTCTTGACCACAATTTTAATGAAGAAATTTTTTCCTAATGTTCAAGCTAAACCTTCCCTGACACAACTTGAGGCCATTTCCTCTCATCCTATTGCTTGTCACTTTGGAAAAGAGACCAACTCTCACCTTCCCACAACCTCAGGTAGGTGTTTCAGAGCAATAAGAGTTTCCATGATCCTCCTTTTCTCCAGGCTACAGAATCCCAGTTTTCTCACCCTCTCCTCACAGGATTTGTTCTCTGAATCTTTGACCAGCTTCGTTGCTGTTTTTTGGAAATCACTTGTCTTGGCTTATGGCCTGATCAGATAAATTCAATAAGTAGCAGAGAAGACTGCAACAGCATAAAACCATCAGGCAAGAGCAAGCAAGGAAAACTCACACCTTAGTATAACTTTCTGGTTGATGAGTTCTCAGGCCTGATCACCTGGACTCTAAGGATAAAACTATACAAGTCAGTGCTAAATGCTTGACTTCAGATCTATGGAAATGTATAATCACAAATTATATATAATTTAGAATATAATTGTTGAAAAGTGAGAGCTTTGTAATAGTTTTTATTTCAAAAAGAGAAAATTGATGAAAAACTTTGTTTCTTTGTGTACTAGATTTATTCTTTGCTATAATTAGAATACAAACAGATAGATGCCATATGAGAGAGATGGTATATGAAATACATAAACCACTTCTATAGTAGGTTATTATCAGAGAATTAGGATTTACAGAACAGATCTTTTCTAATGGCTTAAAGTTATTTTTCTGTTTTGTGCATTTTTATTACTATGACTTACAGGATTAAAAATACATGATAAGACTTTCAATAGCATTTTTTTTTTCTTTTTCATTTTTTTAACACCAAATATTTTTAATACTGTTTTCTTAGGAGTTTTTGTCAATAATGAACAATGACCAACAGCTTATATTCACTCCTTATAAAGCACTAGGCAGAACACTATACAAGGAACAGAAATATTCCTCTGTTTTCTCTCATAAAATGTATCTGCAACCCTACCTTCATATTTTAAATATAGAAAAATTTATTTCCTAATAAACTGCATTCTGCACATAGTCTGGAGTGATATGTATCACATTTTTTCTGAAGATCAAATTGGTAATTCTTAAATTTCCTAAACCCCATCTAAATTATTTTTCAGGAATTTGAGACCTATGTTTATATCACCATCTTTGACCATGTCCTACTTAGAATACATATCTCCTATTTAGAATACATACTATTTTATTATATAAGTAAGCTATTCTAATGGTACTGAGGGCACAGAGGTTTTGCCTTTGTTGCTTTTTTTTTAAAATTATTAAAGAAAATAATTTATATGCAGTATATTGTCTCTATTTTTTATAGAAAGTTAAAGAATTAGCCTGTCAGAATATAGTGAAAGCTTCATCTAAAAAAATACAAACTTTAAATTACAGATGAGAGAATCAATATTACTATACTGTGAGTGTATAGAATACTTTTTGTAAAGAAAATAAATAACACTGACAAAATAGATAAAACAATGACTTAGTGAATAAGAGCAGGAGAAAGTAATGTAAGTTTTACAGTGGAGTTTATGATAATTAGCTTATATTAACTGAGCTAAAAGTCAATGTATGTTTCACCATCTATTTTCAAATTATTTTACTAATAAATATCTATTAGCCATCATATACAATATATGGGCATAATCTGCATAGACATACTAATGCTCTAAGTGTAAGAAATTTCAAGAATTCCAACGGAAACGTGATAGATTTTGACATTACCTTCTGTTGAAAAGGGAGGGCTCAGATGTACAAAATTAAGTCACTGGGGACTCTCCCATGAATTTCAGCTGGAGCTGAAAAGACAGTTCAAAGTAGGCACATGAATCACCCAGACCACCAAGTGACCACTAAGCAACATCAGAAACATCAAGATATTGCAAGTAATAAAAAGGACGTAGAAGCTGACCTGAGCTGAGGAAAAAGAAGCAAAGTAAAATTCTGTTCGTCATTCATAGGAAATCTTTTTTTTGTGAATCCTGATGATAACCTGTTGTCTTCATGCTTCCCTGAGGAAGCTTCCTTCTTGATATAAAATCCCTGTTGTTTCTACTGTTCTGTAAACATTCCATTCTGAAATGCTCTTTGAAAACATGAGCCCATTTTTCCCCAAACCTTCCCCTCTCCCGTGGTGGTTCAGGCTGTATGCACTAAAAAAGACAAGCCCCTGTCCTTACAGTAGCCTTCTCTTTAATGGATAAACCTACCCATTAAAATAGATTCACAGAGCAACAAGAAGCCATGACAAATTAATCAAATTAGTTATTTCTTAACTTCCAAATCCATTTTATGTTATATAAGGTATTATATTAGATTTTATTTATAAATATTTAGTTCCTAGATTTCAAAACTCACTTATAGATAGCATCCATGACATTCTGCTGAAATAGAGTTATGCAGTTATATAATTCTTTAAAGTTCCTGGAGAGTCCTCATAAAAGAACATGTCTTAAGCTGATTAACTACTTAATCTGCATTAAAATACCTTTATGCTGTCAAAAGTTAGGAAGAATTGGTTTTGCCTTCCTAATCAACTTTATTTTTTCCCATACTAGTATTGCTTAGCATTTGTAACTCAGGCTATTGTAAAACAGAAGATATGTGTTCTTTAATAACAAAAATGTTGGTTTTTACTTATTTTTAGAATGCATAATTCAGAAGCTATTTAAAGATGCAAATTATTGTACCAAAACATCATGGGGCCATAAAGATTTATAAGCTGTTAAATGATCTTCAGGGCAGAAGCAAATAACATGTAACACCTGGCATAGACAGTATGTTTAATGATAATACAAATCCTTTATGGTACATTACCACTTTCAGAAATGAATAATGTTCCAAAATCATTTTCACAAAAAGTTACAGATGAGGGTCAGCACATAATGTAATTGCGCTGAACAAAATCAGCAAATAGAATTTATCTAACTCTTCTGTGTAAGCTCTCTTACCATTAATATTCCCTAACAAACAGAATTTAAGGTGTGTTTGTGATGGATGATATTTATTTCTTTGAGGATCTGAACTATTTTGCTATTTATCAGAATTAGAGTTATTATGCATTCTATTCCTCATTATGTGCCTAATTAATTTACTGTATTAAAAATTCATCTTACTTTGTTGAGATCAGGCAAGCCAAAACCTTTTAATTTTATTGTGCTCAAAAGATTAATTTTCTTAGCTACCATAAGGATTAATAATTTATTCATATTACCTGAATCAATCAGAAAATCAGTACCCCCCTCTCCCCCCCCCCCCCCCCCCACGCCATTTATTGTAAAACTAAAGGGCCTCACTAAGCATTTGCTTTCCTGCAAATTTAAAATATTAGGTGGCAGGAGTTGTGCTATATTGAACTAAGTATTGTGAATTTTGCAATACACACAGGGGTATATAATGGCTTTACCATGGAAGTAAGACAGCAAATGGTCATGCTAAACGTACTAATTTTTGTGAAACCCACTAAAATATTGGATTGGGTTTTTTAATTTGAAAGACAGCAAAGGAGTTGCGAAAACTGGTCGTATCTTTCAGAATTTTAATAATTTATTCTTTTTTTTTTTTTTTTCAGCCTGTATCAAGAAAATAGATCAATTAAAATTCCTATGAAAATACAAAGGAGTCAAGAGTTTTGAAAATGAACAAGTAAATAAATGATTAGGTGAACAAAATATATATTCTCAACATTCAAAAGACTTAATAATTGTGACAAAAGTTGGTCTTTCATAAATACAAATATTCAGTTGCACTATATTCTTTGAAAGAGTTACATTATAGATGTATCTCTACATCTATAATGTAACTCTTTACAGACTCTCTATATATCAGAAATACATATATACTGAAATATGTAATTTTGTCTTCAACTGAGGATTTTTTAATCTGTTAGAAAATACTGTAATTTTACAGAATTTTTAATGTTTTAATTTTTTGTTATTAATCAAACTTTATGAAGACTCTTTTGTCTGACTTCTTTGAATAATTCAAGTGTAAATATATGTAATTGTTTTAGATCTACATTATACCATTTGTAATGTTACAAATCCTAATAAGAAGCAGAAAAAATTGCAATTGCATCAATTATTTTCCCCCTTTTACTCCACTATAGGATGTGCTGTATTTCACACGAAAAATTTATTTATGAATAAAGTCTATATAACTTTCTACAGGCTATGGGCACATATTCAATGTTCACACTTTTTACTAAGAAATATGATGGCTAAGGTGTTCTATTTATCATTGACTCAGAGATTTATCTTGGCAAACATTTACTGTCTTTAAATTTGATATGTAGTCAAAGACAAACTATGTTGATTAATTCCATTTCAGAGTCAATGAAAAGAGACTGAAGATACATGACCGTAAGATACATGGAAAGAATAGACATTTTCAGGTGTACTTTTTCAGTAGATCACTTAATTTATAGGAGGATGAAGAGAAGCAAAACAAAACCTCTCCTTCAAAAGTGTCATTAAAAGAATATCTGCATGACAACATAGGTCAAAAAAGAAAGGATCCATGTGTAGCACTAATGAAGTCTTAGAAATTAATGAGTTTCTCAATGAATTTCTGGTGAAATACCAGGGATGATAACATTCATGCAAGTCCTGGAACTTGCCATTGTCCTGAATTTTCTGCAGCATAAGTGTAATTTAAAGATTTGTCTATGACCGTGCAGATTTTAAGAAAGCAGCTATTGTATTTCCAATAAGTATTGTAACTCTTAATAAAAATTGGTTTTCTGTGGATTAACATTCATTTCAGTAGCAGACCCATAGTAGATCCATGGTAGTAGCAGATCCATAAGCATGGAACTTAACCTGAATGTTTGTCAACTTTATGACCATGATTGAATAATAAATGCAAAGTATTTCAAGAAGTTGAAGTGCTTCATTCTAAAGTTTTCTGAGTCTTGTTTGAATTACTTTTCTTTTTTTAAATATTCTTCAGACTTATCACACATAAAAGAAAGGGAAAAATGTGAAATAAATATTTCTTTTGATACCAAATTTTTATTCCATTTTCAATGATCTCAAAAAAAACCCATTAATATTGCTGTCTGGACTTTGGGGAAATACATGTTCTGTTAAACATATGTTCAACTTTTTATCCAAATATTTTTACTAGCGTTTCATTTTTTGTCTATAAAGCCAATCTTATTTTCATGGCATTTCTTAAAAATATAAAAATCTGCTTAATGGCCTTATCAAGCAGAATTATTATACAGAGGTAAAAGAAACCAACACCCTGAATCTGTGGAGAAGAACTGTAACTCTTCAGGAAAATGAAATGCTGCTCCAAGAAGAATAAGTCCCAGACCCTAATTCATGCAAAGGCTGTTTCATGTAAAATTGGTACAAAAAGAGGTGTTGATAAGAAAACTCAGGCTCTGCATTCAGATATTTGGATGAATATTCTGACTTTTGGGTGACTGTTAAACTACTCTCTCCAAAGAGACTCCAAACTGCTTTCTATTAAATAACAGTATTTTATAGGCAATAAGGTCCCAAATTTAAAATTATTCTTTGAGAATAGAGATTCACAGGATTGTGCTTCGCAGACTGCATCTATCCCAGTAAATCTAAAAGCCAAGTCATGGCCTTGAACACTGGCACACTCCTCTCTGACTGCTGGCATGCTTTTCAGAGTGTTTTTCCCACACCAGCTATCATGCTCACAGAAGAGCTCAGGCATAATCTGGGGAATAACAAACTTGCTGCAAATAACGTGATCAAGGCCACCCTGCTCTGAGATGGAAGTTAATCTATCATGTGCCCCCACAGGTGTGTGAAATGTGAATCAGCCTTTCACACACCTGTGGGAGCAGAGGAAAAAAGTCCTAGCCTCTCTTACAACATGCAAACATAATTTAACAGAAAAAAGACAAAATTTTTGCATCCTATGCTAGGGATAGGAATAAACATTTGCTGTTTTGTAAAAGCACACATTTAAATGTGTGCAAAAGTTTAAGGTCAAAAGCTGATTGATTACACAATTACACATACCCATAATTAAGCAGAACTGAACGCAAGTGTTTAAGAATCTAGTTCTAGATTCTAGAATCTAGCTGTAATTTCCATATATAATTAGCTACAGTAAACTTTCTAGAATTTTTAAATTTTATTTGATAACCACTTTCAGTTTATTTTGCACTCGCCATATCTGAAGTACTAGACATTACAATTTTGTGGAATTTATTTATCACTTAGTAGATATTTCCCCATCAGCACAGTAGGTGCTAAGAATGAGGTGTTGCAATACTTGCCTAAAAGCATGGATCATCTGGCAGCTTGGGGAAACCAGGCACAGGTAGGTAGCAGCAAAAGTTTTTTTAACTTGTAGTGGTACCACGCTACCTTCTCAATCCTGTATGTTGTTATGGAGTGGGTGTCTACAGGGCCCCGCTCTATTACATATGTTAACTATGTGTTACTGTAAGAAAATGTGCATAGATGTATCTCTGCATTTGAAAAGTTAATTATGCAGACATCTAAGAATTACTGCTAACGAAGTTCTTGTAAAACATGAATTAGTAAACTTATCACAAAACCCAGTCTTCCAGGTCCTTATATAAATTGAGAGTATTAATTAATTCTCTGTTCAATAAAGGATGATTTTTCAGTGTGGTACTCCACAGTGTTTAACTCCTCCCCAAACCAAACATATCTACCTTCATAAATCCTTTAAGATCTTTTCTTGTCTAAAGCTGCATATGCCTCATGCATTCCTCTGTTCTGCTCCATAAACAATTCATAGAAACAGCATGAGCTATGATCGTTTAATGTGCAAAACATTGTTTGAATTGTTCAGTTGTGTTAATGGTACTAACATTTTTAAATTCTACCAGTAGATTTTAATAACTTAGTAGTGGTGTCACTTATAGGAACCCTACAAGGTAGTGATATACAATTGGAAGGATTTGTGGGTTTTGTGTTTAATCTTTATAGCAGCTGTTAACTATTTTATATAGAAGGTACACTCTCTGGGTATGTATTTTAATGCAAAGTTCTTTTGTTTTTTGTTCAAGTTAATTAAATCTATCTTTCCAGCAGTATTTGGGACATTCTGAAATGGTTTCTATTGTAAAATTTCATCACACGCATGCATGATTGGCTATTAGTAAGCAGATATAACAAAGATACATATACATATATTTTATATATACATAGCAAGACTAATAATGATCTTGGATTAATACAAAACTGTAAAAAACCACAGAAATTTCAGATACAGTGGAGCTTTTATACCAAATTTAGATTTTCTAGTAAACATAGGTGCATATTTTCAAAATCATAAATCTGATGATAAATCTTCTGTCACCTGCTACTTGACAGAGAAGCACAAAAAAAAGTTTAATTGAGAGACACTTTAACTAGAAGTTTTCTTAGTTTCTTTGAGATGTGCTTTCTGCATGTAACAGGGCTTTTTCTGAACTGATTAGCGCTCAGCAGTCCTGTGAATAACACGATGTGGCTGAATTATACAAAATTTGTACTAGTATGAGACACTTTTGTAAACAGCTATTGTAAGGATACATATGTATGTGTTAATATATACAAAGATGAGTTGATCTACTCTAATTATTAAAAATAATCACCAGTTAGAAATTCAGAAAATGATGCAAACAATGGCTTTTGTGTTTTTGATACCTGAAGAGGTTTTGCCAGAACATTCATGTTATGATAGATACTGAAGGTTACTATCAGTTTTTCTACTGCAGTTACTGCACAAGACCCAGCAAAATAAAATTAAAAAAAAATAAATCATAAAGAAAGGAAAAAGCAAGAAGGAATGTAGGGATAAGAACAGTTGATATAAAAATAGAAGAAAAAACACAGGTTTTATAGACAAATTCTACTGGTTAAAACACAGAAGCTGTCCAATGAGTTGGCACTAGGTTTAGGCTTCCACCCAGGTTGATAAGGTCTGTAACAACTAAAGCTACAAAGCTGTGCTTCTTTTCATGTTTTCTTTGTATGACTCAATGGTTCTTGAATTATGTTCTGCACAGTGGAACCAGCCTAATAGACTTAGTAGGTTACACAATGGTTAGGGCACTTAAGTGGAAAATCGAAATATGGTTTTTCATCAGCTCATGCACAGAAAGGAGCTGGACCTGGATCTCACTCTTTGTATGTAATTTTTACTTAAAATAAACGCACTTGAAAAAGCAGGCAGATTCACCACTGGATTAAAAAACCCTTAACAATAAAACCACAACAAGTAAACAAGCAAACTGGAGTTTTGCTCAATTATCTGAAAGACAGAAAGTGAGTGCATAACTGACTTTACCTGGAAACTACAGACTCCTAACGATATCTTTTTGTATGTCTTCTGAGTAAGGCTTTCAAATGGAAGACTTAAGCTTTGTATCTCCACCTAAAGTACTGTGAGCGTTAAATCTAAGCATATTCTTGCTCAGTATTTTGAAATATCTGGCCTATAGTCAGTACTTTTGATGTTCCCCTTGTGACCCACATTCATTATTAATGGGTATTTGATATGATTAAGCTTTATTTTAGGATATAGTCTTTACCAGAGTGAGTGTAGTGGAATTATATCTGCAGTGTGGCAAGATGGCTTGTCAGTCTACACATTTATCAGGTGTAGTGATAAAGATGCAACTTACAGTTTTGCAGCAGCTGTAAAATCCCCTGGGTAATGGCAAAATGTAATGACATAGATGCTGACTGAGGAGGTGGCACCTGAGAATAAAGGAATAGCTTTATGAAGGGAGAGGTATAAAAATATACACATCACAGTGCTTGCATCTCTGTAAGAAATTTTTTGAAACGGCTATCAGGGAATGCAGTATAGAAAAATACACCCCTGTATGAGATCATAAAATTAAAAGCTATTTATGCTGACAGTTTATATTTGTATGGTGTCTGACCTTCCATGAAACATACAGAGCAAAGTATTATTGTTTTAAATCCAATATACAGAAACCACTACTATATTTAAGATATTTGAAAATATAGGTACATTTTTATGTGCAGTCATCATATAATTTTAAAAGTGAGCTAATGGAATCAAACATAGATAAAACCTAAAACCATCCAGAAAAAAAAAAAAAAAAAAAAAAAAACAACCCACAACAAACAAAGAAACAAAAATTAATCAGTGCATGATAGTTCAGATTTTCCCAAAACTTTGGTGGCAGTTTTCTATATCTGAGGCAATGGCTGGGACAAATTCTAGAAAGATAAATCACAAAATTTACATAACTAAGTCCAAACACACATAAATTGTATTATATATTATAATATATTATATACAATGGGTTGTGTTAATTGTATTCCTCTGAATAAACTTGTCAAGGACATCTTACGTTATAAAAAGGGTAATTTGCATTATCTTATAAAATAACAGTATTTTCCCAGTTGGTTATATTTCACTAACACAATGTGCTCATTTGAGCACATTTAAATGACATTTGAGCATTTTAAATGACAAGATTTGCAATGTTGAGACTGTTGGTTTTGTTTTGGGATTTGGGGTTCTTTTTCTGTAAAAACTGCAGACTGCAGAGTGGTCCATTTCCCTTATTGAAAACCATGTAGGTTTTGAAGATAACTGACAAAAGACAAACTATTTCAATAAAAAAGCAAAACAAAACAGGATTTAAATTTCTATTATTTGATTGAAAGAATTATCTGGCTAAAGTAATAAACTTCAAAAGCTTTTTTAATTTCTACCTCTTTTGTCAAGTTTTAAAAGTACAGTTTTAGGAACCAGATGCAGCTCCCACTGTGTAGTTAAAAAAAGGGTACTGTAATACACGTAGCTTTAGGGAAAGATTCTTCTGGATACTTTTTATTGTTCCATATCCCATCAGAACAACTTCTGCTGATTTCTCTAAGGGACAGTTAAATTGAAAGCCTGAGTGCAAAAGCAAGCACCTTTTGTTACCTGTATTAGGATAAAAGTTCTATACATTATTCTCTGCAATATCTTCTTTAAAATGTCAATCTGGATAATTTCCAGTAGTGAAACTACTGTCCATGTAGTAGTCATAGATTTAGTTAAGGGAAGATGACAGGTTTTCCAGTAATGGGACAAGACATGTTTTAGTCAAAAGGATATCAGAATTGTGCCTGTTCATCACAGCAAATAAATGGCTTGTTAAAAAAATGTCACTGCGAAGTTTGAGAAGCCAGCTGTCAGAAAACTAGAAAAGGACTGCCTAAACCAGGCATACAAAATTTACATATTATTTGTTCATGGATTTCTTGATTGCTTCCATGTTTCCTATTTCTAATAATTTTGCCTAAACAATTTAAAAGAAATATTTTTCCCCTTTGGGGTATTGTGGTTTTTTTTTTTGGTTTGGTTTTTTTTTTTTTTTTTTGCTGTTGTTGTTGTTGAGAGAGGGGCTCTTCTGCAAATAAAAAGGAATGCTCTCCTTTACATTTTACTTTGTAAGCACAGGGAAAACCAGCCTATGTAATTAGGCTTGCTGACAGGTTGTTCACATTCCTTGAAACAATGAAGTATCATGATAGCAATGTATCATTTGGAAGATGCAGAAGGAAAAATTTTTTTAATAACCTGGATGTGGCCAGAGGTAATCTCACATTGCAGATAAACTGCAAGGCTTTTGTTTCTGTTTCATGTCAAAAACCACACTCCTAAGATTTATAGAAAAAAGTAGTCTTGCAGGAAAAGTATGAAAATCTTCCATGTAAATAAAAGATAATTTTAAATGCCTCTTTATGGAGTGCAAGTTAAACAGCCAGTGTGTTTCAAATTGCAGTAGCTGGCTTTTTGTGAGCAACAGCATTGCCTACCAAAGGTTTTTTATTTGTTAGATTTTTTTTTCAGTAATTTACTGTTATTACAAGTGAAATGAATTTTAAAACTATGTACTAAATTTGCACTGAAAGGAGAAGCAGAGTGGAGGAGAATGAAAATGTTCATACTCTGGGGACAAAACTCAAGAGTAAAAATATAGTACAACGAGCAGATAAATTCTGAATAGTTTTCAGAATTTCTGTGGTAAGAAGTCATGCATAGTGGACAAAAAGCCAAAAGAAATAATGGCACAGGGAAAATGGAACAGGCAATCAATAAGAAACAAGCCCTAATTAATGTAAAATTCTGAAAACAGTACTGTATTGAGGACATGATTTCCTGTTTTCTAAAATCTGTTTTCCTGGTATAGTAATGATTAAAAAAAAAAAAAAAAAAAAAAGAAAAAGAAAGAGAGAGAGAAGGATCTAGA
>JAYDZK010000001.1:60593701-60621646 GCA_034509185.1 Euphonia xanthogaster | reverse complement strand
GGATGCATTAACCAGGATGTGCTACCCAGATCTCACCTCTGCCAGGTTAGAAACATCCTGTCGCTCCCTCTGAGCTTATCTCATGGTAATGTCCTTCTGTGGCCTAAAGAGTGTTTGAGACAGGCAACTGTGCTCTTACAAAGCCGAAGATTCCAAGCTTGTACTTTACCAGTTAGCAAGCAGCCATGTCATTATTTCTCTCCCAAAAAATTTGCAAGCTCAACAACACTACTGAAATTGACATGGCACTTGTTAATTTCCCAGGCTTGATGCTGTCACAGATAAATATTGGAATAACATAATTTTATGAGCCAGTGCTTGCAAGAGTAACCACTAATAAAGCTGCAGGGATGCACTTTATTATATTATTAATAAAAATGTGAGGGAAAATGTACCTGTCTTCCCCACCTCTAATATTTTGGAACTACAGGTTTATGTCATGTCAATCAGAAAAAGTTTAATGCTTAGTTTACAATTTCCATTGATAATTTAGATAATGTCTGTAGAAAAGATATTTCAAAACTCCTCCCATTTTTCTAAGGTAATCAAAATAATTATTTGTATCAGTAGATCAGTAAATTAACAGAAAGGATGACTTCATGGTTAGTATTTAGAAACATTTGTGCCTCCTAAAATCAAAGATTTGTTGGTGGCATGAAGGTCAGCATTGTTTTCAGTAATGAGTTCTGGATCCTGTGAGAGACATCAAGACCATAACTGTATTTCAGAAGATAAAGGACCCCTTCAGAAGAGGAAGGATCACTTCCTGTTCATGAATCTTCTTGAAAGACTCTCATGGGATAAGACCCTGGAATAGAGTGGGGGCTAAGAAAAGCCATTCATGTTCACCTTACTCCAAAGTAATCACCACCTCACTAGTATTCCATCTAAAAGATAAAAGAATTTGGAAAAAAAAGTCAGGAGGCTTTTGGACAAGGAAATCCTGGGAAAAACCAAATATATGAAAGGAACTTTACAGAAGATGGAAGGAAGGACAAGTAACCTGGGTAAAGTACAGAAACACTGTCAGAGCACGCTTTCCTGATCAGAGACCTGTAATTGAATCTGGCCAGCAAGGTCAGAGGCAGCAGGAAATGTTTCTGTAAGTGTATAGGTGACAAAAGGAAGTCTCTAAAAGCAATGTCGGCCTGCTGCTGAATGGAAAGTGACACAGGACATTAGAAAAGCTGAGATACTGAGTGCTACCTCTGCCTTAGCCTTTACTAACAAGAACAGTTTTCAGGAATCCCAGGGGCCTGACACCAAGGACAAAGGCTACAAGACTTTACTTTGGTTGAAAAGGATCAGGGTACAGAATATTTATGCAAAATGGCTATGTAATTCATAATCTCTGATGGAATACACCCAGAAGTACTGATGGAGCTGACTGATATCATTGCAAGGCCACTCTTGACAACCTCTGAATGGTTGTGACAGTTAGGAGAGGTGCCTAAAGGTTGAAGGAAATCAAATACCACTTTTATACTCAAAAACAATTCTCAAGGAACTTCATCAACCTCACCTTGATCCCCAGGAAGGTGAATGACCAATTAATCCTAGAGAATATTTCCCCATACAAGAAGACAGGTAACAGGAATACTCAGCATGAATTCACCAAAGCAAGGTGCCCGAGCAGCCTGATAGCTTTTAGTGATCAAATGACAGATTTGATAGTTGAAGGGAAAACAGCGAATTTTGTCTACCTTGACATCAGTAAGGATTTTGACACTGTCTCCCATAAGATTCTCATAGACAAGGTGTTGATGTATGGGATGGATGAGGATTGAGCTGGATTTAAAAGTGGCTGAAAGGCTGGGCCTAGAGGGTGGTGTTCAGTGACACAAAATCTAGTTGCAAGTCAGCAGCTAGCCAGGGATTAATAAAGGGCTCAATCCCATTCATCTTTGTTAATGATTTGTATGATAGAACAGAGTGCAAACTTGCTGATGACAAGGCAGAGTGGCTGGTATGCCAGAGGGCTATGCTGCCATCCAGAGCGACCTTGACAAGCTGGAGAAGTTGCCTACAGGAACATAATGAAGTTCAACAAGGGAAGTTCAACAAGGGGAAGTTGAACAGGGAAAAGTTCAGAGTCCTCATCTGGAGAGGAACAACGCAAGGCGCCAGTATGCGCTGTGCACCACCCAGAGGAAGTGCTGCTTGGCAGAAAGGGACCTGGGTTTCCAGGCGGTCACCAAGTTGAACATGAAGCAGCAATGTACCCTTGTTTAAAAGCAGGCAAATGGTATCCTGGACTACATTAGGCAGAGCGGGTCAATGGAGATGGTATTTGCTCTCTGTTTGGCACCAGTGAAGCCATACTTGGAGTCTTGTGCACAGTTCTGGGCTTTCCAGTACAAAACAGACATGGCCATACTAGAGACAGTCCAGCAAAGGGTCATGAAGATGATAAAGGGACTGGAGCATTTCCTCCAGTGAGGAAAATCAGAGATAGCTGAGACTGTTCAACCTAGAGATGGCTCATTTAGCTGAATTTTTAAAAAACCTACTTCCCAAAAAACTTGAATGTTAAAGAAGATGACCAATATACTTTAAAGTTTCTTTACCACTGTTAACACACTTGCAAGTATGGCCTGAAATTAATACTGAGTTCCACTGCAGTTTTCAATATTTTAGCTCTTGCTCTCCCTGGTGGATCTCCTCCAACATAGCGACACTAATGCCTTCATAAATCTAGATTTTATTGTAAGGAAAGGTTAATTAGCACATTTTCTTCACCTCCTGTAAAAGGATATTTCTGACAGTGATGTTTTTAAGATAAAAGAAAATTCAGCTACTATGAACCAACCCCCCGGCTAAAAGAACTTAGATTTAAAATTTACTATAATTTACAGTTCAAGACACATATAAATTACTATTTATATTCACTGGAACAATTTAGCAAATTAAACAGACAATCTGAAAACAATTCACATTAAAGCAAATTATTCCCTTTCCTTTAATAACTACTGAAAAAATAAAGAAAAAAAAATCAGAGAAGAAATTAGATTTGTAAGTGCTCCTTTTTTTTAGTGATTAGAGAGTTAATATCTATAGATTCTGGGATCCTGTGAGGCTTTTTCCAATGCTTTGTGAAGAGAGGAATTTTTTTCCTAAGGCTTGTGAGTCAGGGATAAACTGCATACATAGTGAGTGCTTTTGAATTTCTGTGTTTCTTTACATAGACAACAGCTGACTCAAGGTCTCTGATCTTTTTTTGTTTGTTTGTTTGTTTAATATTAACTGCTACATAAAGCAACACATCTTAAACTAGGAGAATACCTAATACCCCTAGCAGAATACCTTTTATTGTTCTAGCATTTATGCATGTTTCATTAAACCCTTTCACCACATCTCACCTGGAACACAGATTTCTGGTATTCTGTAGTGTTATAGTATTTTTTGAGCCTGTTTCCCTAATAGTGACAGCACTGATTTCCTGCTTTGTCGTGATGGAAGATACTACTCATTTCCCAAAGAATTGTGCTATCATACCTTTACACAGAGAAGCATGACTTTCCAGCATTTACTATTTTGCTTAGCTAATCATCTTAGAATCATGGTAATTAAGAGTTGGAAGGGACCCAGAACGATCATCAAGTCCACTCTTAAGTAAATGGCCCATGCAGGGATTAACCGCACAACCCTGTTGTTCCTATCACCTTTAGAACCACGCTCTAACCAACTGAGCTAATCTCACATCATTCATAAACATGCATGTCTGGAAAGCAAGAATTCCATGAACAAATGTCATTGGTCTAGAAAAAGCAGGCTTTAAAAAAAAACCCACAAAACAACAAAACAAAACAAAAACACAGTAAAAATTAGTATGGTTTGAGAGAAGGAAGCAGCTTCAGAGGAGACAAAATTTGATGACACCATCTTTTAAACCTTTTGTTTCTGGGGTGACATGAGTCGTAGAGGTTACCAGTTTATAACTGAGGGCAGCAGAGATAATTACATATTAATATTTCACTGTTAAACAGGACATTTAATAATTTTTGTGAGTTTCTGAGACCATTCCTATAGTTACACTCAGGTACCTAAGGAGAAATTTTTTGCAGGTCTCCAACACAGGAGTATATGAAATCAATAAATACTTACCTGAAGATTCTTCCAACTTTTCCATATTTCAGATCTTTAGTGAATGAAAATTTCAAATAATATAATTTTATCAAGATCTTTTCAGCACCTTTTTTTTCATTTCATTAATGAATTTCTGTGAAAGTACAGGTTATTTTTCTAGACAATGATTTATGCAGTATTTCTGCTTCTGACAGCTGTAGGTAAAATAACTATAAGAAGAAAACCCAAAATGCAACAGAAAATAATCATTGCTGTATAATGGCATGGTGACACTTTAAAATTAATTAAATAATTAAAATAGAGATCTTTCTTGATAGAATATTAAGAAATCTCCTCCATCATAGTCTAAAAAGACACTGAGGATTTTCCAACAGCTCTGACATGACTGACAATCCTTTATTTTCCTTTCTATTTATCACTTTCTAGTCTTTCTTTATTTTCTGGATATAATATGCATATTTAAATATTGGACCTCTTGCATTGGCATTAATATTTAGCTCTCTTCAGAGGAAATATATTTCTAGTTTTAAAGCTTTCATACATATTCCATTTTAAATGCAATCTAGTAGCAATTTATAATTCCTTGAAAAAAAACAAAGAGCAATTTAATATTGTGTTGGGCAACACATTAATACTTTGAAGAAACTTCTTAAGAAAATCCTTGGAATAATTAAATTGTCAACAGCTAATAGCATCAAAACCAGGTTTTGCTGTTCACCATAATTGCCTCAGCAGGAAAAAAAACTATCAATATTGCTTTCTGAAGTTCAATGCAGTTTCCATTCAGTGCACTCTTACTTTGATTTTCTAATACATTACTTTGAAACTTATGAGCTGAGGCACTCATTACTTTTGAGTACAAATGGCTGAAAAATTGATGGGAAAGCTGATTTAGACAGCACACTCAATAAAAAGCCGCTTTTACAACGTCTTAATGACAAAAATCTTGGCGACCAAGGATCCATGTGTCTTTCCTGCATAATATGAAAACAGAATTCTATTTTGCAGTTTTTACTTCCCATGGAGACAGAATCAGACTTGAGGATTATAGTCACGTCTCCAACATAATCATATTCACTTTTAAACCTGTAGTACACAGAAATATATCTCAGAATTATTTAAATACTTATCATAAAGGTGTTTGTGCATGTTGGAAATAGAGTAAAAAAAAGGTGCAAATATAAAAATTAGTTATGAGAAACTAAAATAATAAAAATGCAGAAGCAGTTTTTGCACATAAATCAAAAGTATACCAAAGGTAAAATGGCCAGAGACTCAAACCAATAAACTAATATTTATATATATTCCAAATAAATATTTATATACTATTACATTCATGTATTCTTAATCAGCTAAAGCAATCAGAATATTAATAGATATAAGGAACCATGAATTTACTGTAGAAGATGATTTGCAAAACTTATTGAAATTAGATTTGCCTAACTTGTTTGTAGAGAGGTTCTGTCTCTGTAGAAATATTGAATCTGAATGTCTGAATTCATCCTGTGAATAATCACACATTTCTCCAGTCAGAAAATGTTTAAATTTTTTTTAAATACATAACTGAATGAGCATAGCTTATAAATGGTATCTTAGAAAAGAAAGGACTTATTACCTTAAGTATTTCCATAGTTATTATAACTAGAATATTATGGCATATTTAGTTCAGAGATGAAGAATGTAATTTTAACTATTTCTATTCATTTGAAGAGTAGACAGGAAGTTTTAGTACCTGTAAAAGCAAAAGGAAATCACAATAATATTCCAAAATTTTCATCCCTCAAAACATCCTCTGCAGCATGAGGTATTTCAACTTTTTTGTCCACCCCTTGAAGGGTTCTTACAGAAGGCAGAATGCTGATGTAGAGAGACAAAATCTGCATTTTATGTTTCAATGAAAAAATTAAGAACCACCTGTTCTTGCAAAAATACTATTTTTTGCCTCTAAAGGAATCAAGACTGCCAGATAGGTTTATACTAATAAGCTAAACAAAACCTTCTACTGCATATTATCTCTACTACTTATTTGGGCACAAACATACAGTTTAACTGTCATAATCAATATGCTAGACATAGATATCCTGGTGAAATATTTTTTTTAATATATACATATGTAATTTAAAATTACGAGCAACCATATAGTTAGAATTTCAATTATATATGCACACAAAGCTTGTAGACCCTTAGAGTTACATCTTTTATTCTGAGGCTAAATTTCATTTTCAGTGAATCACCAGGTATACAAAGTCTCAGTGTCATCAGTGAAGAATGTCTAGTTATCTAGATTTTGGCCTAAATATTGGTGAGTTACTTCTAGGGAAATGCTGAGAGCTACTTGTCTTTTTCCATTGACTACACTGTGGATTTATGGAGTCTCAACCCTTGCATAATATAATATCTTTAAAAGGATTATAAGGTGTGGGTAAAACTAAGGATCTGAACTTTACTCATTCAACCAGGTTGGTTAACACATATTATTTTATTCTGACAAATAAAACAATGAGATAAAAAAGAAATTACTTGTAATGATTCACAAAAATTTTGGTTTATAAATAAATATATCAGTTATAAATGACTGTTAAAACTGAGTTCAAGAACCTTAACATGTATACACTGATTTATTTCTGCAATTTTTTTATTAGGATAATCATTAATTTTTTTAAAAACACAATATTATCACTTTTGCATTAATTTACTAGGTTTTGTGTTTTCTGAAGCCTGATGTTCGTTCGTATCAACACACAAAACACAGCATTTGAAACACAGCATTTAGACTACTGAAATTTACTGGGCTTATATGTCAAACCTCTAAAGTAATTTTGTAATTGCTGCATATATTGCAAAACAAAACAAAAACAAACAACAAAAAAGAAAAACCAAACAACAAACAAACAGACAAACAAAAAAAAAACCACACAAAAAAACCAAACAGAAAACCAAAAAAACTTCAACCAACCAAAAAAACACCAAAAAACCAAAACTACCCAAATTGCATTGAGGAAACAGTTTATTATTTTTCTTCTATCTGATTCTTCCCAATAAGCATTTTTTTTTAATATCCACTATAAATTATTATATTTACTGCAGTATTAGGAAGGATCATTACAAAATTATGCTAGAGGATGGATTTGTACCAAAGAATTAATCTGTTAACAAAAGATAATACAATTCCTTGAATCCAGCCAGATGGCCTATGATTCATTTTATTTTTCAGTCCAAGACCTAAAAAATTTCTGCATCCTTAGGCTTTATTTAATTTCATTGCTCATATTCCACCTCTTCATTTCTCTTCTAATGTATTGTTTGTTTTTTTCCTCACAAATAGAAGCCTTTTTGGCAAAAGTATGATAAAATTGAACAGAAATTCAACAGAAATTTTCTATATATATATAAACAAGTCATAAAATGAGCATTTTTTTCCTATAAAACAGGATAAGATACAGATAAGAGGAAACATTTTTTCAGTATGACATTGTCATAACTCAGGCAAGGTTCAGAGACATTGTGGAGTTTATCCTTGGTGACACTCAAAATCCAAACACTCACAGCCTGGAGCAGCCTGCTCTAGCTGACCCTGATCCAGGCAAGGACTGGACTAGCAGATGTCCATGTGTCCCTTCCAAATAAAATTGTCCTGACTTTATATCCATGGAAGTCTTTGCTTTGCAACCCTAAAATACAACACAGTATTTTGGGGGGGCGGATGTACCTTTACGAGGACGGGGGATGTACCTTTACAGAGAATGCCCCGTAAGAACCTGGGATAATGGTGTTGAAAGCAGCACTCAAATTAGCATGAAATTTGAAGCTGTAGTAAATACTAGCAAATATTCAAGTACATTCAAAAACTTTTAGATTGTTTGTGTAATTGAGACTAGAGATGATAAAAGCAGTTCAGTATAAAAAAATAATTAATTGAACAACAAGCTTCTAATGCTGGGCAATTTTCATGAAAAGAAACAGTCATTGAGCAATAGTGATCTGAAAAAGGTTTACATTGCTATTCTGAAAAGAAAAAAACAAAACAACAAAGGCAACAAACTCAACCATTCTGCAAGTGACAAAGTGTGGGAAACATACTGTCACCTTGTTTTATTAGCAAGGGAATACTGCTTTTAACCTGCAAGCTTCCCAGTTTCACAAAGAAGACTTAGTCTCTTAATGTCAACATGCCAAATTAAAAGTTAATGCTAATGCTATTACTTGTATGATGCTCCTGCAGACTTGTTTATCTCATAATGACTCATTGGCTTTTCTTTACTATACCATGATTAGATGGGGAAGTATTATGAATAGAAATGACAGTAAACAAGACACCAAGTGTAGATATTAGAGGGGTTTTTTTTTTTCCCAGAGACTCTGAAGAAGTCAGAAATTCAGTCTTTTTACACAGCTGCCAGAATTAGTTCTTCCCCTCTATCCTACACATTGTATACAATGTTGTGTATATATGCATGTGCATACATACACATGCACTCACAAGCCCACACAGGTACACATATAATTTTGTTTTTCTTTTGCTATTCTGGGAATTATTTCCATGTCCCAGAAAAGTAATATTCTAGGAATGTTGTTCATTGTAAAAAATAATAACAGACCTCAGCATCAATGTCAGAATCCAATAGTCTCTGACAAAGTACTTCACCCATGGAGGGTGTACTACTTAAGATCAAATTCACTTATTTTAAAGATCGCTGATATTACAGAGTATTTCTGATTTATGTGTGGTAATATGTGTGATACAGAGTGACTCAATGACACAGCAAAATACATGTTACACTTAACAAGATACAGCAATTGCGATATACAGTTCAATCACCCTAACAATGGGATTTCCATTACTGGTCTTCATGATGTGCTCACTCTCACAGAGCTGGGCAGATCCAGTCACCAGAAGGGAACACCTGCCTTGAAACCACCTTAAGCCCCTTGCTCTCGTCAAAGTTCTTGTCCTACTTGTGTGGTTTTATACTCTATGTTGGGCTGATCTGTGTACAGACAGTTCCTTCATGTTGGTCTGGCTAAGTAGGGGAGACATCCAGGGTTTTGAGTGTGAATGAACAGCAAATAAACTCAGGGAGAAACATTTACAGCAGCAATTGATATACCCTAAAATATAAGCCACCCTCAGGCTGTTGTCACACAGGCTGTTGTTGAACATAGAATGATGTCACTGATTTCAGCAGCAATATATCTGCCTTTTTCAGATTAAAATTTGCAAAGCCTTCATAATGTAAAGTAGGCAATTAATGTAATGTAGAAGAGTTTTTCAAAGCAGAAGGCTACTCTGGCAACATGAAAAATCTTTGAGGAAGGAACTGTTATGCTTTAATTGAAAATAGAGTATAGATTTATTCTACCCTGATGTCTTCAGAATCCATAGGCATATGTTTTCAGAAAACTTCTTGTTTCTATGGACAGCTCAGCTATTATTATTAAAAAAAAAAAGGCAATTACAAACAATCATACAAATTACTAAGCTACACAGCATGTCAGCCCAGAGGCCATCAGTCTAGCAGTCTGCCTTAAACATAAGCTGAAAGAAGATTACTGTGAAGCAGCATAGTAATAGGACACACATGCAGTGATATTTTCCCAGGCCATCCTGCAACCCTCCAGCAATCTGCAAATTCACAAGCCTGAAGTTATATTTTTGTTTTCTAATGGCCATCAAGGGAAATATTTCCTCCATAAATTTATAATAACCTTAATGCCTTGTGACAAGGAGGTCTGCACCTTAATTTTACACAGTGAGAATCTACCAAGAGGCAGTTGGACTGATTTCTGCTATTTTTTTAATAGTCAATAGCTAGATCTATGTTATTACGTACTACTTTTCCCAGTACAGACCTCTATCCTACTCGATAGGATAGATTCCTAATTATTTAATTCAGTGTTATTGTCCTTAGCTACCTTTCATTCCCCTTATAAGAAAAATATTTTAAAAATTACTAGCTACATTCATGCAGATGGTAGGACTGATATACTCTGATAAATTTTCAAAAGAACTGTTTTAACCTAAAAGAAAGGAAGTGATTCTTAAATCCAGATGAATTTTTTAGGTCAAACTACGTGAGATAGAAACTTATTCCAAACTATTCAATGAAAAATGAGAAGACAGTAAAAAATGCTTTCTACAACACAGTTCCTATTTTCTTTATAGCTCATGCTGTCAGCAAAGTTCAAATAAGAATAAAAGATTCTCTTCAGCTTGTAATGGAGCTGTTTGTCATTTATTTTTTTTCTGATGTTATTTTCAATATAACTTTCAAGCATACAAGTAGCTACCACAAGGTTAATCACTGTATTGCGCTCAGGCAGCTCGTTTGATGTTGCACTTTTTCATAAGCTACCTATATGATTCAGAAGTTTAATTCCCACTTACATTAAATGAAACAGTCCTGTGAAAGAAGACAACGAGATGGTTGTCATGCCCACAAACAAAAATAACTTTTCAGAATTCTACCTGTAACAGTTACAATTCTTTTCTTGTGTATATAAAGCTTTTTTTTTTTTTTCTTAGAGGCAATTACTATTTAATTATTAATATAAAATAGAAAATATCTAGAAGGGGAAACTAAGACATATGTACCCAGCGACTGTAATCTGATGAGTCTGGCAATACCTAGGTTTTGTGGACTGAGGTTAAAGTTTATACTTTGATTATGGAGACAAAGTTTGAACCTGAGGCTATGGTTGCATTTTATATTGCTGAATAAAACAAAGACAGGCATTAATCTGTGGTTCCAGACATAAGTGGCATGGGTAAACTCAAGTTTAAACTAGGTTGCACTCAAGTCTTTTAACCAATTGGAGGCACAATCCACAATATTCTGTCATTAATCCAAATTTCATCTCACTTCATGCAGTACTGATACCCTGGCTCTTGATACATTGTCCTTTGACCAAGATCATTGTTGTAGACAAATTGCCAACATTCTGCCTCTTGGCATCCTGACCCTTCACTGATAGCAGCAGCATGGGCAGGATGCCATCCACATTATCCATGTGGTGTGATATTCTCAAATCACTCTGATGGAGTCAAAAGGCAGTGCAACTCTTATGTGTATTAAAGAGCATTTGCATGTTTGGCTGTTGCTGCCAGATTACCAGGATACTGAGTGTCCCTGGCACTCTGCCAGAGCCCTAGCATCATTTATGATCCTGTATTTGTTAGCTGTGGTTGGGTGAGTTGCATGCTCATGCTGTTGATCATCTTTCTTACTGCCTCAAAAAGATTTTTTTTCTTCATACATGTAGTCAGATCCCCTTACTCTTCTGACCAGAGGTAACTAGTCATAATTGTTATTTTTAAAGATTTTCATGCCAAAATGTCTGAAATGTGATGATTCCATTGTATGCATTAAGGAGTACTTCTACAGAAGAGGACATATGCTGTGTGTCTTAGGGCAACACTCCAGAATATGTGAGAATTCCTGGGGGTACAAAGCATTCTGACATTAATGGTAGAGGACTATGCAGAGATGAAGGGGTCATTCCTGTTGCAGAGGCATTTTGTTGCCTTTTGGCAACAAAATTTAATTGAAGGGAACTGTTCTCTAAGCTATGTCCATTATTTTCTTGGGAAAGCAATTGAAATGGCTCGATGAAATTAATCAGTGTGGAAGATCTGCATCCAATGCCTGGCCTCATTCACTGATGCTCTTTTTCCTGCTTGGATCCAGTTCTAATGCTTATGGTGTCACCAAGACCCCAGAGTGGTTTAGTGTCAGCAAAAGAAGCAATCTTGTTCTCTTCAAAACCTCTTTCCTCCTCTACTTTCAGTAAAGCTCCTTCCCTCATGCAACTGTACACCTTAGGCCCAGCTCCTTATATGCTTTACTGAACTCCCAAAGAAGCATCAACAGTTATGGTTCTGTTAGGTGGATTTTGTTGCTTAGGGGATTTTTGTTTTCTTTTTATATTGGACATGTTGATTAAGGAGAGAGATACTATCACAAAAAACATTTTGAAACACTTTTGTTTTTTTTTTTCCCACCAAGATGAATTTTTAATGGGTTTCTTTGAAAGGAAAAAAAAAAATATGTCTGAGTTGCCCAGAAAAAATGAAAATTACTCTGCATATTGCTTGTCTCTTGAATTTTAAGAATAGAATATAGCTGTGGAAAAGATAAATGACTTGTCTTACATCCCAGCTGGAGTTCATTGATTTCCTTTTTAGTCTAAAAATTAACCTTTAAAGACACAGGACTGCACTACAGCTTAGGAGAAAGTCTCCTGTTGTAGGGATGTGGCTGTCAACACAAGAAGAGCAAGTAAAAATGGTTTATGTCATTAGGAGTAAATACTGTAACTGTTTTTTGTATAAGAGAAAAAAACAATTTACTGCTAATTACAAAAACTGAAAACAAATGTTTCTGTATTAATTAAGAATATATTTAAATTCTTGTATCTGGTTTGGAATGAAAGAACAGCTAGACTACACAAGGTTAATATTCACTGACTAAAAAGACAGCTCCTCCTTCATTAATTATAGCTTTAAAATTGAAAGGAAAACTAAAGAATACATTATATAGCATGTGAAATTAAATTAAACAGAATTAAACTCTTGCAAGTTTTTTGTAATTTTAAAGAAAAATATTGCTATTTCATACAGCAATAACAATATATTTTTTATAAAATATATTTTAGGATTTCAACGTTCTGCAGCATGTCCATTAAATTTAGTTTTTACTTTTCAAAGGTTTTGCATGAAAGAACATGGTACTAATATTTTTAAAAAAGCATTAAAGATATACAACAACAGAGGAGAAAGGTTTATGAAATACTAATTATCATTGAGTACTTATTAAGCATTCCAAGCACCACTAATATTTCTAACACATAAGCCAAACTCTACTGATGTTAATTACATTAATCATCTCATTATCTTCTCTGGGACTGGCATAAATGAGTTAGACAATTAAGGTGGTTCCTTTTTTCACAGATATATCTGTACAACATTCAGATTAGTACTGATGGCTGTATTGAAATAAAATCCCATTGCTTTTCCAAATAACTTAATTTTATTTTCCTGTGGAGAAGGAGAAAATACTATATTTTCACAGTAAACAAAATACAATTTTCTGTTTAAATTAACTTTTAGAAATTCTGATTTGCTGGAGGTTCTTTCTCTCACTTTTTTTCCTTTTCTTAAAAAAAAAAAAAAAAAAAGGCAAAAGATCTTTGTAATGAAGTTTTCTAGATGAACTTGTAAATCCCTAATATATTCTGCAATACACTGAAAAATCTATAATGGGAAGCAGAATATTGTCCTATACAGCATAAAGAAAGAAAAAACCCACAGCACAGAACATGAAGATATTGGTGGTAAAATGGCCCATGATCACTCAACCCATCAAAATCTTTTTTATCATGCTTGTCTCTCAGGATGCCATCTAATTTTTGCAGATTTTTCAATGCCTTTTGACTCAACAATTATGTTTCATAGGCAATTCTGTATGTTCATGAGTTTGCACAATCAAATGTTTCTTGATATCTGCTCTTTCTTCTTTGTTTCCTTTCTCTTCCTCTCTGCCTTGCACAAATCTGACCAGCATTGGGTTTTTTTTCACTATGAAGCTGAGAATAAAGTAATTTGTGCTTTAAGTCTGAGAAGACTTTTTATTAAATACACCTTTGAAACACATCCCTTCCCTTCCCATCCTTTCTCATCTCTTCTAAAATTCAAACAAACAAAAATAAAAACCCACACCAAGCTGTTTTTATTATTAGACTAGAGAGTGGGAATGCTTGAGGGAGACTTAAAAACAAATATTGTCAATTTACTGACAACTTTGTCTGTAGTGGGATATTCATATGTATAAAAGAAATTCCAAAAAGCAGTGAAAGTTTGTATCATGGGACCAGGTTCCAAAGAAAGACTGTACTGCTGCTATTTGTTGTAGTACCTTAGCTGATTTAAAGACAAATAAGTAGTATTTTATATAGCCCTGACTTTTCACATGCATCCTTCAGAGAAAAAAAATAATAATAAAAAAGAAAACAAACAAAAAAATGAGGGTACTCTAACAATGTTCAAATTTTCCAATGACTAATGTTTAGATCTGTGACCACTATATAGTCTATTGGGAAAAAAGACCCAGCAGAGGAAATATTTCAATAAAATAAAAATGCGAAGCTTCTCATTGTTCATTTGTAATTCAACTAGATATATATTTTAGAAAAAATAACCAAGCTTGTCTGTCTATATTCTACCTGTTTATTTCTGCTGTTGATATATCACCTCACAGAGGTAATTTTTCTTTTTTTCTTCTACTTTAAACTCTTTTCTGTTATTGCTTGTTCATTTTCTATATAGATATATGTTCTTATATATGTATTCTATACATATGAATTTCAAACTGACTTTTTTTGGTCAATTTGCAATAAGTGAGTGTTGTGTTTCAAACATTTTCTTTTTGAAATATAGATACTAGAACTGGCCGTGTCATTCTATTATTATTTACACCCATGAATAGTGATGTACCTTCTCATTACTCAGTAGTACTGTCTTTATCAGATCTTTAATCTTTTCAAAAATCACATTGGTGTAGTCATTTCTATTTCATTCAGGTTGTATTGATTTCTTTGTCTTATTTCAGATAGTTCCAGAAAATGTAGGATATGTTTCTTTTCCTGTTTGAAATTTAAAACCACGTAGGAAACTTCTGTTGCTGAAATGATTATTTCACTTCATAAGAAACAAAGGCTACTCTTAGAGTGTGCATCTTTCAGTTCTCTTACTTCTTACAGCTAATATTGCAACATAAGTGCACCCTTTGAATTATAGTATATTACTAATGTGTTTGAGAAAAGTCCCTTTGAAGTCTGATGAAAAGACTACAGGGAGAACCTTTTATAATATTTCTTGTATGGATTTCGCTTATAATAATTGATTCATGTTCACAAAATGGAAACTTCTTGTTCAGGTTTTGCTGTTAATTTGGTATCAGTCTTGCTGAAATTTAAAGTTGTGTTTTAGTGATGTTGCATGCTGCAATTTTATTATTATCACAAATCTGGGGTCCTGAGTATGGATCTTTCTGTCTTAACACTATGCTGAAGAAGGAAACAAACCATAAGAATTACATATTTCTTAATTTTTGTAATTTTTTTCTACTTAAATGTATCAATATATATGTACCTAGTCTAATTTACATAAAATTATTGTGTTTCAGCTGTTATTGTTTAACATCAATTTATAGAAAAATGTAGAATTCTCAATGTCTTGTGGTATTTTTGCCTTCTAATAATTTGGGTATGTTTACTTTTGCCTTTTACCTTTTTTCTTATGACATTCACCATTAGTGATTATTTGAGCATCCAAACCCAAATATTTCTGTTTTCATAATATCTCATAAACCTAAAAGAGACAAGGAAATTCATTGTTAGATAGGAAAAAAATAATGAAAGGCATGATGACATAGAAAAGCAGAGAAATGAAAATTAACAAACGGTATAGATTAATGCATAAATCTTTTTTTTCAATAAATAGTTTTTGTTCAATAAATTCTGTAGCACTTAGTCCACAGACCCAGTTTTAGAAAGGGTATAAAGTAGCTGATAACACATTCTGTTTCCCCCCAAAATGTGTATCCTTTATGAATTAGCTTTGACCTACATTCTGTAATATCACCAACTTCTGGTATTTGGAGAACAATTTGGCCTTATGTCTAATTATTTAAGTATAACCAAAAACTTTACTGAACAAGAGTGTTTACTAAAGATATTTGATGTTTAAACCATTAGCCTTTAATTATTAAAACACTAATGAATCAGTTCTGATGTTTATAGTTGATTTTCAGAAGAAAGTCCTCTGACAGTTGCATTTGAAGGCTTAGCTCTTATTACCCCAGCCAGCATTTGGTCCAAAGTTCTGCAGCATACTGTGGTTCTGACACAAACATCAGAGGTGATTTTTGAAGTGTCTCTTGCTTGTTCTTCAAGCAATGTTAAGATATTTGGGGTTTTTCCTAAGACATTATAGCATGATAAAGAAGACCTGCTCAAACTAAATTTCCATTTAAAAAGCTCAAAACATAGTAGTGAAAAATATTTTTTCAATGTAAAGAAAAATAGATAAATTATATATTATATTCATTTGAGCATAACAACCTTCTCCTAGAAAACAAATATTCCTAAATTTTGCTTTATGGTTAAATGTTCAGAGTTCATTTAAGGTCATGGATCCAAATTTGCAAAGTCAGGAGTTTCTTGTATTAAGTAAGCATCAGGTGTTGCTCCTAAGTAGCAGGGACAAGTGTTGGTTCATGGGGATCCATAAGCAGATTGTAATATTGGTCACTTTAGTTTCTCATTTTCATTGTTTTCTGGTGTACCAGATTTTTCATTGCCAGAAACCAGTATTTTTATGTT
Organism: Euphonia xanthogaster; assembly: GCA_034509185.1. Taxonomy (NCBI): domain Eukaryota; kingdom Metazoa; phylum Chordata; class Aves; order Passeriformes; family Fringillidae; genus Euphonia; species Euphonia xanthogaster. Next base: position 60,605,182 of record JAYDZK010000001.1, on the reverse strand, counting down.
TCCTACCCCTAAAACTATCTCTGCGTACCACTAAACCAGGATTTTAAAATTTTATTTTAAACCTAGGATATACAATTCATACATAGTGAATTTAAAAAAAAAAAAAATTAAAATTTTATTTTATTTATGATTGCCATGATTTAATCCCAGTCAGCAGCCAAGACTCACACAGTCACTTACTTAACACCCCCACAGACTGAAGTAGGAGAGAATCAGAGGGTAAAAGTTAGGAAACTCCTGGGTTAAGATAAAGACATGAGCACAAGCAAAGTAAAGCAAGGAATTAATTCACTGCTTCCCATGGGCAGGCAGGCATTCAGCCATCTCCAGGAGGGCAGGGCCCCATCACATGTAACACTGACTTGGAAAGACAAATGCCATCACTTCAAATGTCCCCCCTTCCTCCCCTCACTTTATTATTATTTATTAAGGAGGAAATTCCTCCTTCTTCCCCTCACTTTACATACTGAGCATGATGCCATATGGTCCGGAATATCCCTTTGGCCAGTTTGGGCCACCTGTCCCAGCTGGGTCTCCTTCCAGCCTCCCATGCTCAGCAGCAACAAAAACATCTCTATATTTCAACCCTCTGTTCACCACAAATCCAAAACACAGCCCTATAGTAGCCACTGTGAAAAAATTACTCCATCCCAAACCAGCATAGTGAGCTAAAATCTCAGACTAGAAGAGTAGAAAGAATAGGGTGTTACCACTTTATAGAGCTCTGAAATACTGAATGAATATATCTGCAAAGTGTTTCAGCAATCCATTTAAGCACCTGAAAACCAATGGCAAGTGTACTAAGAAACCGCTTGCTTATAGCTATTCTTTCTAACTCATGTTAATTTCATTTCACGTCATCCATTTCACTTAAGTTGGACATAATAGTTACATGGGTAAATACCAAAATAAGCCCTGCTAGCAATGAAGTCTGTCAATGTATCGGTAATTTTATATTTTATACACCCTCAATAAAGTGCATTGACAGACAAGTTAATCACTTCATAAAATAAGCCAATGCCACTTGGTTTGCAGGTGCTGTGACAGGCTGTTTTCCTGGTTAGCCAGTGGGAGCAACCGCAGGCACAGCCTGGCTCTGCATTGGCACCCTGGCAAGAGTCCGGTCCATCTTGGGTGGTTGTGGGTACGCTTATCCAGGGACAAAATGAGTTCAAGAGTATGGGCACAAACCTTTCTGTGGCACCTGGCTTCAGTGTCAGAAAATGGTCCTGGATGTGTTTAATTTATTAGCCCTGACAAATATGATTAAGTACAAAAGAGTAGATGCATTTTATTCCTTGAAATGGGCTTTAAAGTTAGTTGAGTTTAATGGAAAAAAAACCTTTTAAACTTACTGTCATGAAAAAAGGCACAGAGAAATTTCATCTAAATTTAGATCTCTAGCAGCTGCCATGTAAGTTATCCTGTGCTCTCATTATGGCCAAAGGAGAGAAATAAATTCCTCCACATCTAATTTATGGTAGCTGTCTATCTTATAACAACCTGAAATTTCTTCTGTAGATGTTTCTTTTCCTCTCACTGATTACGAAGTGGTCCTTGTGCAGATTCTGATGGTTAACTTTTAGAGCTCTAGCATTGCTTTGAAATTAATCCTAACCTGAATTAACTTTCTGAAGGTAAAGTACTAGGAGGTTTTTTTCTCAGAGGTGTGACAACACCATTCAGTTTCTGCTGTTTCCTGTGGTAGGAAGTGAAAATTTGAAACTGGCTTCACTAAGCAAAAGATTTTAAAGCTATTTAACCTAGGAGCATACTTATATCACAGCTTATACTCTACTTTTTGTTTGCTTTGTACACCATAAGTCCTTGAATCAGGGATTTTGAGTAACTTAAAGGGCACATGCATAATATATTTATCATCATTGTGATCATAAGAAATACCCGTATTTTATAGAATAAGGTTTGTATGTAGAATAAAAAATATTGATAGAGTGTTGAGAGCAGATACATAGCTATGGTAAAACTGTAAATGGTTTCATTTAAAAAACTTAGCTCTGGAAATCTTTTCACTTGTAAGTCAGGCTGAAATACGTATCATTATGTTTTGTATTATTTCTCTACAATTTTTAGGATCAGAAAAATTATTGTCAAAATGTAATGATCTTATCATTGTGGAAATCTGAAATCAACCTCACCACCTTCTCATCTTTTGACTGAGAGTAATCTCTATACTACTATAATGGTGGAGTAAAAAGGCATACCGCTAGCACATAGTGTGATTTTTCAAAGTAAAAAACAGCAATGAAAAAGCAAAGAAAATGGACAAGACTAAGCATATATTTCCACTTAAGGAGATACCCATGAATAGTAACCAAATTTAGCCTAAGCTATATTGACCTTTTCAGAATTTAATTAAGGAGAAAATTTTCATATTTTCAAGACTGAACCTTCATTAGAGATACTTAAATTATAAATAGAAATATATTTTATTAATTTCAGTTGTATTCTCGTTTCATACTTGAACTATTTTCTTACTTGAAAACTTGAATTTTCTAAATTAAATATTTTTGTAGGTGCATGTTTAATTTCCTTATTTTATTTATGTTTAATTTCTTTATTTTTTAAAATTAATTTGGTTTTGGTTTTGTTTTTGTGGGGTTTTTTTTTAAATAATTACATTAGCCCACTTCAGAGTTTACTGAATAGTAGAAAAATCAAAAAATAGGTTGGGTTGGAAGGTACCTTAAAGATCAACCAGTTCCAGCCACTAGGTCATAGGCAGGGATAGCTTTCATTAGATCAGATTGTTCAAAGCTCCATCCGACCTGATCTTGAACATTTCCAAAGAATAAAATGTTCACTCTTTTAGAATCTTTAGAAATTGTAAACTTCTAAAGTTTTCAAAACTCAAAAAGTCCCCTAAAACATCCCTAAAAGTTGTGAACTAAATTCCTTGTTATATCAACTGACTCTATAGGTCCTGGATCCGTGTTCAAAGGTATAGCACTATTCTTTACCTCTCGTAATTTTAAAATTTCTGTTTTCTGCAGAGGATTGACTCTGGGATAATCTCAATTATTTTACCTCTTTCTACCAACTCTGCTTGCCTGCCTGTGTTGCCAGTACCTAAAGCTTGACAGGAAATAATTAAACTCTAACATAGAATTGAATCAGAAAACTTATGCCTTATGTACATTTGATAAAAATGATAGATGCTTGTCCAACTGGCTTTCCTGACAATCTGCAGTACCACTAGAAATATTATCAGTCCCTAACTCTACATGCTGTGTATTCAAAAAAGACCATTTTACTTTCCCCCAGTGTAGCTGTTTGAACCTGGCTGGATGCCAGGTACCCAGCAAGCCACTTTATTACTCCTTTCCTCATCAGGACAGGGGGAGAAAACATGATGGAAAAAAAAAACCTCATGGGTCAAGATAAAGGCAGTTTACTAACATGGCAGTGAACCTCATGAGTACATAAACAAAGGAAAATAAAACCAAAATTTTATTCTCTTCTTCTCATCAGGAAGCAATGTCTGGCCACTTCCCAGGAAGCGGGGCTTCAGCACATCGTGGTTGCTCCAAAAGGCAAATTTGAGCACTGGTGTTTGAGCACTGGGCATGTCACTGAGATCAAAAATAACAAATGATAAATGACTCTCCCCCATCCTTTTTCATCCTTTATCTTAGCTGTTATTGTTGAACTTGTCTTACAATATGGAAAACCCCTCTGTCCACTTTGATTCAGCTGTTTTGATCATATGCTTTCCCCACATCTTGCCCATGAACAGACTTCTGGTGAAGATGGAGTGATGTAGAAACAGCGCTGAAGCTGTGTCAGCCCTGTTCAGCAGGAGCCTAAACACTGTGGTATCACCAACACCTTTCCAGCTCCCAGTGCAAAGCACAGAGCTGTGAGAGTTGCTGTGGGGAAAATGAGCTCCATTTCAGCTAGACACAACACACCCAGTATAAAAAATATATATATATATAAATAATATCAATTAATAACAATAATAATAAAAATTGAAATAACAACAAAAAATGCTGAACTTTTCTTATGTTCTGTATTTATATTTTGTTAGCATCCTTTTCATGCTTCAAACTGATTAGAACTCTCAGTTACTTTTGATAATCAGGCACAGACACATGATATGTCCACAGACAAATTCTGGGGTTTTATATGGCATATAGGATTTAATATTGATGTTTGTTATGGATTTAATAGAAAGAGAAAACATTAGACTCCTTACTAAGCCACTTCTTTTTAACAGGATTAATGAGTGCTGCTCTTCATTAATTTTAAGTATTTGCTCTGAATCAAATGCTCTCCTTAATTATTTAGCAACATAAAGCCAGTATAGGGTCAGATTCACAGTAATCCTTAAGCTGGAAAATTTCTCTTTGCCTTTTTTTTTTTAGATCCATGCGTATTTTACCTGCCTTTTTTTTTTTCTTTTTTCCAGAGAGGGAGAAAGAATCATTTAAAATCATCATTGAAATTCACAGTTATTATTAAACACAGTGCTGTATGTGCTCCTGGACAGACAGATACTGCCAAGCATCAGCTAGACTGGCAAAGGTCAAGAATATTTCAAATGTACCAACATAAACTCAGAGACTTATACTTCAGGGTTCAAAATTATTCTATTACCATGTGAGAATGTAGTTCCACGTCATCTGACCACATTTTAACTCATTTCAGCTGGCTTTGGATTTTCATCAGTATAAGTGAGGATGAATTCTGACCACTGTCTTTGCTGATTATGGTTTATTGTAAATTCATTCTGTCAGGAATATGTCAGCACTCTGGAACAATCTAAAGGTTGTTATGCTCTTGCTGATGCTGGTGTGTGAAGAGGAAAAGTTGATTACTAAAAATGTGGAAATAAAAAAGGCTGAAACCAATGACATCCTGAAAGAAGAGTTGTGGACAGAGGTCTCTCCCCATGTGTAGTGAAGCAGTCATGTGCCTATCAGGACACTGAGAATTCTGGCTGCTAATGATTATAGAAGATTACAAGAAGCATAACAAGTCTTTGAAGTTGTTACAGTTTTTATAAATGAGAACCAATATGATGAAACATGGACTCTTAGAGAAGATGAATTATTTTTGTTCCTGTAAACCACTATTGCTTTTGTGGGTAGGGTATTTCATGGAAATTATCCTCTAGCTGTTATTTCAGTAGTTTTCTTTTACAGTATGGTATGTATGAACAGAGAAGTATCTCAAGATAAATTTCCACTCTTTTCTTTTAGAAGGGGAAGAAGAAAATCTTAGGGGACTAGAGGCCCATCAATCTGCCACACTCTTCTGTAAGCTATGCCCAGTTGCAGGAAGCACGAGTGAATAGAAACAGCTGACACAGAAGCAGCAAGGTTCGTCTGATAGCCTTCAAGGCAGAGAAAATATGCTCGGTTGACTTTGTAATAAAGGTGGGACAGAAAGCCTCAACAAGTCCAAAGACAATAGCCAGTTTTAGCGAGCGGCTGATATGATGCAGAAAGCAGCTACCTAGAGGGACATCCACAGGCTGGAGGAATATCATCACATTCAACAAAAGCAAATGGGAAGACCTGCCCTTGGATAGAATAATTCCAGTGCAACCACGAAGAGTAGGCTCTTGCTGGTTAGAAAGCAGGCTGCTGGAAAAGCATAGGAATGTGAAGGAGAAGAAGATAAACATGAGTCATCAATAGTCTCATGAAGCAAAGAGAGAAAGGCAATCACCTGCTGGACTGTATTAACAGGATGGAAGCCAGCTGCTACCAGGTGCCACCTGAAGTACTGAACCCTGCTCTCAAGGGTTTGCAGTACAAGGAAGATTTTGACATGTTGGAATTGAATAAAGTTCTATAAGGCTGCTTGGGGTGTTTGAGCACTGGGCATGTCACTGAGATCAAAAATGACACTGCTGGTAACTCTTTATCGAGCAGAGACAGCAAAAGGTAGACTGTCAGGGAAAAGCTTTCTCACACACACACACATATCATTGGGGGCTGGCCTACTTTTGGCTTGGATAGAGTTAATTTTCCTCCTACTAGGCAGTATAGTGCTGTGTTTTGGATTCAGGATGAGAGTAATGTTGATAGCAGACCAATGTTTTTGTTGTTCCTCAGTAGTGCTTAAAATAAATCAAGGAGTTCTTCATTGCCCATGGACTACAAGTGAGCAGGGATGCAAGAAGCTGTGAGGGAGCATAACCAGGACAGCTGATCTGAAGTGGTCAAAGGGATTTCTCATGCCATAAAACATCAGGCTCAGTATGCTGACTGGGAGAAGTAGGCTGTGAGCTGCCTGGGGACTGGTGGGATTGGTTGGTAGGAGGTGAGCAATGGTTCTAGGCATCACTTAAGGTTTTGTTTTCTTGAATCTTCTCTTGCTCTGTCTTTTTCTCTCTCTGCTGTTTCCCATTTCATTGTAATTATTACCAATATTATATTATATTGCACTTTATTGTATTTCAATTATTAAACTGGACTTATTTCAACCCCCAAGTTTACTTTTTTCTCATTCTCCTCCCCATCCCTCCAGGGTACAGGAGGAGCAAGTCAGTGGCTCTACTTCTTTCTGTTGTTGTGATTATTTACAGATAGATATTATAAGTCTATGTGAATGAAAACTGTCTGCTCTTCTAAGGACACCTGGTAAATGGCCTTTTCAATAAAAAACCCAAACAAAAATACAAACAGCATCAACAAAACAAACAAACAAAAACTAAACAAACAAAAAGCAAATAGCAGAACAGAATTTTTTAACATGGAAAAGGCCTTAAAGGGCATTGAGTCCAACCTCCTTCTACAGAACATGAACATCAAGCAACTTGTTAGAATAGAGTATTTGTGTAATACTAACTCTTCAGAGATTTTCACTGCTCTATGCCTGTTATACACAATTGGTTTTAGTCCTTTTTCTTTTCTATCCCCACCAGTAAATGTTATAATTTTTACCACAGGAGAATCCGTTACTCTAACTGGCAACAAATACCTGTATAAAATACAAAAGAAATAGCAAATGCAATCTTTTTGAGTTGTTTAATGGACATTTTATCAGCAATAGCATTTAAAAAAATCCTTTGATAATCTCACATGCAATCACATTAAATACCTGTAAATAATATAACATCAAACACACTAAAAATTATTGTAATATCTTGTACTATTGTCATGATCCAACCAGTGAGGGGTGACTCTGCCCAAATTAGGGTGCAAGTGAAAACGGATGCTGAAGTCAATAATATAGATTTCATTTAACAGTAAATGTGAGGCAGAGAAATCAAAAGACATAGAAAATGGGTCGGGGGTGCTGCTAAGATCAATGGCTAGTACTATGAATGGTCCCCTGAGCAGGACCAGTTGCTGACACACAATATTTTATGCTCAAGTAACACAATGGTGACCACAAACAACTCCTTTTTCTGATCAGAATACCTTCAGTAGAAGTAGTCCCTAGACATGAAACCACTACTTAGCAAGAAATATCTAAAACCAAGAGAAAAACAACAAGGAAAAGGCAAACTCCAAGAATAAGTATGTTTAAATTTAAATGTGATGTGACTTTTAAAATTACTCAAGACAACCATTTTAGCGTGTTCCATTCAAGAGAAACCTTGTTTTCCTTTCTTGAGGTTCATACTCCTATATTGTGATCTCTGTCAAAGATCCCACTCTTTGTGACCAATTTTGGCTCTGAAATCTTTTAAATAAGGCTCAGGACAATTAAGGTTCTGAGAAAAAAAGCAACCAAAATAAATATTTCCTCTTTGTTTTTAAATCTTCAGTGGTAAACACTAAGAACAAACACCCCTGAACAAACCTCATAATGCCAAGGCCAGCAGTGGGAACTAATATTTTCTACTCAAGTCTCCTATGTTCAGACGTGTAAAAATAGCACCTCAGCTTCAGATCACAAGCCTTTTTTCTTCAGAAGTTTCAGTTCATAGGTTATAAGTTAGGAATCAAGATACAATGTGTAACAGACTCTGGACTTCAAAGAACAAGGAGAAAAGCAGAAATAACCAGAGCAAGGGGAAGGGCAGACCCTTTAAAATCTCAGGCAGATATACTTGTTAAAATAGATCCATCTGTTATTCAGACTGTGTCAGTTTGTTTCAAGCCTTGGTTTGACCTTTGCACCACTTAAGTAAGTAGTTTTTGAAATCCTTCTGCTTAGAAAACTATTTTCTGGAGGCAATCCTGAGGGGAAAATTACATGAAACCTTAGCAGACTATTACCTTGTGCAAGACCTTTCTCACCTCAAAAGATCATGCATCCTAAGAGCCTAAAATCTAAGTCAATTGAAGCACTAAATGTTTAGGGAAAAAAAGGCATAGCGTGAAGTAAGCAACTGGTAAATATGATTTTTGACATTAATAATAAAGGGCCATAGATTCTGTACTTATAAGGCAGTGGTGGGCCTAAGGGCTTGTCAGTGTTTGTGTTGGTCTGACCTGATTTTAGGCATTGCCTAGGGGTCCAGTGACCATTGCCCCAGCCATGCTATAGCTGAAAATCTGTGAACACCGCGTATAGTGCAGACATGAGAAACCAAGTGAAAATGTTAACACTTAGTAATGGCTGGTGAAAGCTGCAGTGTGCAGCTTTCAGACTTTAAGTGAGCATCAGACTCCCTCAAACACCAAACTCGTCCTACAGAAAAATCTTGGTGCTGACAACTCACTGTTATATGCCAGGACACCCATACTTCAGAGAGACGTGACCAGCCCTTGGGCCTAGAGAACATAAATAAGTAAGAAAAACGTCAAAAAGAGGATGTAAATATTTACTTTTAGAGCATAACAATTTTAGGTAATTATAAGTTAAAAATATAAAATTATAAAGTTAATAATATATATAGAGAGAATTATAAATGTTGACTGAAAAAGCTGGCATTACCACAATGGAACCAAAAATAAATGGGGCATTCTGATTTGATTGTTAAGCATTACAGACTAACAATTAATATATGCATTACACTGTTTAACCACCCTGGCAGAAAGACAATATTTTATTATGTTCCCTGAAGCAGGGAACATAAGCCTAGACCCAGCACTCATGATACATTTCCCAGTACCACCACTTTGTCCTAACATGCTTGGAAATAGTTTCCAAAACAATTTGCTCCATTACCTTCTCAGGTGCTAAAGTAAGGTTAATGGTCACCTAGTTCCTGTAGTTTTGATGTTTTTCTCTTATGCATTCTCCTGTGTCCTAAAAGCAGCTCCAAAAGATTTGATATAAATTCTCTTCTTACAGGTAAATCATAAGTACAGGTGAAAAATATGTACAAAGCACATTCTTTATTGAAGATTTTGTTAGTCAGAGCTACAGCCTGTACCCTATACCATGCCTGAAATTCTTTAGAAATACAAACAAATTGACTACTTTCTTCTTCTACTTAAAACAAATGAAGTGATAATTGTTGTATTAATTAGTGCATTCACTAATTAATATATGAACTTGCAACGAGATATTCCCTTTTAAAATTCCTGTCGTACCTTGGTCGTTTTAAAGCAGTATGAAATCTCTGAGAGTTTTCTACCATCTCAAACAAATTATCAGCATTTTGGATCCAATATTTTTCAACATCTTTTAACATCTGTTTTATTGATGTTTTTCACACGTGTATGAAGTGTAAATATGGTAATAGAGCATACATTGCTAAACATACGCTTTTACAGTTCTAGAGTTCATGCTCTCTTCATTTGAATACATCTTTTCCTTTTTGAAATATCTTCCTTTTAGCCATCTTTCTCTGATAATGAACTTTTCATACTTTTCCATATTTATGCTATTGAGTTTTTTATTTATCTTCCTCAAATGATTTTTGGATTCATGAAGAAAGTTACTAAAATGAATAATTTTTTCTGAAAAAATTTAAAAATATCCTTGAAAAACCTTCATGCAATTTTTTTCTCTTTTATTCTTTTAGCCCCTTTTTTCACATTTGAAAAATAGTAATTATATAAATAAATATTAATAAAATAGTAGTACATTTTAAAATGTAGTTTTTGAAATAACTACATCATTCCTTTGCAGCTTCTTCTACTGACCTTACACTTCAGTGTTGCGAGTTTCACATGCACTGTTTTTCTCCTATGAGAATTTTACTTCTGAGTAAACCATGAGAATTTTTTGTTTGTTTTGTTGTTTTGTCTTTTTGGATTTGTTTTTCATGATATAATATCTCAGTCCTGTGACAGGAGAAGAAGTTATTCTTTTCTTGTGGTAGTCTGATTAATTTTTCCAAGAAGCTCTTTATTGATGACATCTAATTTATTGCCTGCATCTTACATGAACATTTACCCACATTACTTGGATTAATTGAAATCTCCTTTACAACTTCTCATCTCCATTAGACACAGATGAATAGTGCCATTTCAGATGCCCTAAGGCAATGGAAGCTTTCACAGGGAGTTGAGAGGTGTGACATAGGTCTTTAGGGCAATATCTGATCTTCTACAGCAGCAACTGGATACCACAGTGAGCACCCCAAGGAAATGTCACTAGACACCTTTCTGCTAACTGAACCCTGCCCTGTTCTTCATCTGTAACAAGATTCTTATCTGAAGCTAGGTAAGTCTGCTAGAAAACATACTTTGAGTTCCTTCATTAGAACAACAATCCAAGCATGTCTTGTACACTCCCAAAGTGAATATCTGCTCGTAAATGCCACTCAGAATCTACTCTCACTGGGATGGCATTACATATGAGATTCAATCATTAATTTTTTTTAAGAATTTAATGCTTGAAGCAAATCCAAAAATATCTTATAATTCACAGTTCTATTAAAATCTATAAGAAGTCCATGTTAGTGTTGACCCACATTTGCAGCAATTAGGAAAATAATACAATTAACATCAATTTCAATTAATTTCACCCTGGTTTCCTACACATAACACAAGTCCAATTATTTTAGGTTTCTTTGAAGTAGGAGAAAGCACATTATCCAAGAGGGAAAAAATGCACAATACGGTTACCACATGCAGAAGCAGTCAATTTGCATGGTACATAGCAAAGCTTATGGCAAAAGCTAAGATATTAAAAACACTTTCATTATATTTCTAAATTCACTTTTATCTTTAAAGGTCTGCTTTCATCTCTTGGGATAGTTGGAGGGGAAAAAAAAAGACAGCTACTGTACATCAAAATGATGCTTAGTTGTAAACTACCTTGTAATTGTATCTGGGAAAATTAAAAACAACTAAATATTCTTCACATCTTTAAAACAATATTGAAATTATGTTCTGTAAGTTAAATTGAAGTCAGAGAATAAGTCAAAGGTAGCAACAGGAAATGAAAACAGACTCTAGATAAGATATAGCAGTAGTTTAACTATGGAAGTATATAGCAACTCTGTTGACAAGGTTCAGCACACAGGCTACCAAGTGTACTAAAATGTGGTTTTGAATACAAAGGAAGACCACAATTTTTTTTTTTTTAAGACAGAGATAATTATAAGCATGAATATATATAGGTGATCATCCTGCACTGTTAAAAATAAATAAAATTGCATAT
>JAYDZK010000001.1:60544513-60588162 GCA_034509185.1 Euphonia xanthogaster | reverse complement strand
GGATGCATTAACCAGGATGTGCTACCCAGATCTCACCTCTGCCAGGTTAGAAACATCCTGTCGCTCCCTCTGAGCTTTTCTCATGGCAATGTCCTTCTGTGGCCTAAAGAGTGTTTGAGACAGGCAACTCTGCTCTTTAAGTCCTTACACATAATCAAAGCAGTTAGTGAATTAACTGTGTTAAAATCAATGGTGCTGATTTTTGAGCTTTAAAAATTTACAAAAGTTATCCAAATAATAGTTTAATGTCACATATAAATAACTTTCAGAAGGAAATCAAACATGTTAGAATACCCTTTTCATTGAGTGAAAACAAACAAGGTGATGAAATGTTGGTTACAGAATCTTTTTTTTTTTAATTCTTATTTATTTCCTTCTTTTCCTGGAAGGCATAAGAAGAGATGGAAAAGTTAAAAAAAAGAGAAAAGGAGAAAAATTTTTTCATCAAACAGAATTCTGAATTATTTTACTTGAATAAAAGCAAAAAACAACACAAATAAAACTAATGCAAGAATTTTAGTCCAGATTAAAAAAAAATTCATGTGATGATATCACAGGATAAATCCAGATTATCTAAATTTGATTCAAGCATGTATGTTGTCAAAAAGAAACAAAGACTCAAGCCATCCAATCCTCCAGGCACATTCAAGGTAATTCTACAATCATATGGAGCTCATATCTTAATTGAATACTACACATGATTCTAATAATCTAGTGGTTAGAGTTCATCTCTAGGAGATGATATCTTGAAGCCCTGGCCTGAAAAAATACAGACTTTGGAAGCCAAGAGAACTTTTTCAGATCAGGATGACAAAAGCAATGTGAGAACCAGCTGAGTGAGTGGGCTGGAAAGATATAAAGATATTCTTTTATTTTTCTTTTCCTAAACAGATCTCTGTTGAAAAGCAAATGTTAGGCCCCAGGTGTGAAAATGAATGGAACAGCAGCAAACAAAGGTTAATAGTCTCTAGAGACACCAGCTAAAATAGTCTTTTGAAAGCATGTATTTCTCAGAGTTGGGTGTGAAAGCCCAGATTGCTATCTTGGGCTAGACAATTAATTATGTCTGGAGAACTTCATGTGGTGCTATGATGCATTTGCATTCTTCAAAACAACAATTTAACTTCTAACTACTATAACAAATGCCTATGTCAGGAGACTATCTACCACTGCTTTCTGTCTTATTTACTTAACATAATAGGCTGGTTTGGGTAGTATACTAGTTTTGGCTTGGAATTAATTTTATTCACAGCAGCCTGAAAGCTGCTGTATTTTGGATTTTTGATGACAACAGTCTGGATAACACAGGGCCGTTTTAGCTGTTGTTTAGCAGGGGTTACTCAGCATCTAGACAATTTCTGCTTCTTACACTGCCCCTCCACTGAGTAGGCTGGGAGCACCAGAGGTTAAGCAGGGACACAGCCAGGAAATCTGACCCCAACAGACCCATACATACTCATGCTCGGCCATTAAATTACAGAAGGAGGAGAAAGACGGGGGATGGGTTCAGAGTTATGGCCTTCATCTTCTCAGGTAACCATTACACCTGATGAATCCCTGTTTTTCTCAGAAATGGCTAAATATCTTCCTGACAAAGGGAAGCAGTGACTAAATTCCTTGTTTTGCTTTGCCTGCGTGAGTAGCTTTGTTTTACCAATGCAACTCTCTGTATATTAATCCATGGGCCTCTCCAGTGTTCTGCTGGAAGGGAAGTGAGCAAGTGGCTGTGTGAGGCTGAGCTGCCTTCAAGGCTTAAGCCACAAGATGTATCTTCACTCTACCCCAAGTAACGCTGCTCAAATTTCTAATAGAGAATTGTCCATAGTTCTAAACAGCTCTCTTAAAAACTGAAGATTACCAGAGGGTCCAACTGTTTTATTCTTCATGACAAGATTCTTATTTAATAACTAACTTTAGTGAATTTGGTGAGCAAGGTATCTCAAGTCTTAAATGAAATTCAGAGAGGCCTAAATGAAATTCAGAGATGCTTTTTTTTTTTTTTTTCTTTCTGTATAAGCAACATGCCCAATCGGGTTTAACTGATCTCTCACTTTTTAAAAAAGTTTGTCTACATGTTTGCGTTATAAGGCGCACTGCCTTATAAAATTTAAAGCTTGCACTAATTTAGATGCATTTTCTAACTTAAATCATCTCCTTGTGTCTTGAGTTTGGTCTTTAAGACTCTATTTTCTTTGTTCTAATAGAATCTTAAGTTTCTACATAATCATTTTACTTGGCATTTTAATTTAGCACTCCACATATTAATTGGAAAGGAAAAAAAATGGAAAAAAACCCCACAAACCTCATGAAATTTCACATTAAAATTCACCAACAATTACTATAAGATCTTCATGTATCATCAAAGTTGATGACGTTTAACATACTACTAACAAGCAAGCTTGCCACAATGGATGTAATTGCAAGGATAACATACACTACAGGAATACCATTACAGTTCATTTCATTACTTCTGTGCAAAAAGTGAATATCTAATTTAAAACAAAATTCTCCTTTGAAATGTGCTCTTTCCTAAGAAAAAAAAAATTGGGTATCTTATGAAGAAACACATCTTTAAATTACTTCTGTTCTTTCTCTTGAACTATAATTACCAAAGGATTGCCATGAAAAGAGCTAAAGGCTATAATTAATATTATTCTCTTTTTCTTGGATCAAGCATTTAAATACAGTGCATTATTTCATTGATCTCCCTGCAGACAAAGTCATGCCAATCCTTTTTTAGAAACAAGTTTTCTACCCAATTTCCCCTCCTTATACCTTTGAACAGCATGTTCTTTTGCAGTTCCCAAATGTTCAGAAATACTTGCAGAATGACAATGAAATGGAAGACATGAAGATTGCAATCATGTTAACATTTTTGACTGGATTTTTCACAGATAGTGATTAATAATTATTTTCTGATTCTTCTTGTACTGATTTAATGCATCAAAATTGACCTGCAGAGGGTTCCAGAGATTTTCTTGGCAACAGCTTCAGTTCTGTAAGAATGTGGAGCCAAATTAAATAATCAACCTGCATATTAAATAATCAAATGTTTTCAGACCAGTTTTGCTTAACCATATGTCCTTCCTCTTTGTTGTAATCTCAGGAGCTATAGGAGCTGTTCAGTTTGTTTTATAAAATTAAAATATTAATATAGGGTAAATTATTAGAAAAAAGTTGTTATTTAAAGTATTTATTTTAAACACCTTAAAAAACAGATTTTATTTATTTTTTTTCATAAACAGAAATATAAATCTCAGTAAATTTAAGTAAGACTTGAGAGATGTCTCTTAATACTACAGTGGCTTCTCCTGCAGCAACTCTTTCCCTGGCAGTATCCCACCAAAATAGTGGTTGCAAGCGAGAATAGCTGCCTATTTAATTAAAAATAATTTAAGTAGATTTCTTTTTTAATTATTTTATTATTAATTTTATAATATTAATATATTAAAGAATTAAAAATTCTTTGTCTATTTCAAAATACACCTGTTTTCCACTTTAGCTTATTCACTCATCTGCAATAGCTGTAAGAGCCTAATATATTGTACAGGGTTTTTTTGAGTATATCAATACATACATGACAGATATATCTTAGCTCATGCAAAACTCTAAAAACTGGGAATAAAACTGTTGGTGAGTATGAAAGGAATAGGAATGACATGCTGACATCAATAAATAAATCACTTATTTGTCTTCATCCAAATTTTGTAAAGCAAAAAAAGTGCTTAGTAGTTTAGAATTTTTCAATGCATAATGGATGATTCAGCTGGAAAGGGAGGACGTATGTCTTTATGTATATAAATATCTCTGTCAACAGTTACTTGAATAAAGATGCTTTGGCAATCTTTTTTTTTTTTTTTTTTTTTTTTCCTTAGTTTATTTATAACGTTATTTTCAGCTTGTATTTGTAGAAGGATCAAGGCCCAAAGATTGTTAATCCAGTAAACTTCAATCATGGTTTTACACAGTTTAAATGACCTAGTACAGTGCACTTCACAAAATTGTTTTTCCTAAGAATTATTTTAGACTGGATGAATTATTTGTGATTTCAGATTTCTTTTTCTTGCTACTGTAGTCCACAGAATGGAGAGAAACAAACTGGGAGAGCACTGTACTGAGAAAAAATAGAGAAAAAGAAAGGGAGAAAGAAAGAGAAAAAAGCGCATCTGAGAGACGGAAAGGAAGAGCGAGAGAGAGAGAGAAAGAACCCACATCAGAACAAAAATGAGCTCTTACAGACTTGACCCCAAACTCAGACAGAAAAGTGTTAATTGAAGAGAATTTTGCAGAAACAACTACTACACTCATTCATATTGAGAGTCTAATATCAGAAGTAAACCCCACTTTTCAGGTGTTTTTAATGGTGAAAAATTATATTTTCAATATATTCTATAACTGAACAAAGTACCATATATTTAAAAAAGTGTTAATATACCCTGTCTACTTTAGGAAGCTGATATGTTCTTTTGACATTAATAGCTATATTCTTGAAATGCCTCTCCCACTATCTTCTGTTACTAACTTTTACAAATAAAAATGTTAAATAATCCTGTAAAAACTTAACAAGACTTTGTATAAACACACGGTCGTCTTAGAATTAGTGTGCGACTGTCATGACATAATATTGTTCTCTTTTTTCATTCAAGAAATAAACACTTTACAGTACAATTTATACAATTTGGATGCTTTAATAATGTACTTGTCAAATATACAGATGAAAAACAAAACTGTCTTAAAAACCCAAGATAATGCTGATATTTTTAGGAAACAAGTCTTGTGATAGAACAAATTCCAATCTCTCTGTGACTAGTATATTATAAGTATTTTCTTTGAGAATCAAAATAGACATCATTAAAATTCAATATCTTCTTTAGTTTGCTATTACACATTTCTAGATTAATATTCTTAGAGTGTTAGCTGAAATTTCTCATTGATATGCCTAGGCACTCTGACCTTGGGATGTTAATCTGAAGACAAACATTTATCTCTGCCTTGTCACTGTTTTAGCTTGTGTCTTATGATCAAATCTCTTAGATGGGTAGATATCCATCACTTTCCTGCCATTGGCCTGTGTTGATTTATAGATGACATCTCAAAGCAATAGTTGTTTTGAACCGTTCAATGCTTCATAAAATAAAGCAAGAAATTTCATAGTACTCCTGTGCTCTGGTAGTAACTACAACTGTTCAATATTTCCCTGTGTGATTTATCATACTGTGGAATATTACATTGACTTCTCCCCTCTTTTTCCACTGCTTTAGTCTTGTATTAGCCAGTAAAATGCCATGTGGTGGCTATATACACCTAAAAGAGAAAAGAATCTAAGTAAAATTCCTTGACAATCTTGCATGCAAATTTTATTAATGCTGTTATGTTTTGGGAGCTGTGAATTTTCAGCAACACTGTGTAATATTCTATCCAGCAGAGAGGAGAACATAAGCATTTTCAGTTTTCACAAAAACAACAACAACAAATATCATACTGGAATAAATGTAAACATATATCTGAATATGAAGGATAAGGAATTTTTTTCTATACATATTTGATTAATTCGAGAGGATTAAAGAGAAATCATATTAGTTAATAATGTGTTATAAAAAAGTTCTCTCTCTCTCTAAGGAGAAACTGAGGGATATTTTTAAGAAACTCCATTATTGAAGTAGTCTTTTCCTTTAGATAAATATAGTGAATGGATTAACCTCTTCATTTTTGTTTGTATGATTGACTTACTAAACACTATTATTTTTTATATTTCATTTCAGTGTTTGAAAGCCTATGTGAAAGCCTATGTGAAAGCCATATGTGGAATGATTGGTCTAACACATCATGTGAGGTGCTGTTTCAGTAAGGAAAATAATAACTGGTATTCATTATGTGAATATGAGTATAGAAGGTTTGGGGGCTTTTTTAGTTAAGATTTTGACTACAGGGTTTTTTTCTTGTGGCAGAAGTACTAATTTTTTTTGCCCCCTGAGGATTTAAGAAAACACTAGAGTCTGCATCCTCTTCCAGTGTTTGACCTCCCTTACGGTCAACATTTTCTCCATATATTAACGCAGAATTTCCAATGTTACAAGCTGTGCCTATTGCTTATTACGCTACCCCTGAACATAAGCATGTAGCACCAGCTCACATCGTCATTCCATCCTCCCTTGAGAGCAGCAGGTTCCTTATTTACCCCCATAAACAAATCCATTTTTTCAGCTTTTCCTCATGTCTATTTTTTTTTCTGCTACTGAGGAGCACAGAGTCATAAACAGTATCTAATGCTCATTCTTTTTTGTCTAATTGAACTAGTTGTTTCATTGCAGAAGGCAAACTGGCTGGTCAAACATGATTTGCCTTTGGGTAATCCACTCTAGCCAGCCATATTCTTGTTTTTTTCAAGTTTGATCTGACATTAAACTGGTCTCCCTCCATTTAGTTGTCTAGATCCTTTTATACTCCAGTCTTAGAGATGAGTGTGATATTAGGTCCTTCCAGTGCTCAGAGACATTTTGCTTCCTATTACTTTTCAAAGGCCACAAAAAACAGCCTTGAAATGTCCAAGTGCATTGGCCACACCTACCAGTACCCTTGGGAACATGCCTCATACCTTCATGGTCCTTAAATTGTCCTGCTGTTTCAAATATTCCTTAGCTGTATTATTCTTGATTGTAAATGATGTTTCATTCTTTTTTTTTAAAAGGAATTATCTTTGGAAACTGGAACTGACCAATGAAAATTGAGAGATTGAATAACCAATCAAAACAAGTAAATACTGCTAAGAATCTCTTGGGTTTTTTTCTATATCCTTTTTGTCACTAGGCACACTGCTTTACTGAATAGTGGACCCAAAATTTTTTTAAGGTGTTTGTTTGTTTGTTTGTTTGTTTTCCTTTTTCTTTTCTACTGATAAACTTACAGAAGCCCATTCTATTGACTTGTGTATCTAGTGCTAGCTTCAAGTCCCATTGAGATTTGACTTCCCAGTTCTATACTTGCAGGTGTTGTCTCTATAGTCTTCCTGGATAATTCACTCTCATTTCCATTTCCTACATACTTGCTTTTCCTGTTTCTGTTTCTCCATGTCAATCTTCTGCTTTTCACACTGGACACAGCAAAAGACTGATCTTGTTCTTTAAATAAATTATTTTTAAAGATCAACTTGTTCTGCTTGGACTCCTTGCCCCTCAGGAAAGTGTTCCAAAAGGGGTATGTCAGGATAATTCTTAAAGAGGGACAAATTTCTTTCCCTTGAGGTCCAGTATTCAGGTTTCTGCTACTTGTTTGGCAACTTCTCTAATGATTTAAAAATTTGCCATATAGCACTTTTTTCACATCCCCAGTGAGTTTTTCCTTGTTTGTAATTGTTGTGTCAAGCAGAACATCTCCCCTGTCTGTTCACTCATGTCATTGAGATGTGTCAAGACAGCCCCGTCTCCTCATTTCCCAAACTCTCTACCATTTATTACAGCACCTAGTTAGGCAACTTATCCCACCACATATCTACAGTGCCAGTGAGGTTATGGCTGTTCAGCTGGATACGAAACTCTAATTCCCCATTCTCTTCTTTCACTGTATGAATTCCTGTATAGAAAAAATGTACGGATCCAGTCTCTACCTTACAGAAGGAAATACCCTCAGTTAGGAAATGCTTTATACCCTTTATCCCAAAAAAATGAACTCTTCAAAACCTTATGCTTTCCCCATAGTCAGATATCAGCTACTGCATGGAAAATTACTTTCAGCTGAATGTAACAGATCTTTTATACCTGCATGTAAACTTTTGATTTTGCAATTCCCTTTATATATTTGATTCAGAAAACTATTAGATATTACAACTTCAGGTCTGAAGGGCTGGAATCCACTTATGTTAAATATGACATACATAAATTATTCTCAGGAGGAAGACAACTACACTGAGCTAATAATATTTTTTAGGTATTATATTTCATTAAAATAATTTTACATTTTGTGGAAACACTACCTGTGGTATTGATTTTTCATTTGAATATGTGATGAGAAGAGAGAATGTAAATTCTTGATATCGTGAATGGTGCACCACTAAAGAATTTCCCTTATTTTTGTAATATTTTATTCACAACTCTGTTAGTTGCAGAAATTTGATTTCTCATCTACATTTTACTTTTAGCAGATTTTAGTACTGTTTTAATAAATGTTTTTACTAAGGTTACTGAAGGTTTGTGGGATTTTTTTTTCCCTCAGAAAACATTAATATTTAAACTTCTATGGTTGGTTCACCGCAAAAATATAAAAAAGATAAAAATAATTCTGAACTTTTCAAGACTTTCAGATGAACTATAAGAACACTAAATTGTTCCTGGTCATTGAGGCATGTGATAAAAACTGATGACCTTGATTTATGTGTTCTTGAAATAGCCCTTTTCACCTTAATATCCATCCATCTTAAGGACAAGAAGTTTGTCCATGATAAAACATAACATATGCTCCAAGGTGATGCTAAATGTCTAGGGAGACAACTGTAAATCCTATCAGTGAGGTATGGCTATGGCAAATTAGGGTGTTCCTATGCTTTCACTGTGTGTCATGTTTTGTTGTACCATATGTTGCTTACCCTGCCTTTAAAACTTTCATCAAAACCTATAAAAACATTGAATGTTTTTCTTATTAATCATTTGTGCCTTTCTTAGATAACAGGTTGGCACAAAGGTTAACAATTTCACTCTTACTCTTTCCCTTCACTTTTATCACTCTCTTTTTTTAATGAAACTGGATAAAATAAGTATTTTTTTTCCTTTGATTAAATGACACTCAACTCAGAATGTCAGAATGATTGCTAAAAAAAAGTTGTAGCCAGCATCAGGGTGGGCCTCAGCTATGCTGTTTGCTGTACTAAGTGAAACTGAGCAGGATCATTTTCTTTAGTACATACAGAGTAGCAAAATACAAACAAAGTGGTTGAATAAGGACATTCTTCAGCCTGGTACATTATTAACATACCAGGAGCTATGCTGAGAAAGCTTTAGCAGTGTGTCTTACTGCATCTTCCTTATTTTGGGATGATTACAGTCAGACTTCACAGACAAATGCGGAGCAATGAAGATGTCAGGCTGTTGCTAGGATCTTGGTGCCAGCAGGGGTGGAAACATTAAGGCAGGTTTAGAGGCAGTCATGGAAAAACTGCATCTTGACCAAAAGCTGTACCAGCAACAAATTACTGCATTTTTTATCTCTAGAGGGACTTTCATAGCTCTACATAGACTCAAATTCCCTCACTAAAGACTATAATTCACCTAGTGTAAAAGGAGTCAACTCTTTATTGCCAAATCAGGTGAAATATTCCTAATGATGCACTCATTTTATGAACTGAGAAGTGCAAATGGCTTCCTCAGTATTTTTCAAAAGCTTATTGCTCATCCATAAAAGGAATAGACTCATAACTAATACCTGCTGATTATGCAAATATCACTTCCCATCACTACTTAGACATATCTCTAATTCATGTATGTTTTTGCACTACCAAAAAAATATTTCCTCCTAGTTGTTTATATGTCAGTACTTATTTGAAAATTCAAACAGATGTGTAAACAGGTTTGTTAGCACTCACTGATAAAGCTTTGCAGATGCATTTGTCACAACTGCGAGCAGATAAAACAGGAACATTACCGAAGCAAATAGAACATCACAAGACTTACACAGAATTCTCGTCATTTTGTGCATCCAAAATAACTAGATATGTGTTTCACACACAGAAAATACTTAGGAGAAATTAGTGTATAAAGCTGCAGAGAAAGCCCGGCTGAAGTAATTTAGTGACAGTAATTACCTCCACATTATTGTTATTGTAGTTCTTACCACACACCATGAAGCAGAAAATAAGAACTTCTGACTCACAGAATACTTGAAAGACATTGTAAAGATTCCCCACAGTAAAGCTTTGTATGCCATCTCATAGAAAAAAATTGTAAACAGATAATAGCAATCATCTAAGCACGCTTTTGGAAATAATGGTAATTTTTAAGGGGTGTTTTTATACATAAGTGCACATTCAGGTATACCTATAATTGGTGTTTTATCTGTATTCCAGTTTATAATCTATAGGTTAACCATGCCTGGGTACTTGTGGGTGAAGAAACATACCCAAGGAGTTTAATCATTTTAGTACCTTGTACATTCCATATTTCAATAGCAATCCACAGTCAGAGGACAAGTTGAGCAGAGTGAAAAAGAATGGCAGTTAAATACACTAAGCAAATCAAGAAATTCAGCCTTAATTAATTTTTTTCAGTTTGCAGGAAAAAAAAAAGCCAAATCAGGTCACTGTAAAAGCTTTAGAATATTTTATTGCACTCCCTCATTTCCTCCCATCAGCAGTAATTTCCCTTCATTCTAGCTGACCTTTCCTTCTCCTATTCCCACCATCATTCATTAGAAGAATTTTACCTTAAAATGCCATATTTCTCATAAACAGTGAAAAAGAAATTACTTACAATAAGCCTCTTCTACTATACTAGTTTTAGGTTTTCTATTTTTATTTTAAACTAAAAAATAATTATATATTTGTAAGAGAGTTGTAAATGTTTTATTTCATCTAGCAGAAAGAGAAAGCTAATGCTTTACTTTGCAAAGCAAGCGTATATGCACTGTGCAGCAGCTGCTGTTTACTACCTACCATGAAATCGTTCTGTTTCTCAATTCTTCCAGCCTGTTACAATTAATTGCTTTACTGATTTTTTTGGTGAAGGAAGGATGCTATTCGTGATATCTCATCTAAGCAACAAATTTAAGTAAATTAGTTGTCTAATTATCTTAATCATTGGAAACCACATACATAGTGAAACACATTCTGTGCAATTTATATAAATATAAAAATAAACTACAATTATTTCACATTAATTCTCAAGATTACTCTTTCCAGATGTAGAAATTCAGAAACTTGATAACAAATACAACACACTATATTTCTGTACCATTTCACGTAGAAAGTGTCAGTATTTTTTTTCATTGGATGAAAAGTCAAAATATCACCTATTCAAGGCTATATTTTTCTAAAGGATCCAACAATAACATATCTTCAAAATTAATCAGTCCATTACAGCATTAGCCTTCTTCTCTTGGAGAAGCTCTGAGTGTCATGATAATTGTTTTTTTGTCACCATTTCCTATGTTTAGATTTGGATTCCTAAACAGATGACTTTTCCTATATTATCTCATGGCTACCTGACTGTGAAGAAGCACATGAAAAATTTATAATAGAAGGTGCATCCTGACCAGCAAGACTATTTAGGAGAATAGGTACAATAAATATGCAAATGTATATCTTTCAGATGACATAGCATTGGTATTGATATTAATATCAATGACACATAATTAAAAATCTGGATTTATTGTGACCAGATAATTATTTGACCTTATTCAAAAACAATTTTGGACTAATACAGCATTAAAACAAATATATTTTTATTTTTGCACTCAGCTTATCTCAATTCAGTCATTCATTTTTTTTCTAGGGATGTATTTCACTTCAGAAAAAGAAAAAAAAAGTCAAATACTTCTTAATCAGTTCTGTTAATGAGAAAACGTATTCTTCACAAGGTTTTGGTAAGACAATGTCTGCATGAGGGTCTTCTGTGAGAAGAGGCTAGAAGACTCTCCTAAGTGTGATAGAACCAGTTCCAGCCAGCTCTAACAGAGACCCACTGGTGGCCAAAGAGCTGGAAGTCAAAACAGCTTCAGTGGAATCTGTAAAATCTCAGAATATAAGGGGTTAATGTGTATGTCTCAAACACCAAGAGCTGGATGTCTGTGGAACCAACCAAGGGTTGCTGGTAATAATATGCCATGAGAAAGAGCAAGATGTGACTATTGATGGGGATCAGGGAACATAGGGCAGCACTTTTCCAGGACAAATGTCCTGGTTCTAGAATAAAAGATTTAAGAAGAAGGTAAAAATTGCTGCACAACAGCAGGCAGAAAAGAAAGAAATCAAAATACATGAGAGAAGCAACTCAACAAGACAGAAGGAGGAGGGAGAGGAGATGCCAGAATAGAGATTCCCCTGTAGCCTGTGGTAACAACCATGGTGAGGCAGGCTGACCCCTGCAACCCACAAATGACCCTACACCAGAGCAGGTGGATGTACTTAAAGGAGGCTGGAAGGAGACACAGCTGGAACAGCTGACTCTGAGTGACCAAAGGGATATTTCAGATCGTATGCCATCATGCTCAATATATAAAGTGGGGTAAGAAGGAAAAAGAGGGAAGAGATATTGAGTGATGTTGTTTGTCTTCCTGAGTTACCATTATATGTGATGGAGTCCTGCATTCCTTGAGATGGTGAACACCTGTCTGCACACCCATAGGAACTAGTGAATGAATTCCTTGGTTTGATTTATTTGAGAGCCTGACTTTTGCTTTCCCTATTAAATTGTCATTATCTCATCCCACAAGTTTTCTAGCTTTTTCTCTTCCAGTTCTCTCCCGGTCCCACTGCTGGGGAAGTGAGCAAATGACTGTGTGGTTCTTGGTTGCTGGTTTTAGTCAATCCATGACAGATGTCCAAACATCAGACTAAGGTATTCTCCTTAGTGTCTTTAGTCCCAAAACCAGCACCCAGACATAGCTTTTTTGCCTTTGTTTTTCAAAAGGAGAGGTCACCGATTTTTCCTAGTAGAAGATTTAGCTTAAGACTATCAAATTGATAGCGTTCAATTTGTTTCCCTATATTTTGTTGTTTTCCTCTACAGCAACTTGAAAATTATCCTTGGGAATAAAGACTGAAAAACAGCGGCTCTTTTTTGACATAATGAAAACACTACTGAGGTTTCATCCTAGCTTTCGTAATTTATTTGAAGTCCAGTCTATGTCCGCATATTTAACTCACTGCAGCTGTAAAATCTTGACAATGAAGCTGCAGTTAGTTCAAGCAAAAACTTATTAAATATTTTTAGGGATTTTTTTTCCAAATTCTAAAAGTGGAAATTTTAATATTTCTTTTAATTCTTACTGTGTAAAAAGAAGAAATCCTTGTTTTAGCAGCACTGTAAGAATCAGTCATACTCACACAAGCCAGTGCCAAAATTGTGTTGACTTTGAGGAAAAAATACTGTGTCTCAGTTGAACAAGTGATTACTTGAATGATTCCTTGGGCCAGTCAAGGGAAAGAAAACAAGGATGCAAGTTTAGGTAGTGATTTAAATGAATGACATGTTATTGTCAGTTTAGCTGTTAGCTTATTCATCATGTTAAGATGATGCAAAATGTAGCATATAGAAATGCTGAGATAGCACACATTGAGTCGAAACTGTGTTAATAGCTTTAGGTGTTTCATATACATATACAAATGTTATTTATATACATATATAAAAATACATTTCTATACATATATAAATATTACATAAATACATAAAAATTACACCAGAGCTAAAATTCTTGTAATTTCAAAACATGAATTTTAGGAATTTTTAGAAGATCTACCATTGCAATTGCTTCCCTTCCACATCTTTCTCCATACGAAGAAAAATAACCAGTCTCCTCTATTGAATACACCCAGTCATACCTTTATTGAATTAATTAGGTGTTTATGAACAGCAGTTCTTTAGGGATGAGTATGTTAATTTTGGGATGACAGCTATTTACTTTTGTTCTGTGTTTATGTACTTGGTGGTGATAACTAATATTCCATTCTGCATTATCTCGTCAGCTCAGCTTGCTGGAGAGCATTTTGATAAGGTAAACCAACAATGAAACTGAGCTTAAATTAAGATTTCTAGCATAATGAGACTCAATATTCACAGCTCCTATTCCACGACTGAGATCCTGCACTCATTTTAATGCAATTAAAGCGAGGGAAGGAAAATGCTGTAGAATATGAAATATTCACACTGAGTTGCTTTCAAAACTGAGAAAGCAAACCAACAGTGAAACTAAGATGACACAAAATGTTATCTCTCTATATTAAATATAAATGCTTTCAATGATCTTGCTTTTGCTACTGAAGATAATATTGAACTTTCAGACTACAGACTTTCTTTGAGTGTAATTAAGAAGGAAAAATGTTAAAGTTGGAGGGGCTATAATTCTCCTTTTATCTTGACTTCAAAACTGCACTTTCCTGTAGGAGTGTGGCACCTGATGCAGTCTGGCACTTGTTGGCCTGTACAAAATATCCAACAATAGAGTATGATGGAGTTATTAAACACTCTTTATACCTTATATGTAAAATGTTCCATATGATTTTCTTTTTTTAAATTCCTGTAAGGAATTTAAGAGATTAGTTTATGTGTTGTACTGGGACAAATGATGTGTGGTAATCTA
Organism: Euphonia xanthogaster; assembly: GCA_034509185.1. Lineage (NCBI taxonomy): Eukaryota > Metazoa > Chordata > Aves > Passeriformes > Fringillidae > Euphonia > Euphonia xanthogaster. The sequence goes on along the minus strand of JAYDZK010000001.1, from coordinate 60,573,882 downwards.
GCCTACTCCATTCAGGTCCACAACCAAACAGACACAATAGCAGAGGGCTTAGTTCATGAATAGGCCTTTGGGGACAAAAATTGCACACATATATTTTTGAACATGTTTACACCTTTATGTTTGCCTGTGTATATACCTAAGAGGATGAGGGTACAAAGATACATACTTTTCTCCTGAAATGCAAGTTTTTTGAGAGAAGAGGCTTTAACAGTGTCTGTCACCATTTTTGCTCTGTCACCATTTTCAGGCTGTACTAAACATATCAGTGTTTATCTGATGTTCACACTTGTGCATTGGCCAGCTCCATATACAATCCATTGTAAACTCTTAATTGACAAAATTCATAACATACCGTGAGTGTTGAATTTTAAACAAAATATAATACAATGGCTAGAATTGTGATTATTCTAAAGTATATTTTGAGATCTAAAGTCTAGAAATGTTGACAGAAGAAAAGACACAATAGTACATATAGCCAGTACATACATACCAGACTGCTTTTCTTACTATTTTTGCTTTACTACTGATTTATGTTCAGAAAATAACTGTAGAGCTTAACATTGACATGATTAAGCACTCTAATTTTATTTTTCCTCACCATCTTGAAGAACAGCAGGTCTTTTACCTTTAAAGATGCAAATAGGATGATTTACAAAGTCAGTACTTTTTGTGTATCTATAATTTTGCAAATCTCCTGTTGTTCAGTTCACCACAATCATAAATTAGACATAAAGGACTAAAATTTTTACTCCCCATCTTACGACTTGTTTTACTAACATAGAATTTAAGATTTCACACGGCTTCTCTCGCAATAACTTTGTTCTTTTGTAGAATAAAATACATGAAGACTGGGTATCACAAATTGTATTAAACATATAAAAAATATGTCTCAGTCCCTGAGCAACAGTCTGAGCTCAGTCTCTGAAGACTCCAATATTGCAGTATAAACTCCAATGCATTTACTTCAGACACAGAATTGACCAAACTATTCAGAAATTGAAGCAGAAAAATAGAAGTTGGGAAGCTTAGGATCCCTCATTAAATTACAGATGCTGCAGAATGGTCTGTGTAAGCAATATGAGTATCCTATGGGGGGAAAAAATGAGAAAAGTCTTTTCTTCTTCTGTAACAAGCATCTTTTAGTGTACGCTTTATAAAACTCCTTAAACTTTTAACTTGAATTCTGTTTTTCAACGTGATGAGCAGAGGATTATAGTACTTCAGTGCAAATAAATTCATGTTTTATAGAAGACTTGCTTCTACCAAAATACTAGGTCAGTCCCACATGCTATAGCTCAATTTTTCTCAGGATAAATAATTTAATTCATGTTATCCAAAACCTTGATGCCTTTTTCCTCTGTTCTGCAACCAAACCAATCTAATATACTTATTACTTGAAAGAGTTTATCAATGGCAGATTTTTTGTTTCAAACACCATCAATAGGAATCTTGCACTCCAAATTAGAGTGTTTGGACAGTACTATGAAAGCATCCAATGTAATTCAGAATGATTCATCTCTTACCTTATATTTCAAGTAGTTTTTTTTACCTTTGTTGCCAAACATTTAGGAATTATCCTCCAACTGAGGTTCCCTCCTGTGTGTATCCATTCATACTTTATGGGGCATTGGAGAGGTTAAACAAACAAGCACAGAAACAAAGAAACAGTAGAAACATGTTCTAAGACAGTCCAGTAAAATATTGGAGTCTCAGCCTTCTGGCAGGAGAAAAGCCATCCCTGGATGGTGTCAAAGTTGAACATACATGAGTTGTTAGCTTCTGGGTAGGAAATACACTTTATGCTTAACAGAAATTCTATTTTAGAAACTAAAATTTCTCTTTCACAAGGCAAGGAGAGCTATATCATGAAAATACAAATCAGGACTTGAGTCTCATGTGAAACATTAGTTGTGAAACAAACAATAAAGAATTGATGATTATGAAACAGTTGTCAACTGAGAATGACACAGTGTAAAGGGAGTTTTACAATTAAATCTAGCTGATTGATTAATGGACATTTTGAACATTTTGCAAAGAAATTTTCAATCACCTGAAGCATAGCAGTCTTCTTGATCTGAATGAATGCTATTTTAAAATATCACTGAATAATATTTCTACTTGATGTGAAGGATGGTGAAAATGCATTATTATGCATTTATGCTACTATTGTCTTCACACTGGGAACACAGGCTAAAGAGGATTACATCATGAAAACTCATCTAATTTGTACTATTGTCTGCAATGAAGATTCTAAATGTGTTTTGTTCAGATTTATTTGTGTTTCATAGAATCACAAAATCATAGAATGGTTTGTGCTGGAAGGGATCTTAAATCTTGTCTTTTTCCACATTCCCTGCCATGGACAGGGACATATTCTACTAGACCAGGTTTCTCTAAGGCCCTTTTACATACTAGGAGACTGCTAAAAGGTCTCCCTGGGGACTTTTTTCTGTTGGCTGAGCTACCCAGCTCTCTCAACCTGTCTTCATAGAAGTTCTGCAGAGCTCTGATCCTTTTTGTGGCCCTCCTCTAGGCTTGCTCCAGCAAGTCCCTGTCTTGTTTATAGAGGGCCTCAGACTTGGATGCAGTATCCCAGGTGGGATCTATGAAGGCAGAGCATAGGGGTGGAAACACCTCCCTCCACCCGCTGGTCACATTCCTTTTGCTGTAGCCCAGGATGTGATTGGCTTTTTGGGCTGCAAGTGTGCATTGCCTGCTCATGTTGAGCTTTTTGTTCACCACCACACCCAAGTCTTTCACCTAAAGGCTACCTTTAATCAATTCTCTGCCCACACATTATTTGTGCTTGGGATAGCCCTGACTCACATCCAGGACACATAAAAATTTTGTACATGGACGCAAAGAAGTATGAGCTAAATATTGTATATTTATACCATATGTGACTGACATTTCTTCTGTCCTGACTAATAAAATGCATTTTGCCTATATATTCTGCACAACAGTTAAGTGTTTAAGACGTGGAATAAAGCAAAAACTTTTAAAAGTTACATATGATGTTTCATTTCATTTTTTTACATGGATTAGAATTCAATATAAGAAATATAAATCTAATTATTTCCAAAGAGTCTTCAAAAAATGAAATGTAATCTTTTTTCTGCCATTGACATACCATTTGTATTTAAATAAGAAAGAGAGAAAAAAACAGGAACTACACTACCATTTAATATTTTGCAAAGGATTAGGGATGAAATGTCAATTACCATAAATGTAGTAGAAGGTTGCTGCTGTCTGGAAGAAAACCTTCTGTATGACACAAGAATTTGTTTACAAGCATAAGTATAGATAAACTGTCTTCCTCGTAATATTTTTTTTAATGTTCCTTGCAATATTATTGAACTGAAGCAAGTCACCCAACTAGCTGGTTTATTCACTTATGAGTAAGCTAACTAGAGTTCTTTTCTTTAAAAAATTCTTTTGTCTTTGTGCTGCAGCTCCAGTCACAAATTAGCAAATATTTCTCTGAGTCTCCTACAAAGCCTTCAAAAGTAACTGATGAATTACAAAAGATAATAGTACAACATTGGGCTCTCCAAGCAGATATCTGCAGGTATGCACCTTCATATAAGAAGTGGAATTAATGGCCAGGATGGAGAAGCAGCCTTTATCATTATTCATGTCAGAAATTTAAATAGCAAGTCCTTGATACTTTTCTTCAGATCACATTACTGCCTCAAAGTCTAGCCAAAGATCAGAAGGGACATCAGCTGAGTTGTGCACAGCTGTGATTCTTGTGAAGCAGCTGGAAAATTAGCAGCACTGTGGAACCTTTGGAATCTTATTGTACTTGTTGCAAAATGTGCCAGAATTTTATGTCTGTCTAGGACAAGATGGAAGCAAATATGTATCAGAATTGTTCTATTTTTCATATAAACAGGTATAAGTTTTTTAATAGAAGAAAGAATAGTTTGGTCACAACAGCCTTCTTGCCTTTCCAGAAAGCAATTAAATTATTTTAGTTTTCAAGTCATTCAGTAAAGCATCAGGGAAAAAGAGATCACACGAATCCTCCCTCCAAAAAAACAAAACAAACAAAAAACTGACCAAACAAAAACAAACAAACAAAAAGACAACAACCTAAAAAAACCACCACCAAAAAACCACAAAAGAAATCCACTATTTCCAACCACAAGGTTTCAGGAACATAATCAAAGTACAAAATACATATTATAATGACTCTTTTTTGCCTAATTGCAAACTAGGTATCTGCATTTAGGTCGGACTGTCAACACAAAACCACTTCCCTCTTTAGAGTGTACATATATGTATTGAGAATGAATTTGTACCTATTTTCAAGGTCATCAACATATACTGTCCATATGTGAAAAAAGGCTGACTTTTTAACAGTCTTTTTGTGATAGGACAAAGATAAATGGTATTAAACCGAAGGAGGGTCAGTTCAGAGAAGATATAAGAAAGAAGTTCTTACAGTGATGTTGGTGAAAACAAAGGAACATGTTGCCCAGAGGGGTAGTAGGTGCTCATCCCTGGAAATATTCAAGGTCAGATTGGACAAGGCCCTGAGCCACCTTATCCAGTTGAAGATGTCACTGCTTTTTGCAGGTGGAGGCTGGACCAGGTGATCTTTAAATGTCCTTTTCAGGACAAACTGTTCCATGGTTCTATGATCCTATGAGTAAAATATACACAATTCTCCTATATGCAAAGAACTTCAGAACTTCAAAGAATATGGTGAGTAAATTCTCATTTCCTAAATAGTAACGTTGAGTATTTTCAGCTGGAACAAAAGTTTCAAAAAATTCTTGAGGAGACAAGGGAAGGAAACGAAACTAAGTAGTAATGGAACAGCTTTATTTTTTTCATCAAAAACACTTAATCTAATTCTGTGAAAGCAATTCCTAAAGGAATCTTCTTGAAGACTTCAATAAAAATCACACTGAACAAGCAATCAGTAAGAGCTGAATATCAAAGAAAACACAGCAAACAATCAGTTCTAGTCTTCTTATTAAAAAAAATTATTTTTATCCTTAATTCCTTTTTTTAACTAGGCTGAACCATTCTAGGAATCAATTTGTAACTCATATCAATTTAAGATATGAGGCTTAGTGTGAGGCTCCCTTCACGAATCTCACCTTCCACTTACACAAACATCTTGAAATAAACATATGAAGATTAAATCACAAAAGATGAGGTTAATTACCTTATTTGGTAGTTCTTGATTTCTTTACCAACTTCTAACAATGAAAATAAGTAAAACAGACATATGATGTTAGACATAATTCCTTACCATTTTCTGCATAGCTTCATGGTGATATAATGAAGAATTTCATTTATTTATTTTGTAAAGCTGAATAAAGGTTTTCTCAGCTGATTATTAACAAAAACAATGAATACCATTCCACTATTGCTGTTCTCAAATGTGTGTTTAACGATGCTGGATCCAAAGAAAACTTTAAAAAGACAAAGATACACCAGGGTGAAATGCACTTCAGTTTCTTCTCCAAAATAAAGGTGCACACAATACTTTACTTGTGACCAGTATTGATTTTCACTAATGTCTGACATTGTCTATCAAATATTTTTGGGGGAAGAAAAAAAAAAAGGTCATGCTTTATTACTAGCCGAAAAGCATGGAAAGCATTTCTAATAATCTTCCATTAGCAGAAGACAGTATTTCTTTCATCAACCAAGTAAGTCAGAAAGTAGATCTGTTTGGTACTCTTTGGTACCTGTTTGCTCCATTTGGTTTTACATAAAATCTGAGGGGAAAATGGATAAACATCTTTTATATTAGGTTGTCTTTACTTCTCTGATATAAGCGAGGCTTAATAGAGGCAGGTTCTGTAAATATAAGTTATTGAGCTACAGGTGAAAAGTAAATAAACTTATTTTTATGTCTGTATTTTTACATACTGATTAGCAACTTTTTGTTTTTGAGAATAGAGGAATAATAATGGATTTCATGGTGAAGGAGCATTTAAAAGAAACATTAAAATCGTGAGGAAGTAGAAGTTCACTTTGATGGAGAAAGTTTAACGCTGAAAGAAAAAGAAGCTTATAAAGATAAAAACTAATAAAAATTGCATACATTTTAAAATAATATAAAGGAAGTGGTTATGCACATAATGCAGACTAAACTATTATAAACCTCTTAGATTTCAAATCCAATGTTATAAATGGGGTAGAAAAAATGCAGAGGTAATTTCTAGCATCTGTTGCTACAAGTAATCTTCTATATTCTCGAGAAAAACTAAGTACTGATGTGTTTCCAGCTCTATCAACAAGTATCTTAAGATTCAAACAGATGTTCCTGGGTTTTTTTGCCCATTGGTGCCAATACTCATTATAACTTTGCCCAGAGGAGTAAGGGAACTAATAGAGTATGTCTGTAGCATTAACTTGCTGAGAAATGGTCCATCTATGCCAGAGATTTGCTTCAGAGAACACACTTATATTCAGATTTTTTTCCCCATGGTGCTCATCATAGATATCCCAAATACCTATGAGTCACTGAGGAGCATAGATGGGATAAAATACGTAATGAACTGGTTTGCATTGTAGATAATTTCCCAAAGACACAAAGCAAATCTAAAAGAGTTTATATGCATACATTTTTAATTACAAATTTTTACAGCTTAAACATATTGGATTGCAAGCAAATCAAGGTTCACTTACTCCCCTATGAGCCATCATAATCAAGGAGTAAAATCTTATTTTTTCCCCACACACATTAAAGGATTACAATAAAAAGTTCTTATTCCAATGATAAAAAGTACTTTTATTGCTCTACATTGTTAAAATTACTCACTCTAAAAAAAATTAACTTGATTTTCAGCAGTAAATGGATGAAGAAGGATGCAACAGATCAGTGATTAACTTGGAAAATTCAGAGAAATATACAAGTTTAGGAAGAATGACTGTGAAATTGTACACAAGATCCGTGGAAAAACTCATAAAAATAAAATATTTGTGTTTGCAGTCTGTGGTATTTGGAAGATGCACATTTTCTTCTGTATATTCTTTTGACTAATGTGTGCTGTGATTTAGTTTGACCTGTAAGAGTTTGCACAGTTTTGGAGGGTTTCTATAGGTGTGAGGGGAGAAGTTGTTTGTTTTTATAAATTTCACTGGCAAAAGATTGAGGTAGTTCAATTTTTTAAACATTTTGTTTTAAACAAAATAGCACACATCATCTTTGTGTCCGTTAAAATCACTTTTTAAGTTCTGTTCATGGATTATAGATTTCTGTCAGTTCTCAGATAAAATATCCCATATAACTCATGGATAGAAAATTCATTCTCTTACAGGTTTTGTATATCTCCTGCATATATGCTACTTAGAATGCTTTCTAAAATATAAAAAACCATAAAAAATAAAACTAATGTGTAGTATTTGAATCTTATTTGCCAAAAATATATAGGGTATCTTCAAGGCAAGTTTATTGAAGTGCACCTGCATCAGATTCTTTCCATGTGCTATGTGGAGTTGACCTTTGTATGCCCAATTTTTCTTGATGTTTGGAAACTTTAAATATCCTCTGAGCAGATGGGTAAATATTCAAAAATTCAAGGTTAAAGGATACCACAGATTCAACCTACATGCAAACTCCAAGTGGCCAGTGAAGGTTTTGGAGAAGTCCGAATACATTCGTAGCATTTGATTTATGAAAATGATTGATGTGTAAAAACTTTTATTAGTAGAAGCTTTAAGAATTCTTATTTTTTAAAGAATAAGTACCTTGAAGACATAAAAGTGAGATGGAACTTTGATTGATAATTGTGTATGGAGCCATGACCAGACACTCTTTTGCAGAAAGCATCCTACTTCTTTAATTCTTAGAAAACTCTGTCTTTCATGGTGCATCTCTGGAAATTTACGTGTCATAGGGAAATCTCTAGCTCAGAGTTCTCATAAGATTGTACATGTAGCTAAAAGTATGGGACATCTTCCTGAATATTTTAGAATAGACTTTTCTTTTTTATTTTCCTGTACAAAAGATCATTTCTATTTATAAACAGCCCATGATTCCTTTTAGAGGAGACCTAGTATGATGGACATCTGTTACAATTTTATTAATTTCTCTGAGAATAGAAGTATATAGGATCTTAATAATATTCTTGTAAAAAATTAAAATATATCAAGGATTCTGTCCTTGTCCTCACAAAATAACAATTAAATAGGAAAAGAGCCTCTGAAAAATTAAGGGACTTTCTCTTTTTTGTGCTACTTCATATTTACCAGACTTAACAAGTGCAAGTTTGGTTAGATGTAAATGGATGTCCAGGAAATTACTCAAATAATCAAAGTCCAGGCCTTAATACTTTAACCTATTCCAAACTACTGTCTAACACTAACTGTGAAACTGATCTGGTACCTAATGTTACTGAGTTGCTACCTTCCAGTTCCCTTCTTTATTCCCAGGACTCAAAACCTTTTCATTTAAATATTTACTTTTAAGGTTCTTATGGTCACTAATGATCTGCATCCATGCAGAATCGTCTTTTTTAGTTTAGTATTTTCTGTTCTTGTTCTATTGAAACCTATGCACATTTCCAAAGCTTCTTTCTCAGTTCCACAAAGTTTTCAGTAAACCTAAACCAAGGTCACACTGCAGTTTTATATCTAACAATGCCTCGAGAGATGTCTCAGAGACAGCTGAGAGACACCTGGTGTTATGCCAGTAGACACAGAGAATTGGATTCCCCAAATACCATACATCAAAATGCTGCCATATGAAAAGATCATGCATCCAGACAGCTTGGGAGCAGCGTGTCCTTCATGAGGAAATCATAATAATTCACATGAGGCACATGATTAACTTACACACTTTTAAGTTATAACAATCAGGCATGTACTTTAGCAGGTACTAAAAGCTTAGGTGTGGTCTGTATCTGGTTCTGAACAAAACTGCATTTTTCTGAGTGTCAGAATATTATTCCAAGTTAGCAACTTCCAAGAACAAAACCCCAAAAAAAGTCTCCTACTTTCTAGGCATTATTCATCACACCTACCATGCACTATTGACAACAACTGCAATTTTGGAAGAATTGCTCATTTTGAATTAATTTTAAACTAAGAAAAATCTGGCATGGTCAATCTCCAGAGATGTAAACCTTGTTTCTCCCTTACCCTTCTCCCATTCTTCAAGGAAACGGAAATATTATTCCAGTACTAGCTAGTAATATATAACTCTAAAGGAAATGTAATACTAAAAAAAGTGGAAGAGCATGATTGTCATATTAAGCAGGTCCTACTAGTGTCAGTAGGTGCTATTTCTTTGAGTAAGCTGGCTATTTTAATCTGCGCTTTCTGCATCATGTGGTGTGTCATGTTGTTTCTTAGCCTATCCACCATCTGTGACTGAATTACTTGCAGGGAATATTTTGTCCTTGAGAGAGGCAGGTTGGAGCAGTATCTATAGTTTGAAAACTCCAAGGACAGCAGGAAACAAAGCAGGGTTTTTTTTCCTATTCTTTCCTTTTTTTTTTTTTTTTTTTTTAACAGCTGAAATCCATCAGCCAGTAACATCAGGGATTCTGAGTAAAAACTGTTTTAAACTCTAAGCATGTGACTGGCAACTGTGGAGAAAGACTTGGAGTGCCTACAACAAACTGGTACAAGGCACTTTAGAAAGAAGTGCTATTCTTTTCCTGCTCTCTTTTCTCTGAAGTCTAGCCTGGCTTTTACAAGTAGGGGCCTGTGCTGGGAGCGAGTAGTAATCATTCCACATCCAAGGCAAGAGTAAAGCCTCAGAGGAGCTAAGGAACATATGTGAAAGCAATTGCTGTGGCTCCTTTTGAAAGGTTACAGAACTCATTCCCCTAACACACTGTCATTCCCTGTTCTGCTGACTAACATAGAAACAAGTGTGGGACTCAGTTGCTCCCTTCCATGCCCACCCCTCACACTTTGCCTTATGCTTTCCACCCTTTCTGAGCACATCAAAGCCCTGGAGTTTGTGACAGCACTTTGCTTGAGGCGATGGCTGCTAGCAGGCTCTCTCTTGTGCTCATGTCTTGGTAGGACTGTATATTTTGTATCTTTACTCTGTGCAAAAAATCCTCAAATTAAACACATGTGTAAAAATATTTGTTACGTTGAGAAAAATATTAATAGAGGTTATATGATAATTGCCAGTCTAATACTAAGCATTAACAGCCGGGATAACTGACAGAAGTCGCTGGCCCTAGTCCAAGATGACCCTATTTACTACCTGAGTAAGCAGAATACTAATCCTTTTTTTTTCCTCCCCTAGCATTAACGTACACTTGTAGCAGTATGCACTGAAAAAAAAAAAATTACCCTGTTTTTAAGATCAAGTCAGAACAAGTGTGAATGGTTTCAAGTGGTAATTTTCTGCTTACAGAAAAACAATGTTAGCAGAACATTACTTCCTAAGTTTCACACACTAGTTTATTCACCTTTGAAGAGACAAATTAACACATTTTAATGAAAGCATTTTTCAGTTTAAGAGCACAGAAAACATTTTTCTGATTTGTTACTGTAAATTTGGATCAAGAAGCAAACTGTTTCTCTCCACCTACTTTAGCAAAATAAAATTATAACACAAGACGTCATAATTTATGTTATTCTAGGAAAAACATCATTCCATGAATTTAATGACTGAGTTTTTTCCTTACTGTTTTGAGCCAGTAGGCTGTTAAACCCAGTGAAAAAACTCCACATATCACTCAGGAACTTATATTTTTAGTAACTTGAATCTACAAAAATGGTCATTGGTCTTTTAGTTAGCTCTTTTTAGTTAGCTCTTCTTGGAAAAAAAAATGAACTTTGATAGTGAATTAAAAAAAAGTGGAACGTCTTTTTGGCTAGAGCTATAGTCTCCTGGAAGATTGCTGGAATTTAAGGAGACTGAAAAAGCAAATTTAGATGACAAAAAAGTAGTCACAAAACTATTCATTTTAAAAGTTCTGGCAATTTTTGAATTAAATGATTTTTTTTTAAATCTTCAATTAAAATTTTTTTCTAGTTTTCTCTGAGATGGACTTCATTTAAAAGCACAGGATTGCAATAGCAGGGACAATATGGAATACAATAAGGGGTAAAATAGTTGACTAGACCAGAAAAATAGTTGACCAGATATTAACTTTAAAGTTTCAATATTTTCATTCTGAAACAGTAAAGTTTTTGAGCATCCTAATTACAGGAAGGCAGGTATGTAAGTTATATTAAAACAGAAAGAAACTGTTATACAAGGCACTTTGAGCAGTCTCAGATTTCAAAGCAGTATTCACGATTCAGTTTTGCATCTGGCCATCTCTTTGGTACCTGACCTTGAGCCACCAAAAGCAGAGTTTTGAAAGTCACTCAGAGATGAAAATATAAGGCAAATAGATAGATAAGGCAAATAAATATAGAAAAAATTCTTGTGTGCTCACTAGCAATTTTAAACAAGACTTATTTAGAATCAGCTTACTGTTTTCTTATTTACACTTCTTAACCTTGTGTTTTTTCTTTCATATTCATAAAACATTATTTTAGGCACATCATTGTGGTATGATGTTCTTTTCACAAATGTCATGACATTTGTCCTCCAGGTTGATTTCTATTCACTTCCCTCATTAACATTCCTGCTTGGAGGCTGTCCATGCTCTTCTCCTTAATCCTGTGCCAATTCACAACACCTGGTCACAGTAACCTTTCAAATGGTTTAGGATGTAGAATTCCCTAGGTTTAGGACAATTTCAATATGTAGTTAAAGTTATGTATGTTTGGGCAGACGCCAAGGTGTTTTTGATGCTCCATTCTTATTTATAATTTAAAAATACTGAACTGCTCGTACCAAATAGGATAATATTTATTCAGAATTGATTCTTCAAGACACAGAGACACAATTTTGCAGAGGGACACACAGAGGCAGAGATACAAGAGAGTTGTCAGGGTGGGAGCGACACCAGAGAAGAAGAAGAAGCATTGAAGAAGAGCAAAATAGGTACCCAGATCAAGGCAGGAGGAAAAGCAGCCACCCCAGAACAGACAGTGAGGAGGCTGAATAGGAAGCATGACTGCAGAGGGACTGCAGCTGATGGAGGAATCCACATCACAGCAACAGAGCAGAACCTACACTGAGCTCTAACTCCTTCACTGCCCCTCACCAAAGGGACTGGGCAAAACATGGGACACCAGGAATTAGGGAGGAAAGGTGTTTTTCAGATATTTGTTTACTTGATTTTTTAATTTATTTTTTCATAATTGGAAACCAAAAATGTGCTAATGGACAATTAATTAAGCTGATTGAAGTTCCCTTCTTAAAATACTTTTTTGTCTCAGGACAGGTCTTGAACCCTTTGAAATATCTTCAGCCCTTTTGAAATAAAATGTGTAAAACTTTAGAAACTGATGAAGTGCTTTTCTTTCTGTAGTTGTTTGTTTGAGTTTTTTTTAGGAATAATGCTAAGATCTACTTATTACCAATTATATAAATAATATAGTGATGAATTTGGAACAAATTGGTAAAATGCATAAAAATAGGATCACTAGATCATCATATTAGATCATTTATGTAATTGGCACAAATGGATTTACTGGGTATATCCATAATTAACCATGATTTTAATTTTTCAGCAAAATTACATTTTTAATGTGTAGTACCCTCTCTGTCTCTATCTCATCTAATGGCTAGCATTTATTTCTACAAATTATAAACCTCCTCTTTCAATGTGTGAATCATTTTTTGAGTATGTAAAAATAAATCAGTAATGAATTAACAAGATTTTTTAAATTAGATACTCTCCAAGATATTAAAATTTTCTGTTGGTTGGAGTGTACTTTTACACCTTGTAGCAACATGATAGACTCCCCAAACTTGTTGGCCAAAAGAAAGAACTTGTTGACTTCAAAAGAAAGCAGATTCTTTTTAAACCAACTAGTATTTATCATATATTTACTCTAATCCTCTGTATTTATCCCATAAGCACAGGCTTTCAGATAACTTTTCTGCATTTGTTTTTTTCTTAATGGGCTTGACCTGTTCATTCCTTTATCTGTTTACTTTCAGAATTTTTTAAAGTACTGCCTTACCTTTGAATTTCTGGCTATGCAAACCTCCTGCTGTACCACTATTTTCATATCTACTGTCTAATCCAAAGTTCTAATCCAAAAACATTATTTTATATGTGTTTTCTGAGACAAAAATAAAAACTATCAACAGATTATAAAAATAACATCTGTTCTGCTTGACACTGCAAAATAAGAGGTGCTTCATATGAATAAGGCTTATGATAAACGTTTTCAGATAGGGGTCAAGGAATCTCTTTATTAAAAGCAGTAAAGCAGAATGATGCTTGGGAAATACCCCTTAAGGTCAGTGGAACTGCAGACTAGTTAGCCAAGAGCATATTTCAACCCCAAATTTACTCTGACCTGCTGAAGAGTTCTCCCTGCAGTTAATTTTGTATTTAATGTCTGGATTTGATTTATATACAGACTGTGGTAGAGTTCTCTAACAAAATACTTTATTTTTATGTTCTTCTTAAGAGTGATTAGAGGTGAACATCTGTGCCCCACACAAATTATGTCATTATGAAATTAACTTTCAGAGGCTCATAAAGAGCAATGGTAGTGGCAACAGCTTTCTTATTCATAGCAATATGGTGACCCAGATATCTGACAAGCTGGAGTTGTTTACCTTTCTTCTTCTTGGCATGTGTGTCAAACAATGCATAAGGAAGTACATACAGAAATATGGCAAACTATAAATTATAGACAAAATAAACCTATATTTTCACAGTATTGTTATATAAGGTGACTGTAGTAACCAATATACAAGGTTTTAGGATATTTCCTAAGTTATTCAGAAAACTGGACTACTTACATGGGTCTACATGTATAAAAGAGCATGATTTGAGAGTTTGACCAAATGCATAATTGAAAAATTAGATGTTTATCTACTTTATTTAATCAGAGGAATCAAAGCTAGAATATATTTGTCCTATTCAGCTTTGTAGTTCGACAAAACAAAATTTCAATAGTAATTTATTAGCAGCTTCCCATTATCACAGAATGGCTGCACATGTGAAGTATGAACCTTAAGATGAAATATCCATCTGTATCACTTTAGCTCAAGCTGATTATAGAATGTTCTGCTTCTGGGAGCCATCTGATTTAGATAATACATGATAAAGAGAGAAATCTGTCACAACTCTGCAGTTTTTGAGACAGAGGAATAAAGATGACAGTGGAGCAAAGTTAAAGTAAAAAATCCTGGTGACAATATGTTCTTTTCAAAAGAAGTTTTGTTTGTTTACAAATTTCTGCATTTAAATGGCCACGTTTGTCACCAGTTTTCAATCATTGTGACTTTCATTGGTAAGACTTTTCAATGGTAACTGTGCCTATTCAGAATATTATCATATAATAATTCAACATTTTTTAGTGGCATATGCACATTTTGCTTTTTTTTTTTTTGGTTTTGTTACTTTCTTGTGAGGTGTCAGTTATTTACTATCAGTGCTTCACAAATTCAGATAATATTACCTGCTTCACAGAAGAATAAGTGAAATAGTCACAAATCTTTCATGTGGCCCCACAGTGATTTCAGACAGGGAACAAGCTAGCTGTCTTTTACCAAGGCTGACTACTGACTCTTTGAGACAGCAGAGTTTAATACTTCATCATTGAACAGCTTGTGTAATGATTTGCATCGACAAGATGTGTCTAGAGCTCTATCTTTTCAAAAATAGGATTTTATATTTTACAGTTCAGAGAGGAATACAGTGCAAAAAAATCAAGCCCAGCATTTTAGACTGACAAGCTCTTGAATATTGTTCCTAGCTTTATCTCTTGCTGTACTAAGAATCTTACAAAGTTAGAAGGGTACATGCCATAGTTTTTGACAAAGCTGCACTATTGTGATTATTGTTGGAGATCTTCCAAACCAATGTGTAACCAATGTAAAAAGAACCTAGTTCATTGAAAACTCATAGCAAAACATCCCACTGTAGGTGAATGAGAGTTCTCACAATTACCATAATAAGGTCTACTGTTTTGTCACACTGCTGTGCTTCACTGGAAAGATGACTACTGCAGAAGATAGAAAATAATGCCAGTTGTGATAAGTCATAAATATATTTGTAGTACATTCAAAGATGTGGCATAAAATATATTCTAAATTGGGCTACATCGTGTATGTGTTGATGGGATGTAGGAATTTCTAGACAAGAAAAAGAAGAACGTGAGTAACAGTGAGTTCTGCTTTTGTGAATATAATGCCAATCATTGTACTGTAAGCAGATGAAAAGTCTCTCTTGTTGTTGCAGATCAGGGAGCAAACATTGTAGCCTGTTGACTGTAAATGATTAAACAAACAGAGCCATTTTTCTAAAAGATCTTAAATAAAAGAAAATATCATCAAATAAATAGCAAAAAAAACCCCAAAACCATCTGCAATTTGCCTAGAAATTATTGTCACATTATTAGGGGGATTATGTAGAGTTTTCTTTAGGCACAGCATGGTCCAAGAGAAAATTTTGCTTCCTGTGCATGGGCTCTAAAGTTGTCTTCAAAGAAAAACTGAGATACAAGTAAAGAAATTTCTATAAGCTGTCACAAAATTCCACTTTGCAGACTGTATAAGCACTCAAAATAGAAATACATAGTTTCATCCCAAAGCTAAGAGAATCAAATGAGTAGTGCTTAAGGGTACACTACACATGCAGCAAAAAACAGGTAACACTTACAATTTGATAAAGGCTCTTTTAGGAAGGACAGGATAAGAAGACTAGGAAGGAGAGTGTCCCTATATGTGAGACAGCAACTGAGTGGATGGAATGAGTACATGGAGCACTGCTTGGAGTAGAAGGCAAATAGTAACTTTGAAAAAGATGTTAAGGTATTTATTTTAGGAACTGTGGGGGTACCAGTTGTCGGTTTCTCTGGGTCTGGATTGAAGGCACTTGAGATGGTAGTTCATGTTGGGACTCAGGTGTTTATTATTTCTTATCAGTCCGGTTACTTTCAGAATTAAAAACAGTCTCACTACTGTGAGTTCGGCAGCTTTCCATTAGAAGGCACAAAATGGCCAACAATCTCTTGTTATGAGGTCTTTTAAGACTAAACTATCCAGTTAAGAGCTGACACCTAGATTGTTTTCCATTTTAACCCAATAACTGATCACTAAGAGCCAGCAATGTGGACTTTTCTGCCCAAATACAAAACGCCACCCAAACCCAAGAAGAAGGAAGAAGAAGCATGAAGAAGAAACCCAGGACAACACCCTGTGCCCCCCATCTTGCTTCTTTCCACAACATACTAAAAATTACAAAACCTAAATTTCTCACCAAATGACACGCCTACACTGCTCTCTATAATCTATTTCACACTTTTGTGGATTCTAGTCTATCTTGAAGTCTAGAAAAATTTCTCTATGAATGAGGGTCAAAGTCAGTGCTCCTCTGGGGGTCAGGGCACCCCAGAGCAGACAGAAATATTCCTGGCGCTCTGGGTTTCCACAAGGAGCAACCTTTTCAAGGGCTGAGTAGATTTCGTTTTTGTATTTTTTCTTCAGTTGTAAATGTTATCTATTTTACTTGGCCCAAATAAATTAATAGTCAAATTATGAATATTGTCAACACTGCTTACCTTCATCAGTCACAAATACTCAACACATATGAATAAGATATATTTTTACTGTTTTAAAATTATTGAGACATAATCTTTCTTCTTACATTACGAATTACCTGGTTCAGTGCTAAAGTCAAAATTTTGCAAAGTTTGACCATTACAATTTTGCCTGCAATTCAAACCTATAAATTTTAATTGTACAGTTTGTTGGCTTTTCTTCTATCATCTCTAGCAAATGATCATTTTTGTTTCTTAGATTGTATGAAAGCCTTTTCTAGTCCTATTAAGTTTTACTCATTTTTTGAATGGACCTTGCTTTCTTAGTTTTTCTTAAGAGTTTTCCAAAATTTTATCATTTTTGCTTTGCCTTCTGAAATTTTAAAATTTGACTGTTTTATGTAAGTTAAAATGTGATATGAAAAATTAAAACAATTGGAGGAGTTTATTTTTACGTGCATAAACATGCAAATATTGAATTATAATCATAAAATCTATGATTTGCACTTTAACCCGCATTGCATTTCAGTGAGTAACAAATGGAAAATAAAGTATTGCTAGCTCCACTTAGTTACACATAGCATAAAAAAGAGGCCATTTTAAATTTTTCTTCAGATAAAAAAAAATATATAAAATTACCTGTCGTATTCTTGATTCTACTTATAATGATTTTAGAGTGAGAACAGATTGAACATACATCTATGCTTAAAAATACCAGTCTCAGGTTTTGTATTGTGGATCATTTCTTTGAAGCTAAACTTTTATAGTACTTCTGACATGTAATAACTACCTGTCCTGTTATCTTTGCTTGAACAAATGGAAAATTATATAACATCAAAAGACATATCTATATGCTAAGTTTTGACATTCTAGCAGGAGTATTTTAACATAGATATATTTCTAGTTTTTATCATATTAACCCATTTAAAATTTCAGCTGAACATAAACAATTCACATGGGCATCTGCAGATTGGATAAATGGCTACCTCTTCACATAAAAGTTTTTTTTTTAAATATGGTATCCAATTCAGCTGTTTTTTTTACTTGATTGAGCATAAAATGGCTCAACATCCCCTAGTCATGATCTTATGTGTGCAAAATGGCTAGAAAGAGATTGTGTCAAAATTTCCTGGTCAAACCAAAATTAAAAGTCCTGTTTATACTTTGATAATCAGATAAGATACAGAAATATTTGAAATAACAATATACAAAAATTTAGTGATAATAGGGAAGAAAACTATCCCTGAAGGGATTGCTAGTGACTGAAACACCATTCTGTAGCACAATGAGCAATTATCTGCACACATATTGATAACATAATATTCTGTCTTTTTGTTCCTGTTTGTTTGACAGGACACATCACATATGTAAAGAAATTATACTTTTTTTTTCTGTTTCCAATATTTGCATCTGTGGATAGTGTCTACAGCATCTCTCAAGGTGATCTGTTATCTCTCTTCATGAAGATAGCATCAATTGTAATCAAAGTTTTATCTTCATGAAGATTTCTGACCTCATTCTTCAAGAGAAACTTTTGATTAGCTACCAAGTTTCCATGGACTTACCACATGGGAATTATGTCAGAATTTACATCATAATCTAACTATTTTTTTATGAAATTGATTTATACATTTCTGCTTGCGGTGGAAATAACAAATATGAATAAAATATTTAATGTCTTCCACAACAAATAATCAGCAATTCCTTTACATAGGCATACCAAGGATTTAAATAGTTGAAGAAGTCTTGTATTGATCACAAAAAACCCTCTTTGTTCAGCAGAATTTTCTTATTGATTTTGTGCAGTGTGCATTCTGAGAAATCACCTGGTCATTAATTTTAGCAGTATGACTAGAAAATGTATTTTTGCTATATTGTATACTGCCCTATGCTCTAGTACAGTCTGCCTTGTTTTACCAAGGCCATGAGATATCATTGTAAAATTAATTTTTTAATGAGGACTCAAAAGAGGACCTCCTCACAGGTGGACAGGTGATGGAAGCTAACACTATGATCTGAAATAAGAATGTACAGAATTATATGAAAGTAGGGATCACAACTTTGTTTACACTTGAATATAATACACATCTGGACAGAAATCTTAGTTAATAAAAAGTGAAGCAACAGAAGTGAAAAGTGAAGCAAATCTGTGAAAAGATACTTGAATGAAAATTCTGTTTCCTAGGGTTTTTTGGTATTTTGTTTTTTTTTTTTTTTTTCCTTTCAGCAACTGATACTTGTATGCTGAAGTGTTAATGTGAAGAAATTGAGCAAAAGTCACTAGGAGTAGCAGAAGTGATACCAATACATGAGATAATTGTGCCAGAGCTAGTCACAGAATCACAAAAAGTCTTGTGTTAGAAGGGACCTTAAGGATCATCTAGTTCCAGCAGCTGTGCCATAGGCAGGGATGCCTTCCACTAGACCAGATCACTCAGAATCCCACTCAACTTGGCCTCAAACAGTTTCAGGGACGAGACATTTACAACTTCACTAGGCAGCCTGTTCCTGTACCTCATGACCTTCACAGTAAAGAATTTCTTTCTACTGTCTCATCTAGACCAGCCCTCTTTCTGTTTCAAACCATTGCTTCTTGTCCTGTCACTATCCACCTGCAGAAGAATTCCGTCTGCCTCCTTTATAAACTCCTGTAAGATACTGGAAGGCCACAAGGGGGTCTTCCCAGAGCACCTTTTTATTAATTTTTTCAGGACAAGGATATTCTGCAGGATGTTTGTTTTTATTTTGCTGTCAGTATTTCCATTTGAATGTAAGTAACACTTTCTGTGAATATTGGGCAAAGAGTTTCCTAAGGTTAACTCACCAAAAATATTTTATAATATACATTCAAATTATTGCAAGATAATAATTGTATTCAATTGCAAGACAATGTTTATTTACCTGCTGTGCCACTTCCAGAGGTAAAAATTTCTTTCAGTAATTCCACTTTTTTTTTATATTTATTATTTTATTATCTCTGAAAGTTAACTCTCGACTTTTGTTTATGTAAAATGCAAATGCATTTTAGAAAATTTGATCTTCGTCTAAATATCTTGATATTCATCACAGTCAGTATAAGTTTTGACAACATCAGCATTGAAGAGAAACAATGTCTCAGCTTTACCAATGTGATGCAGAAATTCAGTATATATTTTCTTGTAGATAATGTTACCAAATAGGAAATTTTTGTCCACAAAAAACAAACCTGTTACTATCCATAATATGCACACAGCAAAGCTTTTACGTTAGAAAACATAATTCAACTTCTGTGGAAATATATTCTTAGTATTTTTCATATATATATATATGTTAAATCCATCCCCAATCTGCTATAATTGGCAAATACCATGACATGATCCCCAAAAATGAATAACCATTGCTAACTAGCTAAGAGGCACAGCTCACTTTCCTTGTTATCAATGTCACTATCAGCTCTCTGCACATGGAGACTATTATTTCAACTGTCATAGAACTAAATGAAATCTGTCCAGCAACATCTGGCTCTTCAGAAGAAAATATGAATAATTTCACCAGCTTTCCCCATCTCTGCCTGCTTATTCTAATTATGATGTAATGGAGGATATCAGCAGGCTGTGGACTTGGTGATTAACCCAGGGCAGATGAGAAATAGGCATAGTGAGATGAGCAAGGAACATAGATCAGCTCAATCAATTATCTTTTTTCTCAAGGCTCTTAAATACAGCAGTGACCTTGTGATGGGAAACAGTAAGTTACACTTGAACCCATTTAGGAGGTCAGACATTTCATGATATATTACAGGAGCTAAATTCTTGTTTTTCAATCCCATTACACAAAAGGGACTATTAGGTATGCATATAAAATGTACAAATTATATATGTACATGTGTGTGTGTATATATACACACACACACATATATATATATATATACACACACACACAAACTTTCCAGGTCTTTATGTTTATAATATAGTGATAAGCCTTTAGCTTGTTCATTTTCTCTCTTCATTAATAAGCCTACAAAGCATTTGCTCCCTTTTTTGATTCCTGCTCTGATTAAAAATCTGTCTGCAGTTATTGAAGTAATACGAAAAATAATGTGACAGTACAGTGATTAGGAGAAGAAAACAAAAAAAACATTTGAATGTTATTTCCAGTCTTCACATATAAGTGTGGACACATCAACAAAATAACAGTTTTAAAGTACATTCACTTGTATTGCCTGGTGTTCAAAGACTGTGGAGCTCATTTAATTCAGATTGCAGGCACATCCAGTTTCTTGCCTGAAAAGTTATTACTATAGAGCAATTGGACTAATGATCCTAGATTTATTCTAGTAGCATTCTATGCTGCGTACACTAAATGAAGCAATTCAGTGCAGCCAGACACTAATCCACAGCGTCGTATTTGGCATCATTAGTCGAAACTTCGTGATCAAAGCAGTTGTAATGGAATGGGGAGTCCACACACTAACATAGTTTCCTACACCGCTTAGTTGAAAGACAAAGTAAGAAACATCCATCACAATAAAGACAAAGAGTAAACAAGAATAAATCCAGCTCATTAAAATGAATGATTTTAAGGGAAGCTGGAAGAGTTTCACAAGGGAAGTAAAAATGCCAGTTGTGATCGTCAGCAAATATGTGGGGAGAAAAAAAACCCTCAAATGTTTTTACCATGAGCAGGGCTCTTTCTGCTATTTCAAGTCAATGTAACCTTTCAGTTGAATGATTAGGTGGAAATAAATGTCATAGAACTTAGCAATTTTGTAGTGCCAGATGCTGCTGCAACAAGTATTGTTAGTTCAGATATTGAATTATGACTTGAAAAGCATCAATGATGGAACTTGCCTTCATTTACTTATTTATTTTTATTGACTTGATTTTTCTGTCACCCATATGGAAAGGTATCCCTTCCTGGAACCAAAATTTTCTCCTCAGGCATTAGTGGGAATTTAATAAGCATTAAAGTAATGATTTTATTTGCTGCTGTATGTTATGAGGTGAATTGTTATATCCATTGGAAACAGCTAGATTTAGAAAGGTACTTTATTTTTTTTTTTATTATTGAGGAACTACGGCAACAATGTTTTGAACTCTTTACAAGGAATCTAATATCCAGAGTAGGTGACAAATTTCAAAGTTAAAAAATATTATTTAACAAGCCCCTTGTACTGGTTTAGGGCAAATTTGAGAGAAAACTCCAAAAGGGGTCCCTCTAGAAAGCAGATTAATGTGGCCCCTCCCCTTACTAGCTCGGCAAAAGGTTTCCCTGGAGAAAAATGTAAAAAACCCTTTTTTTAACATGCAAAGTATGTTAAAAAAAAAAAAAAATGAATAATATTAAACAATGAAACCTCTCATTGCTCTGAGGTGATGGCAAATTCAAAAAGTCCTTGTGGTGGGCTGTAGCTTGGCTCACTCAGTCTCTTATCAGTCCTTCCTGTGCTGGAAAATGCTACGTCCTGGGCCCCAGTGGGCAATAGGTGTGAGCTCCTGGTGTTTTCTGGGTTTTCAGTCCAGGTTTGAACAGTTCCAAGGAAAAAAAAAAAAAAAAAAAAGTCCCGGAAACTTCTCTGCCTCAGCTAGAAAAAAACTAACTGAAAGCAAAGGAGAGCTCTGTCCCTCTGTCCATGCTGCAAACACAGTCCAGGAGCTGGAATGTGGAGGAGTGAGTGCAGTGTCTGAAAACAAACTGCGCACTTCTTCTCTCCCCCTTCACTCTCAAACCAATCTTAAAGGAGCAAAACTTATTTCTGGGCTAAACAGATGAATGGAGATACAATTCAGCATCATAAAGTCATCCCAGGAGAGCCCCTAACTTTGTACTGACATAAAATCACCCAACAGTATTACGCTAAGGATGGTTACCCAACAGTATTATAATCAGGATATTTTAAAATAATTTTCCAAGAATGTAAAACATACTTAAGTCCAGGCTGCATTTCTACCCCAGTATGTTTCCCTCTGTATTTCCTTGGCTTTAAGTACAATTGAAAAAACTAAAACAAACAAACAAAACCCCAAGCCCTTCAAACAAACAAACAAACAAAAACCCTAACAAAACAACAACAACAAAAAAAAAAAATCACAAGAAAACACAGACCTAAAAACTTATCATTATTAACCAAAAAAGGATTTCAACAATGAAAGCCCTCTCAATTCTCTTTGAATTTGATGACTAATTAATTTTCACTATTTGTTATCACTTGCAATAATCAAGCTACCTCAGAAATCCAAGTATACCAGAGACAAAGGGCTTCTCTCACTCTGTTGTCTCTTACTACAATGAAACTTGGTAATTTCAGGGATTTGAGAAACTGTAGTTATTGGAGTATAACACAGATAAATTACTGTTAGCTTCCATGACTGGCTAGTAGCCTCCATATCACGGAACCTGTTTGCGATTAATTTACTTAGGCTGATGTGAGAACAGCAGTAGCCTGAGAACTGCTATTGAACCTACTCAGACAATAGGACTGAGCTTTTCCCTGCTGCCACCATTTAAAACATGGGAGAATGAAATTCCTGAAGAAAAAAAAATGTTGTATTACAAAAATGTAAAGCCTTTTTTCTTGACTATATCTGAAATCAGCAATATTGATCTGCCTTGGACTGCCGATACACAAAATGTCATTTTGTGACATTTTCAACAATTTGAGACACAAATCTAAATTGCAGCTCTGTTTCATCTGAAAAGCTTTAGTTATTAATTGCTGTATTTTTATTTATTAAAGGATACCAACATAATTTATTGTTCCTATTGTCAGCAATATTTGCTGAATAAAGAGTCTAATTACTCTCTGAAAGAAAAACAAATGCAAAGACATATGTGATGTTATTTGTTAGAAAATTAACTTCTGGAACATTAAACCTAGCTTGTAATGTAAGTTTCAGATGGGAGGATGCCATACTTTTGCAGGGTTGAATCATAAAGCAATTTAGAAATTAATCCAAAAAGTAATGAACAGTCATAAATATAATTTGATGATCCCCAAAAATCACATCTGAAAAACTTCTCTTTTCTTAAGGTAAGAAACACTGAAAAAATCTGCAAGTAATATAGTATTTTTGATTTATATTTGTGAAGAATGCCTGAACTTTTGAAGCTTTCCATTTTTTGCTTTGTTAATTATAGTAGAGAATAAGCCAGATAATCATCTGGTGTTTCAGTTAAAGTGGAAAACATGGCAAGAGTTTTTCTGTGAAGAGACTCTCTGAAAAAAGAACAATAATTTTTGTTTTTTCAGTTCTTCTTATCTCTGCAACAAAAAATAAGTTTCACAAAAGATAATATGAGAGTTTAGTTGGGAGAGGCACAGCTTGGGTTGTGGAGAAGCTCTTACATTTGTATTGGATTGGCAATATAGTTTTCTGTTCTGTGATCACAAGATTTTCCTCTGTCTCATTTTTTAGTGAAAAGCCCTGCTGTTTACTTCCCACGTATAGCAAGTGTTATGTCCCCCTAGGCTATAATATTAAACATCCTGACACACACTTGTTTCAGTTCCCTGGATGGTGCTTTAGACTGAAATGGGTTTACTGGGTTTCCTCCAAGCTTCAGTGAAATAATGTCTTTGAGTATTTTCCACATGTTGTTTAATTAACATCTAAATTTTTTAAAGAACAAAAGGGCAAAACTGGATGTTTTTTTCATGGAAAACAATAAAACATTGTTTAAGATTTAATGAAATAGTATCATCAGTGTCAACACTTCCCTTACTAAATGAACTTTACTATTTATTCTGCTGAAGAAGCTAATATATCAATAAAGCATCGACAAATATCTTTTCAGTCCAGGTCCTTCAAAAAAATTGTAAGTGTATTTGTTTCATTTGAGTTTTGTTTTTTTTGGTTTTTTTTTTTTTTTAATTTAAATTGTACTATGTTATTCAGTACATGAAGCATGAGTTGAATCTACCAAGAACAAAAGAGTTGACAAAAAACCCCAACATTTGAGCTGCAGGATACAGAAATTTATTTAGCAAAAAGTTATTTTTTTTAACTTAAGGAAAGGGTAATGCATCCTTCCTCTTCCCCTCAGCTGCTTCTTAGCATACACAACCTCATAAGCACAAACAGAACAAAATGTATCTGCCAAGGACTCACATGAGGCTGATATTTAGCCAGCCTGGGTGTTATTCACTATTCCTAGTCTTTAGTGCCAAAACAAGTCATTTGGAGTCAGATGAACTGTCCATGTTTGCATAAAACTGCAGGTTTAAGGCACCACTCATTGCTTAGGCTGGGTAAAACTATTTTGCCAGCTAAAGATGGTCCTTTAGCTTAGAGCTAAACATCATATATTACTTGCACATATTCTTACTGCAGTCTCTTCCCATTCCCAGCATCTATTTCCACAGCTTCCCATAAATTCTGTAGAAGAGTGTCTTTGCAGCCACTTTATAGTCTTCAGGAATATGTTACAGAAAATATGCATATTATCAATAAATATGCAAATCTTGGTATTTCCAGAGATGTGAATGTCAAGATCTTACTGGGTTAATTTTGGTATAAAAAGTGGCAGATATTTTCTCAATAAGTTCAAAGAGCTGACCACTTCTGTGCTCTCATGGCTTTATCTAAGGCTATACCTGCAAATGTAGGTCATATTTTCACTTCCAAAATTAATATGTAGTTGCAAAAATTTCCACTGTGTCTACAGCAGCAACAGATGGTTTCTCAGTATTTGAAGTGTATATACTGCCTGCTATCTCCCTTTTAAAAGGCACTGACTTGAGAAGAAAATAGGGTTTATTTTATTCTTTTGTGGTTTGCTGCAACAGTAGTAGCAGTATTTTCTGGTAAAGGTAACCAGCAGTTCAGAGAAATTGTATGCATAGTGAAATAAAATGCTACAGGACAGGATGATGCCAACCAAAAAGGGAAAGAGAAAGAAAAAGGTCTTTGCATTTGCCAAAACTGCATTCTAAGAGCAGAAGCACAGATTGACTTCCAGTGTAAATCAAAGAGATACATTTGTTATACAAGTTTCACAAGTTTTTTATGTCGGTTCTCTTCTTAGTCTGAATTTGATCTGTTAACTTATTTGTATAGTAAAAGAAAAATAGCTGTCAATGTTGTTGTTTATTTTTGGGTTTGTTTTTCATGTGTATATGAGGGGAACTGTATAAGGAAAAGTCACAGGAAGCTCTACTTAACAACTCAGATTTAATTTAATAATGAAATTTTTAAATTTTTTTCCGTCACAATTGGTTTGTTCACATGACCGAGGTTATTTACAGACCTCAGAATTTTTTTTTTGCAATTTTCAAACACTTTTCAAAACACTTGCTCATCGAACATGCCAGAAAAAAATAAACAGGAAAGAAAAAGGTTTTTTTCATGCCATTTCCAGCAGTAGACATTCGGTGATGGTAAAACTCAGTGATTATCATACAGCTGTAGTAATCTGTAGAAAAGATGAGTTTAAATAGCCCTCATTCATGTTTGCTAAAATACTTCTGTATTTAGGATCTACTTCAGTACAGGGATGTGCCCTAGTATTTACAAATCCAAATTTTTCACGATTTCCTCAAATCAGCTTAGGGAGTCCTCTAAAATAGAGCTGCAGGTAATGGATGTTATTTGGCTGCTGTGTGCATAGATGTGCATTTGGACATTATTATTCTAGGTCACCATCCCAAAGCACTCTTGTAGCTAGACACCACAATTTTACCCTTTTGGTCCACTATCAGAGTGGTGCTAATGTTTACTGAAAACTTTGCACCTCCACCCAAGTGCCCAAAAGGTTAAACAGTAAAAAATTTCATTGGCTATTCACAATAGCAGTCTTTCAAAGAGGAGAGTTAACTCCAGTGTAAATACCATTATTTTGGGGGTTTATTAATTTATTTTTTGTGGTTTACAGAGCAATCAATATTACTTCTTAAAAATTAAAAACAAAGGGATTCTCCTACAATTATTTTTAAGTCTTCTGCATACTCTCTGCTCATTTCCATTTGTTCTTCTGTTTCTGTCATTCATTTATCTCTTACTTCCTAACTCTTTAAAAATCTCTCTTTACTACTTGTGGTCTACATCTTTAATACAGATTTGTGCATTGTTAATGCAGCTGCTGCCTTCAAGGACATGAATATTCATATGCAGCTCTGGAATCTCAAGGAGATAAATGTAGTTTAGTAAAAATCAAATTTCAACCTTGCTGTGACCTCATCTGTGTGTTGCAGTTCTCACTGAATAACTTAACCTGAAACCCCTGGATTAGCTGAGGAATTTTATTATCATGTAAAAGCTCCAGCTGAGATCACTATGCGAGGCTATCATACAATTTGTGATCTGCTGCTAATTTGTGTGTCTCTTTTATTACTAAAACAGATTATTCCTAACTGCTGAAAAAGCAGGACTGAAAAAGAATAAACTGGACTAGTGTTTAGTCAGCTAGTTATGCAGGTCCTACAGTTGTCACAAACAAAATTGTGAATTTATGTTTCACTATTAAGACCATTCAGAAATATTATTTGAAATACCTGGTTGACTTACTTGATTACCCTGTTGTAGGCTACTGCAAAATCATCATGGAATCAAAACAGGAGCAAGCTGCATGGGAAGATATCTGACCTAAGACAGCAATCAATGTCAGTTTAAGGCCTTGAGCTCACCAGCCTATAGTGAACACGCTCCTAGTCAGAAGTCTCATGTTAAGCATCTGTAGGAGGTGCTTCCGAGAAAGATGGAGGTTGTTACTGAGGATGGCAGGCCACAGCAAGATTATAGAACAATGTGAAATGCCGTAGTGATATAAAGAATTAGGTATCATAAAAATATAAGAAGGATTTAAATGTTCTCAAATGAGTCCAGGGAAGGGGAAAAAAGCTGATGAAAGGGCTGAAAGGAATGTCCTGTGGGGAGAAGCTGAGAGCTTGAGGCTTGTCCAGTTCGGTAGAAAGGAGGCTGAGGTGCAACTTCACTGATTTCTACGCATTCCTGAGAGGGGGCGGGGATGGAATCCCTGGGATCCAGTGAGAAGAGTGATGGGAATGGTACAAAACTGCACCAGAGAATATTCAAACTGGACATTAGGAAGCATTTCCTTACCGTGAGGGTGGTCAAACACTGGAAAAGGCTTCCTAGAGAGGTGGTTGATGCTCCTCAAATTCATAAAAATTACATGACACAGGCTTGTCTGTCATTGAATTATTGAAAAAAAATAAAGCTGATAGAATGAAATTATTATGCAAAGAAAGTGTGTGTTTAGTGTTATATTTTAAAAACTGGACATTCAGAAAAATGCTATATACACTATAAAACAGCATGTTGAAATAATAAAGATATGAGGAGTCAAATGTGAAAGAATATTTGAATTTAAGAAAATAATTGTATCTTGGAATTCTTAAGGTATTAAATAAAGAAAAAATTTAATGAAAATTTCTATTTGAGCATATTTTCTTCTTTCTTTAATTCTTCCAAGATAATCTGATTGTGGAAGTAATTTGTTTTCTTTTCTAAAGCTATGACATTATTCGATTTCTTAACCAAACAATTTCTTCAATAAAATGTCTTAATAATGTCCAGTCTGTGCTAGGTGAATTTTTTATTTTGAAAGACTGTTGCTCTAATAAATTTAGTCAGAATAAAACAATAAAGCAAACATACATTCATAATTTTTTTAAATAGTTTTTTTTCAGTGAGAGCTATTTTGTGAAGTGAAAATTTGATTCTATTCCCTTATATCAAACCTAGACCAATAATAACATTACCTACAATGTGTCAGAACAGTCTCAGGGCATTTTAAAATTAACTTTTTGAATTTATTTACAGAGTGTATGATATTCTCCACATCTGATTCTCCCAAAAAGGCAATTTTGATACAAACTCATGGTTCTCAATGCAATACATTGAAAAAATTGAGCTGAAATATATTTTAAAATATTAAACTGAAAAATTAGTTATAAACAATAATTAAATTTACAGGCAAGAATTTAAAATTAAGTACTGGCCATCACAAATCACCTGACAGAGGCTGAAATTTTGCCACACAAAATTTTTGCTTTCAGCCAACCGTTGTTTGGCTCTCCAGATTTAAAGAACTGCAAAGGAACAGGAGTCAAAATAAAGCGAATTGAGAAGTCTTCTGAAGGAAACTATGATGTGAGTTAAATTAACAATGACCGGAATGTTTATTTGGCTTTTCTAAGAATTTTTTGACTGTTATTCTTCATCAAATCTCTATTTTATGGTATCTCTTTTCCTAAATTTTTTAGTGATGCTATGAAAGCATGCTTTATATTGTTTGAATGATGCAACTAAGGTTTTATGTATTCCACTCAGATGTTAAAATTGTTATACTTCATTCATACAAGAATGTGTTGCAACTGATAGAGGCAAGAAATAGCAACTGATTGTGTTGCAACTGATAGAGGCAAGAAATTGCAGTGGAATATTTTCTTTTATAATTTTCTTTTTATAGTTAACTTCTAGATCAATCACTAGAAATCAGAGCTACTTGCTATTTCTGTCTCTGGATATCAGAGTCAGACAAGATTTTCGGCTACACATCCTACAGTTCCTGAAAACAAGTTCTTGAATGCAGAGTTTATTTATTAGGGATCACTGGACTGACCAAAAAGCCAGGACCTCGGAGTGCACTGTATTGTACAAGTAAGTTTTAACGCAGATGTGGAGTCTTAAAACTCTACTGAAAGTCTTTATATTTTAATATTCTAACAACTTTGGCATTTTTAAAAATTTATTTTTATCGCTCTATAGTACTCTGACTGTGAATAAAAGTAATATATACACATAGTACTAGAACCTGTATTTGTGTAAATACATTTATTCATTTCAGAACTAGACTTTATCCTAAACTGTTTA
>JAYDZK010000001.1:60512704-60540195 GCA_034509185.1 Euphonia xanthogaster | reverse complement strand
TAACTTTAAATGTAAGCATTTGTCTTTGCTGAATGTTTTGTCATGTGTGTGACATGTAAGACATTTCTCATGCATTATTAATTTCAGGAGCTATCAAGAGGTTATAGGTCTCATCAATTGCAAATAAGATATAGAAAAACGATTGATTTTTTTTTTAATCTCACATTATTTTGTATTTCCTAAAGGAATATGTTTATATGTGTGTGGGAAAACCGATTTAAACAAATAAAACATATAATGCAGGTTTTAAATGTGGAGGAAGGTAAAGTAACAAATACCCTGTAATTTTTGGCATTAAATTCTCTTCAGAAAACCATGGGGATTATTACAGATACAATAACTCCATGATGTGCCTTGTTAAGTGGGAAGCTTAATTGGCTCTGAGCAAAGAGGAACCTGTAGGGATGTGAAGATGAAAACATTTGTGGGGCACATCTTGAAAATAGTCTCTTACAGCTCTCAGTCAGAGATAGAAGGAAACAATTGCTTCTCCATGCTCTTTTGTCAATAAAATACTTGGCTCTAAGCTTTCCTATGGCTTCTTTATATTCCCTTTTCCTGATAATAGTGTAAATGTTTGGGGGTTTTTTGAGTATACTTATAACTCAGAGGTAATTTTTGGTCATAGAATCATGGAATGTGTCAAGGTAAAAGGGTCCCATAAGGATAATTGATTCTAAATCCATGCTTCTCATAGGAGTACCTAACACAAAAGTGTATGACTAAGCATTGTCTAGATCCTCCTTGAACACTGACAGGGTGAGCACCACGGCTAATCCCATGGGGAGCCAGTTCCTGTAACTGTGGTTGTTGGAGTAGCCACGTGTGTCCAAAGAGAACAGAAAGTTCAGACAAATGATTTCCTGCTTTCTTAAATGTAATTTCTCCTTCCAGGGACTGCATTTTCCTTGTTATGTCCTTGGCTGCCAAACCCAACACACTAACCTCTGAACTACATCTGCAGTTGCAATGAAGACACATACCAATGTTCATACCAATGATGAAGATAACTCCATCAATAAGCCTCTCCAGGCACTTATTTGCAAAGATGATGCTCAAGGATCTGCTTCTTGGATTTCCTCTTTGAACTTTTCTCTTTCTTCCAGTGTCCAGTAGCACTTTTGAGGACACGTTCTCATTACTCATCTATGACCTACATTTTGACTCTCATAAATTTAAAGAGTTATTGTAAATTTTGCTCTCTGCAAAACTGAGGATGATAAGCCCAAGTCAAAGACTGAGTTTGAGAAAAGTTTTTAACAGTTCCAAACAACTTTCAGTAGCCCTAATTCATGAATAAAATGAATAAAAGAATGCTGAGGGTGTTGAGCATTTCAGAAAATCTTGATCCTTTTCTCTAAAATATTGAAAGCTTACAGGATATCAATAGTCTTACAGCTACATCAAATGCAGAAGGTACCATAAGAACTGTTTCTTCATATACTCCTACAAATCTCTCAGGAATTTAAGAGATTTCCTTGACTTATGAGGCTTTAAGTCTCTGGATAAAATATCAAATAAAATGCAAAGATACAGTTTATGAAAGATTGAGAAGGGTTATAAAATTTGATTTACTGTAAATAATTCATGATGCCCTTTGCAGCACTGTGAAATCCTGTTTGCCATTTCTAGTTTTGGTTATAAATACTCCTGCAATGAATAAAGAACAGGATTATATTACACAGACAACAAGTTTTCTAACTGATTGTACATGTGTACTAGTGATATGTGTTTATTAAGAGATGCAGCAAACATTCTGCTTGAATGTATTGAAATGCAGTAGCAACAAATTTGAGATGAAATTAAAAATAAAGCCCTATTAAGTTCAGTGAAACCCTCCAATTATGAATCAGTTGCAGAGTTTCTTACTCTTAAAAGTTCTCAACTATTTTTATTGCATGTTTTTGCAACAATTTTACTTTGCAAATATGTTTTGTGCCTACCTAAGATACTATAATCTTTGCATATTTTTTTCAGAGAAGAACTTTATAAATACATTTTTAAAAAAGTCTGAAGTTTATATTTGTTCTCCTAGACAGTGTTCAACTACAGGAAAACACAAAATTGCTGTGAAAATTGAGAAACCAGAAACAATCCTGCTTGTGGAATATATCTACCATACTTTTGCACGTTGTGTTTCTTCTTAAAAGTTAATACCTTGGACTCTTTGTCTTGTTACTTGTGATGTACTTGTACTATTGCCAAAAAAACCCAAAACAACAAAAAAAGTAGAAAATCCTATATTTCTTGTCTTCATTTATCCATCAAAATTACATAAAATTAGGAATTAAAAATGCAAAGTCTATGAATAACTATTTATAAAACCCCCAAAAGCTTGAGGGCATATTAGCAAAGAAGAAATAAGAAAACTTGGATGAACTACTGAAAAACAACTTTTAATGTCTGATGTTATTTATGCCTTACAGGGGTATTATGAAGGAGCAGGGATCACATGAGGGAACATGTAGCCAATAAAAATGGAGTGAAGAAGATTAATGAACATATTGATAAAATTAGAGTGGTGGGAAAAGCACTAGAAATGTGAAACAGGACCTTAAATCCCTTAGGGTATACGAGGATACAGATATGAAGAATATACTGCACATAAAAATATATATATATATGCACATAAATATGCATACAATATGTATAACAACAATCCAAACAGAAGTGTCAAAAGAAGAGGAAACCTGTAAGCTATGTGAATCTCCTTTTACCCTTTTCTTAATCTTCTAGAAGCTGAGGGAAGTGAAGAATGATTTTCAGTCTGAGAACATTGGTCCTCTTGGGAAATTTCTTAGTAATACAAAATATTGCCATGCCCAAAGCAAAAATTTTCAATACATATATATGTATATATATATTAAATAGTTATTCAAGACCAATGTTCACTAGAGTGGTCAGTGGAAGCAGCACTTGAAGTATGTAAAACAATATTAGTACTGGTGGGAAAATGTTCCCATGTATACATTATAGACCCTTAATGAGATAGATGATTGGCAGAAATTTAGATCCATAAGAGCAGAGCTTCACACATAAAAGTCTATCATCAGTGTAATACAGGATTTTAGTTCTTACACAAGGGCATGTGATTAGAAAACAACAAATTGCCTCATCTATATTCAAAAATATACCTTTTCCATTCATAACAGCCATATTTTGCCTCATGTTTCTTGTGTTTTTTGAAAGGAAACACACTTTACATCTGCAAGGAAAAACATCTCTAAAGAGGAAGAAATTATGCTGGAACAAATATGGATTTTCATGAGTCAGGAAACTCATTAAACTTTTAAAATTATGTGCTTCTGTTTATTATTTTCTCATGCATGGATGTGGTGATTGTGAAGAAAAACAGTGCCAAAGTTACTAACACAGTGTGAAGTTCACTTGTCATTTCTGGTGTTAAGGAAAATAGGGTAACTCAAGACACATGAGAGAAAAATGGGCACAAGTTACATAATTGCTAATGTATCTTCAGTAGAATTATTAAACGACATGCCAGAATTGCTTGTAGAACCTACATAACTGCAGCTGATAAAATTCTCTTCCATTTTATTCTTCTTCT
Organism: Euphonia xanthogaster; assembly: GCA_034509185.1. Lineage (NCBI taxonomy): Eukaryota > Metazoa > Chordata > Aves > Passeriformes > Fringillidae > Euphonia > Euphonia xanthogaster. Next base: position 60,536,630 of record JAYDZK010000001.1, on the reverse strand, counting down.
TCCCTCACCAAACCCAAGAAAGGTAACTACAAATACTTGCTGCAGTTGTTAAATCTCAGAGTAAGATAAGGTAATAAAAGATCAAACTTTATGGTCTAACCTGAGTATGAATCTGAACATCTGAGGTTAAAAGGTGGTAGGCAGCTTTAGTATTTTATGCCTTACAATCAGTAGACCTTCCATTCAAAGCAATAAAAATATTTAAATGCCACATTTATATTTACTAAGTGCTAATTTAGGCAGATGCTCTGAGTCATCCTCTAGAGGATCCTATCATACTCTGGTATCTAATTTGGATGTTTAGGTATAATTTTATTGAGGTCTTGGATATGTGACAGCGATTTATATGAATGAAAAATGAGGACCCTGCTCTGCTAAATTTTTACACACACTTTCCTTCACTTTAGACTCCCCTAGATTCAGCTGGAGGCAGTGTCCCTCAGAGCAGTGGTACACAATCCAGTAGGGGTACTGTGACAGAGTATACACCTGCAGTCCTGAAGCCTTTGTAAGATGGAAGCTTGGTGCTATCACCATTAGCATTTGCACAAAAAATATGAAGTCTTGCCTATCTCAGTCAGAGTGCATTCAGTCTTTCCCAGAGAAAATACCAATGTATCTACTCTACATATATGTAAACACACATCCATAGGTGTACAAACTGGAGTGGATGCTTTCTGTGTTCTGGCATTACAGTAACAGCCTCTCTCTCTACATGCTCTGCTCTAAGTCCCCTGCCACTGAAGCTCAGTGTTCTGGGTGCCACAGGGGGTTTGAGGACCAGTGCAGATGCAGCTCTGCTGAATGACTTCTATTCTAATTTATGAAAAGAACTACAGAGCTGTGAGACTAAGCTATGGGAGCTATGGGAAAGAATGCAGAAGGAAAAGAAAGGTAAAGCTATGGATGAGGTTAGGAGTGTTGAGAGAGACAGACAGTTATTAGCTCAAGGATTCCAGACAGAAGCATCCATGTGGAAAAATGCATGATCCTACTGGAAAACCAAAACAGAACAGGGGTAGCTAGTTGGGGGTCTAGCTGTGTGGTTGCTGCGTCTCCAGGCCTGTGCCATAAATATCCCCACTGATAATCTCTATAGGGAATGATGGCAACTCAGCTGCAGTAGGAATCACTTCAGCAGCTGATGTCTGCATGGCCAAGAATGATCTCTAGGTACCTTAGGGCACAAGAATTATCAGTCTTTTGTGCATGGTAGGCAGCTAATAATTGTTATACCCTTAAGTTCTGCTGGCAAGGTCTCTTTGCACCTGGCTAATTATGCCCTGACAAACTGAACCAGAAGAGGGGAGGTAGCATTTCAATGTAGTAAAAATGTCAGGTTTATAGGAAGGAGAATACGAAAGAGGCTGTAGTTTCTGGTGGCATGGGATTTTTTCTTTTTTTTTCTTTTTTTTTTTTTTTTTTAATTTTATTGTAACTGGTACCTTTTAATATCAGAAGAAAGACAGAAAAATAAGCAAACAGAGCAGATATTTAGGTAGGGACTGGAACTGAGCCTTTACAGTCTTTACAGACAATAGTCTAAGTGCCTTCTTTCCCCTTCTTACTCTTTCTTTTTAGATTTCTTTTCTTTCAAAAAATGTTTGCTAAAATTTTAAAGGTGAGCATAGAAACCTTACATATTGAACAAAAAAGTTTCTGCTGAAAGAAGAGAATAATCTAAGCTTTACCTATCTGGTTGTAATTTCATACTTTCAAAGTGTTATACATTGAGGTTGCATACAAAGGATACTTTATCTAGACCACACACAGAACTCAGGTTTATGTAGGTAAAAATTATTTTCCTTTCTTTTGTAAGAAAGAAGCCTGTGTGAAGGTGAAATAATTTTTTTTCTCAGTATTCTTATCTTGTTTTCAAGCTTGACGCATTTCTGGTGCAAAAAAGTCACACATAGTACAGTGAAAATGTAACATGAAATTATGTCATTTCAGCTGCAACTAGACAGCCAAATGCAGAGTACTTTTCAAGAGTGTCATACAAAATGCATTTAAATAAAAGGCAATTGCGGAGGGAATATGTTTCTATTGTCAAATAAAATAATATAAAATAAAATCCTTATCCTTGAATTTCAATAACTTTTGCTGTTTAAAAGTATAAAGCTTCAGATACTGTGTAGAATTAATGTTCAGTTTCTTCACAAAATAAATATTTTTTTCTGAAAATTCTAAGATTATATTAGTGATCATCAAAATCCAAAATAAATACATGCAAAGGTTTTGTAACCACTTAATATGTCTGAACGCTACACAAACATCCCAGAGATATCAAAATCATAAGACAGATAATAAAAGGATCATTAAACCTTGAGTCACTTAAGGAAATAACACCCTCAAACTCTTACTTTAAACTTCTGTTAATACACAATTATTTTTAATTACAAGAAAATAATGCTGATTTTAAAACTGATTTTTTTTCCTTATTTTATTTACCAAATAAAATAAAATTAATAAAATGGTGTGGTGCTTTGACCATGGCTGGATGCTAAGTGCCAACCAAAGCTGCACTCTCATTTCCCTCCTCAGCTGGACAGGGGAGAGAAAATATAACAAAAGGCTCATGAGATAAGTACAGGGAGAGTTCACTTACTGTCATGGGCAAAACAGATTTGAGATGGGGAAATTTAACGAATCAAAATCAGAACAGGACAATAACAAGTAAAACAAATGCTAAAATCATCCTCCTTCTCCACTGTCCTCGGGGTTTGCACAATTCTTTGTCTTATATATTCTCAGTCCTCTCTTTTGTGGCTGGAATTACTTCTGTGCAAGAATTTATTTTATTTTTTTCCTTCCTAAATATGTTCTCACAGAGTCAGCATCACTATTTCTGATGTCCTCATCCTTGGCCTGTGGCAGGTCCATTCTAGAGCCAGCTGCAATTGTCCTTGTTGGATCTGTGTGAAACTTCTGGCAGCTTTTCAGAGACACACCCTATAGCTCCCTTACTACCAGAACCCAGTCATACAAACCCAGCACAAGTGGCTCTTAAAATAACAAAATTAAATCAGATCCTAATCCTTAAAGTGTCAGAATAACACTGATTTGTATAAGAACTGATTTTTATCTTTCTGCCAAAAGTATTTCTTCTGCTTTCATATTTAATTGTGCTTCTTTAATGATACCACATATATATATTTTTTTTAAGTTAGCAATCAATTACCATTTAGGAATTTTAAGGCTAAATAATTATTTTCACCTTTCAATCCAAATTAGGCACTTTTTCTAAATTTAATTAATTGATAAAGCCAGGCACCTGGGGAGGAATAACCCCATGCACCAGTACAAGCTGGGTGTCAAATGACTGTGATGGAACCTTGTGACACAGAAGTCCATCAGCTTCCTTGGTTGCATTCCTTTCTGTTTTTTTTTGTGTTTTTTTTTTTTTTTTTCGGGGGGGGGGTGATGGGTTGGAGTTTTTTTTTTGTTATTGTTGGGGTTTTTTTTTGTTTGTTTGATTGGGAATTTTTTTTTGTTTGTTTGTGGGTTTTTAATTTTGTTTTGTTTTTACTGGAAGCGAGATCAAACACTATCACAGGTTGCACAGAGATGCTGTGGAGTCTTCAACCTTCGAGATGTTCCAAATCTGCCTGGATATGGTCCTCAAAACTATGTTCTGACTGTCTCTGCTTTGTTAGGAGCAGGTTGGACTAGGCAGACTTCAGAAGTCCTTTCAAATCTTAGTGATTCTGTGCTTCCTTGTGTTTTTCTGGTCTTGTTATTTTATGAAAAATTTTAAAATTAATGCTGAAGAGAAATTAGACTTTTAAAAGCCCAACAAACCTCCAAAGCTTGTAACAAAATAAATATTCTTTATTAAGGAAACTCCCTTGTCTGACCATCCAAGAGCAACTCTGGCAGTCACTTTTGCCCCGCCTAAGCTGGGACTGAAGCCCCCCTAGCCACTACACACCCCACACCCACACAATCAGACCAAGTTCCCTTAACAACTTGACCCCAGGTTTCCCATAACAGAGTCTAAGATGTCCATATCCTTTAAATAATTTAATTATGGCTTAATAATTAGATTAAAAAAAAACCCAAAATATCAGCTTGAGCTGGGTGCCTTTGGGAGAGACCCCAAACAAAGGAACCCCTGGGCTTTTATACCCTTACAATCTAAGTATCTAAAGGCCGTAAACAAGGTGGGGGGAGGGGGTGAAGTCTGTGTTATGACATAGTTTTGCTTTCTACTTTCATAATCCTTAATATAGAATATTGTGCGTGTTGTGTTTCCCCTTTAAATACTGTAGATTATGATGTTATTTCTTACAGCATTACAGGAAGATCTAAATGTGTGCTGACACATACTGACACATTTGACTGTATGTATGCTTTCCTTACATGAATGTTAAATTGTTGTCATGCAAGACTGAAGTATCCTTGTAAAGTGCCACTAGATTATTTGTCTAGAATCCCAGAGTATCCACAATCTATTCCTTTCATCAGCCCTTTCCTCTAATGATTAAAGAAACTGAGGTGATGGGTACTGGGTTTGCCCAGAAGAAAATAAATTCTCCACACAGCAGAAGTGTAGTATCAATGAACCTTCTGGATATTTTCACAATCTATTTATTATAGCAGGTGAAATTCAGGCTCTCAAAACAAATATTCTTGGATAATGAGTCTTGCCATGGCTATGACTTTGATATTGGAGACTGAAAAGTAAAATTTTGGTGCTGAAAATTCTCTTGTTCTTCAATCACTTTTTCAGTGTTCAAGGCCCTGCAGCTCATTTGCACTGCAAATTCATGTTTACATATGCACAGTATATGTGATTCACTGAATGTTGAAGCATAAACTACAGCATAGACATGCCACTATATTTACTCTGAGAGCTTATAGCTCCTCTGAACTGGAATTCAGGACTGGTTGAGGAGCATGTAGCATAATACCAAAGTATTAGATTTGAGCAAGAAATGCATTAGAGAGTAATCTAATACAGATGGATCCCTTATTGTTCAAAGAAACACACACACACATATATACACTTTTCTTTTTTCCTATTTCAGACATCTGGACAGCTGTCTTTATTTCTGTACATTAGCTAAATAGCTGTTTGTATTCAAATACTATACTGATCTGTGATTAGAATGTATTCCCCCAAGACACTACACAGGGTTTTATTACCTGTATTTTCATCTAATTTAAGAGGAAAAAAACTTCAAAACCATGGATTTAGCTGTCCGATCTAGTCAGAAACTCAAAAAATATGTATCTGAATTAGGCAGCATGTATTTTCCTAGTCTCCATTCCACTTTAGTTCTCATCCTTTCTACTTCTCATCTTTAGGTCCAACACATTTTCCCATCTGGCTCCTGGTGTTAAACCCAACACAATATTGTGAAAGCAGAGGAATGAGATTGAGAAATGGACATGAACTGTGTGTGGGGTCCAGATCACCAGAGAACCACAAAGGCCTCCAACCGATTTCCAGAAAGGTCTACAAGAACATTTTGTGCACAATAACAAATTTACATAGAAAGTAAGAAACTTATCTCCAGGGCAGGGAAAATTCATCCTTAAAAAGGTACCCTCATGAAGCCTGGAGGCATCTGTGTGGTGGGATCCCAGATACCCCATCAGGTGGTTCAATGCTGGTGCTAGGATTAGTGATTTCTCTTTCTTCCCTTCTTTCTTTATTTTCTCCCTATCTTTAATCCATGTCCCTCTCTTCCCTTTCACCCTCCCCCTGTCTTGTGCTTATATGAGGAGATAAGGGACTAACATATGAATTTCCATGCAAAGTGTATTATTTATTAGAAAAGTCTTATAGGCTTTTGTGGACCCTCTGAGTTTTGTTGTTTCTTTTGACAATAAGCATCTGTGAAACTTCCATGCTCCCTTCCCACTAAGGGTGGAATATCACATCTGGTTTAAAATTTTTAGTCCCCTAAGATATTTAAGAGCAGATAAAATAAATGTTATAAGAGGTAATGCAAAAGGACAATGTAATAAGAGCAATACGTAACAAATTAGAGCAGAATTTTGAAGTGGAAAAACATTGGAATTTTAAGTTGCTTTGAAAGGATTGGTGACCTATTCTGTTTTCCAGAAGTTGTTAAAGACTTCGATCCCTAAATAAAGCAAAAAATCCCATCCACATATGGGTTGAAATACATATGATGTTGTTCATGGTTTTAAAACAAACAAATGGACAAGAATGCAAAACCGAAGCAAATATTCAATTCTGAGGACACACGGATATTTCTCTTTCCTTATTCAGCACTGTTACTTCAGCAGCTTAGGTGTCGAGCTGGATTATTTTTAGAAGCTGACTGGGAAATATTCTAAGCCCTACCTCAGAAAAGCAAACCATTTCATGTTATATTCCCACCCTTTTTTTTTTTTTTTTCTGTTTGGTTGGTTTTATTTTATTCCAGCTTTTATTTGGTGGCTGTCATTTTAGTAATTGAAGTAATACTTGAAAAAGTACTTATCATTCTTGGCAAGCATCTACCCTTAAGCTTAAGTGCCCTAAACTCCTTTGGTGAAAATGCTCTAATGGAATGATTAGAGCAGATAAGTTAGCAAATTAGTTTATATCAGAAAATCGTATTTCTGTGATAGTACCATCACTCTCTCCATTGGTTAGAATTTCATCATTTTAGGACATTCAAATGTGGCAATGCTGAACAAAATTCAAGGACAGATGTAGGAAAGTCACAGATTTTCTTCCTCCCCAGTATTAGTAGAAAAGTCATAAATAGACTAAAAGATCCAAGAGACCTTCAATTGTATTTTTCTCTTCCACAGAGTCACCTATAAACTTGCTTTAAAAACAGTGGAAAGGTGACAAATATGCCTTGAAATCTGGTGTCAACTTGATCTTAGAATAAATGAACTATTTCCCTTTTCCTCTCCCTTTGATTCTCACCTCTAGGCTAGATCTGCTGCAGATAAGTGCTTCAGTGCAGGTAATCTCTTAATTGCTGTAATTAAGCTAAATCAAAAATGTTAACAGCCTAATAATTCTTGTTAGTTTTAAATATAGAAAGGACAGGTTCTCATTAACTTTTTGTTCTTACATCCATACAAGGTCCTACTGTGGTGATCAAGGGTTAAATGAAAGCAGAAATATCTATTGTTTATACCTGATTTTAAATTCACAGGAACATTAAAATTCACAGAGTCATTAGGACCCCTGGAGTTTGTCTAATCCAGTCTGCTCCTGTACAAAGCAGGGTCAACTGGAACAGGTATTAGAGGACCATATTCACTCAGGTTTTTGATACCTCCAAGGCTGCAGAATTCCACAGCTTCTGTGGAACCTGTGCAAGTGTTTGATCATCCTTACAGTTAAAAAACCCCAAAAAACCAAAACCCAAAACTCCTATATTCTTGTGTTTAGATGGAATGGGTGTTCACTTGTGCCCACTGATTCATGTTCTGTCAGTGATAGAACATTTGATGAGAGTTTGGTTTCATCTTCTTCATTCGCTCCTTCCTATCAGGAATTTATGCACAATGACAAGTTCCCTGTGAGACAGTCCTTTTCTCTGGGAGGAGGACTCTCCAGCTGCAAGCTCCAAGTCTCGGAACCATTTTCTGTATGTCAGATGTTCCAGTGTCTGAATCATCTCTGTAGACCTGCTCTAGCCTATCCCCAGTATAGCCTGTTTGTCTTCAGCTGAAGAGTCCAGAAGTGGGGCTGTAGGTCCAGTTCTAGTGCTTAGCACAGGTGAAAGACCACCTCCCTTGGCTTGCTGGCAACACTGCTAATGCAACCCAGGAGGCTGATGGACTTCTGTGCCACATGATATGGAAAACACCGAGAATAATCTTGTTCAGGAAATAGTATTTGACTTAATATTTCAATAGGTAGATAGTATCGTGGGTATGTTTTTCTTTGCATAACTTTCCTCGTGCTCACTAATCAATTGTACGTTTGATTTTGTTAAGATGTCTGTGAAGATTTTTTATTTTAACTGATTTTGGTTTTGGTGGTTTTTTTCTTTAATCTTTGGTTTCTATATAAAAGGATTTAAGCTCCATTTAGAGAGATTAGTTTGGTGATTAGAGAAGAGATCACAGACAACTGTGGTTTCCATCATCAGATACTGCATAGATACCAGAGTTAAAACCATTAAATTATTCATTTGATTTTGTAAGTCGTTCTTTCTTTATCCATAGAAGAACTGTGTTTCTTTATAACTATTTAAATGAATTTTAAATATTCTCTTGAGCCTTAATCAATGTCAAATCTGGAATTCCCATTGACTTTGAAAGTAAAAGATTCAGATTCAAACTGTGTAGGAATAAGAGGTATGTTTCAGACTAGAAGTTCTGAAAATTGTCAATAATTAAAAAACATATCAACAGATGACTTTTGAATTATTCAAGTAAATCAAAGGGTAAATCAAAAGCTGACTTACAGCTCCTGTATTATTCTCAGCTGTGAGTGTCTCTCACAGAATGAGAGCTTCCATCACCCTTTTTGCACTGTGAGTGCAAAGAACAAACCAAGACTTGCAGAGAGAAGCCAGGGCAAAGCTTTCTGTTGATCTTTAATTGCTTTAAGAGCTTTCGTGAAGCCACACAGCACAGTGTGCATCTGACAAAAAGTTATGGAGCAAAGGTCACTCTTTACTTCGAGTACATGATATCTAAGCTGGACACATCAGGCAAAATTGCAGTGTATAAATAACATTGTCTATGACAATATATCAGTGCATTAATTTTCCAGTAAAACATTTTTTGATATAAACTCTTTTGCTAATTTACCTGTAACTCAAGCACAGGGTACATTCTTGTGAAAAGTGGTCTTTAAGTACTTTTAAAAAGTACTATTTCAACTACTAGAACGGCAGCCACCAAAATATAAAAAACTAGATAGGAAAAAAAAAGGGATGGGAAATAAAACATAAAATGTTTGTCATTCCTGAGGAAGGGTTTAGAAAATTTCCTATTCAGCTTCTAACAATAATCTAGTTCAACACCCAAGCTACTGAAACAAACAGTGATGAATAAGTAAAGAGCAATATCAATGTGTATTCAGAGTCAGGTATATACTTCAGCATTCTTGTCTGTTTGTTTATTCTCAGACTATGAACTGCAATATTGTTAAACAAACAATGTTGAAAATAATGCATAATCACATGCACTGTTTAAGCTTTTCACTTGGGAAATATACTTAAAATATTGCAATTTCAATAAAACTCTTATCAGGAAATGGAATGTACTTTGTTTTTTTGTCCTAATCTCAGCTGGTAAAAACCCACTAACAAGGCCAAAGTCTGTCAAGAGTCCTGATTTACATAAGGTATATATCTAGTGTTTGAATTACATACTAGTACAACCATAGTAGTAAATTGTACGGTTCATAATAATTTATGTCTAATTTCCTAAGAAGTTTGACACTTAGTCATAATAATATAATAGTATTATACAATATAAAGTGAGACAAATCATATTGGAAATCAAAAGCAGGAACCTTTGGGACATGATGTAAATGCATTTTAAGGTACTAAAATTGGATGCATCTCAAGGTACTAAAATATGAGATACTACAGAAGAGCAGTGCAATTCCTATTAGAGACACTTTGAAGGAGCAGTGCCCATTTTGGCAGAAAACAAGAGCTTTTTTATGGTAACTTAACCCTATAGAGCAATTCACATATTCACTTTTGGCACAGGCACTTCTTTGAAACAGCTACTTTCTAGTACCAAAGGGTCTTTTGGGAGCTCATCCTAAAGAAAAAGGAAGGAAATCCTCATTATTCTAACACATGAGCTCTCTTGTGTCTTTCCAGGTCTGTGGGGCACTCGTGAACTAAGCCAAGACTACACACTTTCTCATACAGACCTTTTTTCCTGACTCCTTTTATGAAACCACAAGAAGTTGCTTTCTCTTAATCTTTTTTAGGGATTTCACAGAGGATGCAAACTGTCTTCAGCTCTTTTACAGGCTTTAGCAGACTATCATCTGGCACTGCAGAAGGCTGGCAGCATGCAGGCTGCTTTATCAAAAATAAAAGAAACAGGTAGGATCTTTGTGCAGTTAATAGTTTAAATGCATAAAGTCAAAGTAATCTTGCTGTAAGGGTTTTAGGAAAAAAACACAAGCAATTATTTCTCCATTAAATATTACCTCTTCTTCTCAGAATTCCCCAGTAAACAGTATTTTACCCAACTTTACTTTAACATTCAACCTGGTTTACTAAGATACAAATGCGGTTGATGCTCATTTGTCAAAAAAATGCTATTTTTTCTGGGTAGGAATTGATCATATGTCAGAGTTTCCTTTTTGTAATACTAATTAACTAAGTGTTTTGCCCTTCAAGTTACATGTTGATGATGAAAACAAGGGTATGATATATTTCTAGGAGGCTGGAGATCTAGGCTGAGGTTGTAAAAAGGAAAAAAGGGTCAGAGAAAATTAAAGGGACTTGTATGCCAAAGAAAGAACACAGAAAAGGTGAAGAAATTGAATAAGAAAATCAGGTAACAAAAGAGAAAAAGAAAAAACAAAAAAACCTCAGCCGTAAACTTTGTTTGGTGTAATACATGAGGGCTCCCACAGGGGATCCCACTGACAATCTCCTTGGTTAGCTGGAAGTCTGTCTTCCTAAAGTTCAAGACTCCTGACTTTACTCCTTTTCTGACCTATATTTCTCAAGACTGTGAACTTCAGCAATCCATAAATGCTGCAGCCCAGGCTACCTCCAGTCTTGACATTGCCAATCAGCTCTCTTGGGTTGGTGACCATCAAATCTAGAACCATGTTCTCTCTCATAGGGCTGTCTATGAGCTGCCTTATGAAATTATCACCCATGCCACAGCCACAAAGTTCCTTTTCTTGCCTCCATCTCTGATTTTTACCCAAAGACTTTCGACCTGCTCATGGCTGTTCTTCAGAGAGAGCTCTTCTCAGTTAATCCCTATGTCAATGTAGAGGGTAACCCCTCCTTCCCTCCTTCCTTTCCTGTCTCTTCTCAATAGGATTATCAACACTGATAATCACACTCCAATCAGGGGATTCATCCTGCCAAGTTTCAGTAATGGCAACAGGGTCATAACATTCTAGCAGCATAGGGTCTTCCAGTCCCTTCTGTTTATTTTTGTAGGGTAAGCAAAAACAAAACCCCAATACCTCACACAATGAATAAAAAACAATTTAAAAATTATTTCTCTTCGTATTTCTACAGTTAATTATCAGATATAATGAAAAGTGAACAAAATTCTGTGCTGGTTTGTCTCCAAATTATCTCCTGAAAAATCCATCAATATTGGCTTTTAGTTCTATTGCAGTTTGGAAAGCTATATTTGTTGGTTTTGTTGGTGGCTTTTTGTTTGGTTGTTTTTGGTTTTGTTTTGTTGGTTTTTTTTTTGTTTCTTTTGCTTGTGTTTTGTGTGGTTTTTTGTTTGTTTTTTTTTTTCATTTGTATTGCTGTGAAGGTACAGCATTCATTTAACATTTTAAGGACATTCCTCTTTTGTCAGTTAAGAGTTTTAAGCAACAAAGGTAGTACTACACCAAGTAGCAGTTACTGTTCTTCAGTAAAACTTCTCTAACTTATTCAGTTCTAGTTCCGGACTATTTCCAAGCTTTTCTCATGAAGACATTGGTATGGATCCGTGTAAGGGGAATAAGAAAGGAATTACAAGGTTTTCCAGTTCCATCTAGTGGTAAGAGAAGGTGTATGTCTCAAAGCACCAGTCTCAGTAACAACGAGATAGAAAGGTTAGCAAAAATAATATGAATCAAAGTGATGAAAAATGCATAAATTAGGAATAAAATGTTGTAATAATAAAGAAGTCAACCCTATATTTTCTGTTAATATTTTCTGTATGAAAGAAAATAGGGTTTGATAACTAGGACCCAGTTATTTTACAGGCATGAAGGAGCAGCTTTTAAAATCTTGGTGAGCAGGTACATTGTTTGTTGCAGTCATGCAGTATTAATCTCTCTTTTTGCCTCCACTGGCCTTCCAATATGGTGATGCTGTTTGACTTTATATTGCAGACCCTGCATTTTCAGTATAGAACATGCAGACTGCCCAAAATTACAAAGACAAATTAAACTGCAAGATTTCTTATTGTGTCTTATAAACAAATGTACAGCATTTGCAGTGGTTTTTTTGGGTTGTTTGTTTTCTGTAACATTTACCTAAGAGGTTCTATAAAGGGATCTTGTTGTTATTAATATTCACTGTTTTCACCCTCTGTAATTAAAAGCAAATAGAAAAAGAAAGACGTTAGCCATGTTTGTTTCATGGCTGAGATAAAAACATTGTAGGGAGCATGTGACAGCATCAATCATGAGAACAAGCAGAGACATAAAGTGATCATGTACTGACAAATTAAATTAAAAGCTGAGCCTGCACTGGCCAGAACCAAAATATCCCTCAAGAGCAATGAAAAATAGACTTTTCCTTTCATGGGTGTTCTGACAAAACCACAGATTTAGCCATTTCTTCTCCTTGTTGAACTACCTCCTTAAATTAAGAAAAAAATCAAAACCAAAAACAAACAAAAGCATTCAATCATTAAACAAATAATGATATTAAGTAGTTTTACAGATGTGATTTTTACAAATAAAGAGTATATTTTTTTTCCTGCAGTGGTACATACTGGATTGGGAGAGATAAGGGGTAGGGAGGGGAAATGGACAACAACAGAATACTGTACTAAAACCAAGTCAGGATATATGACATGAAGTAAAATAGATGAGTTTTAGTCTTGCCAGTCAGTTGAGACCATGATTGCAAAAGATCTGTTCACCTAGCAGTTATCTGTTTTCTATAATCATCATCATATGTGGAGATGAGCTCTTTCAAAGACACTTGCAAGAGCAGACCGCTTCTGAAAAAAAAGATATACATAAACAAGGGCACACTGGAAATAATCCAGCAAAGGGCCACAAACATTAAGAGTCCAGAGCATCTCTCCTGTGAGGAAAGGCTGAGAGAACTAGGATGTTTAACCTTGAGAAGAGAAGACTCTGGGCATGTCATTAATATATTTAAATTCCTGAAGGGAAGCTGCAAAGAAGACAGAGGCAGTCTCTCCTCAGTTGTGTCAAGTGACAGCACCAGAGGCAATGGGCACAACCAGAAACACAGAAGGCTCCATCTAAATGTCAGGGAACACCTTTTTACTGTGGGGATGACAGAACTCTGGTACAGTCAGCTCGGGGAAGTTGTGGACTCGCAGTCCTTTGTCATATTCAAAAACTGTCTGGGCATGGTCCCAGGCAAGCAGCTATAGGTGGGTCTGCTTGAAAAAAAAAGATTTTACCAGGTGGTGACCTTCAGGGGTCCCTTGCAACCCCAATAATTCTGTGATTCTGTGAAAGTGAAAAATATCAGAAAAAATATCATAAAAATATCAGAAAAAAATATCAGAAAGGGCTTTCAAGTTTATGCAGCAAATGAATATTATTATTTATTTTTGGTAAGTAAATAGATATAGGTATATATATACATACCACACAATATTAGATAGTCGTATGACTACATGTCAAAATGACAATTATTAAAGAATCTGAAATTTCTTACAGTCATGCAGTCTTTCTGCCTGTTGCTAAACCAGAAATATGACTGTGACAGAACTGAAACACAGATAAATTTATTATGTTCCATTCTTTTATTTGTCTACCTAGTATGAGCAAACAATGGGAATTTTACGATTAGAAAGGTTTCCACTGCTTAATATACCTTATTGAAACAAAAGATTTCCTTGAAATTGTTCTAGGGGTTTTTTTACTTCACTTAATGTTGGTCTATTTCTTTAAAACACATTCTCTATTACTACGGAGTAATGTTATTTATTTTTCTGTTAATGGTATAGAAACATCATAATACAATTATACACTGGGGTTTTTTTTTGTTCAATGAAGCAGTTGTAAACATATTTAGTTTTATTGATGTTATTTAATCACCTTTCAGTTATTGGTTTTTATCTATCCTTCCAAAAACCATTTCAGTTATTCAATGAATTCTTTCCAATTTGCCTTCATTTTCCCCTGATAATGAGAGATTTTGAAATTAATAAAATAAGTCCTATTTTTCTTTTCTTTGAGTGGCAGTTTGGTTTGCTTTGTCAATATTCTCAGTAGTTGAGGACATAGCAGAGTTTGTCTCAAGTCTGTAGGTAACTCTCCAGAGGTACCAGGCTCAAGCAGGTAGGTAAATAGGTAAATAGGCTCAAGCTAGGTAAATAGGCTCAAGCAATAGTTTAAGCATTTGTTATGTCTGTGTTGCTGTCTGGTTTGATGACAGAAAACACAGAATAGAAATGGTGCTCCCATGTTAGAGCTATGTCATGCCTGTGCTAATAAAGCCTCTGACTTTTTTTCCTGAACACTAGAACCATTTTGTTATGTCCTTCAGCCATTTTGCAGAGACTTTTTGACTCATGATACGAAATGCTTGAAACTCAGCATCAAACACCTGAGGGATCCATTCTGTTACCCTTTCTCAGGCTGCAAACATATTTGCTTGCATAAGTGTATAGTCCATAGGTGGGAGTAAAGGATGCACTGAAAATGTTTATATATATGTACAGTTATATGAATGCATACTTTCATGGTGATTATATATACTTAAGGACTGAATATCATATGAAGAGAATTAATAAAAAATCAAAGAATGATAGATCTTGTCCAGATAATAAATTGTCTACACCTGGTGGGCTAACATAACACTTGTTCCACCAATACCACTGGTGTATGGGACTGCACAATGCCCACTGTGTAAGAAGGAAAACTGGAATTTACCAGCCCCAGTGCCTTGCCAACTCAACCACATCAACTGGAATATTGGGGTCCCCGACCACTATGGACCACCACAGAGACCCCTAGGACAGAAAAATGCATGTGTAAAGGGGAGGGGAAATATATTAATGATTTTGGGGAAAATAATGATCATGTGTATGTTTAGTCCAGGACAATCAGTGAATATGTATATATGAATATGTATGTGTATTCACATCTCTCTTTGCAACCCTTGACTTCTGCTCCCAAATTTTCAGTGACATTCAAGAACATTAGGCTAAATTTCAACATAATCTTGGACATCCCTGTTATAAAAAAAGGACTTGTATTTCAAAACTTTCTGGCCACACACAGGAGAGAATCAAGCATCTAAAGAAATGTTATCTGAAATTTTCAATGCTTTTTTTCTTTCTCTTCATTTTCCAGTTTTACTTGACAAGAGTATTAATTAACAATTAATGAACTTCAAATTATTCTCCAAAAGTCAGATTTTCAAAGGATGCTAAGTCAATTTTTCACCTACCTGAAGTGTTCATCTTTCAGAGGACTTCAATGATCTGAGGCAATTGATCTCCTTGTGGCACACATATGCTCAACATTGAGACAGTTTGTTATAACTGCTTTGATAAGGTCATAGACTGTTAAATGCCCCAGAATCCAAATGGGAACTGTAAATAGTAGGTACCTTCAGAAGTCCTGTCCATGATTCTTTTCAGATTGATGCTTATATGCTAATCTTTTCCAATTGTAGCCTATGCTCATATCTCCAGTCCTCATTGTAATAAATCTTCATGGTATTCCTAATTATATCAACATTTCTCTTTTAGTTTTCCTGCTGAAGACATTATTCAAGAAAAATATAAATATCAGCATCCAGACAATTTTTTATTCAGCATTAATTTCAGTACCTTAGTTTATTAACTGACCTATTTTCTTTCTGTTATTTCTTTTCTTTCTGAGGTATTTCTTTGTTCCTTTTGTCATGTTATCTAACATGCACTTATTCCTTCTTTTCTTTGAATTAAACCCAGAAAAGAGTTCTTCCTGAAAATCATTGTTTTCTTCTGTATCACTGTATCTATTTTTCTTCAGATTTAGAAACTATTTTTTATGACATCCTGGCAATTTTTCTAAGGGGTTAGTATGCATGAGAATTCCCTAGTTCTGCATCATTTATTGCCTACTCCTAATTAGAGTCTAATGGCTCCATGAAGACTTCTCTGTACTTGAAGCGTAACAATGGCTTGTAGATTTGATATTTTGTGGGAATGGGGGAGGGGCTGTTGATATCTGAGAGAATTAAGAGGAGCCCATGGAGGGTGGAAATTTCTGGAACACCCTAGAACTTGTCTATTGGTCTCCGAGGACTGAATGAAGAAGACTCAATAATTTGCTACATGGAAAAAAAAAAATCAAAACTGCAATCCAATCTATTTCTGCAGTAAATAATGTATTCATATCATGGACATATTATTTTAACTTCTCTATTTCTAGTCCACTTTCAATATCAGAATAGTACTCAACATCTACTACAGAACTGGATAGGAGAGAACTGGTGACCTTGAAGGTAATGTACTTCAGCCAGTAAGGATAAATAAATCTTTCTGCGTGGGAATTCTTGACTATTCCAAGAGCAGATCTGACATGAGGTTGTAAAATTTCTATAGGTATTCAAGAAAGAGACACCCAGTGCATAATTCTTGAGATTTTCAGAATAATTTTGTCCTGGAACAGACTATATTTATACAGAAGGCAATGCTGAAAGGCTCAGACCCTAAATTCAAGGATTTTTTTTTTCTCATTTTGAGCTGAAAAACTGCATGGTTAAAGCTAGGCTGAATAAGGACAAGAATACACTCTTTCCAAGTCTCATGAGCACCCCATCCACTAATAGATAAGAGCTGGAAAGCTTAATAGCCGATGACCAATGCAATGACAGCGTGAGCAGAAGAGCTTTGGAATTGCTATTACTTCAGTGTGCTCAGATAAGGCCTCTAAAGATGCCAGTGAGGCAGATAACAAGTGCTGAATGCCTGATCAGTCCCTTCTTCCTCTCCTAGTCTCCTTGCAGCTATATCACCCAGATGCAAGAATGAGACTCCCCACTCTCCAGTTTGAAAACAATCTGCACCCATCCATCTCCAGCCTTTTTCTGAGTATTTAGGGAACAAGGAAGGGCATGCTTTGTGAAAAGGAGCAATCACAGGCAAGATTTTTAAGGAATGATACTATAGTTCCTTTATAAATTTACATTCCTGTTGAAGCAGAGAGTTATTTACTAATGTCCTCTGTGGTTAGCTATTTCTAAAGGGATGAAACAGGGCAACAAGACAAATTGTCATGATGAAATTTTATACTACACCTTATCCTGTGTGTGCCATAGTTCTGCTTCTCTTTCAGCATCCTCTGACAAACCTCATTCTTTTAGTAAAGCATGCTGATTTTGCAGCCTCTTCATTGTAGAAGTGGCTTTAATTGCAAGCAATTGCATATGCCTGCATCTAAAATTATACTTGTATATAAGATGTTTCTACCAGCAGAGTTGCTTTTGTTTTAATGCAGAAGTTCTTGCTGTAATGATATTAAGTATGTTTGATGAAATATACCATTATTACCTAATGTTTTATTCTATTTGTTTTAAAAGTAATAGAATTTTTATTAGAAGGCTATTAACATGGAAACATAATGACTGTAATACGCAAAATACGTAACGAACAGCAGCAAAACCCTCAATTTACTATCCCAAGGTGTCCTGTGCAAAAAACAAAAACAAAAAAAAACCCCAAAACCATGAAGAACTAGAAGGAAAGTAAAATATAAAATAAACAGATTATTGAAAATAGATTTTGTGAGATTACCAGTTTCAATACATTCCCTTGGCAAATGCATACATAGTGTTTTCACCTATAAGCATTATCTGCAGTTGTTTCAGAGTATTTATTTTCAGAATATTTATGTTTCTCATATATTCACTTTGCTTTATTTCCAGCATATTTCATAACAGTTCTGAAACTTTGCCTGTTTTATAATTACTTTGGAATATATGTTTCCAACAAAATAAAACCACTAAGAAACGAAAGCAGTAAAACTGTTTGCAGAGATTTTCTTTTTACTACTTTAGTTTTAGTACCAGTGCATTACTTAAAATATTAATGCATTTTTAATACTATCTGTGCATTGGGAGATGTATCTCTTCTTAGTAAAACACTAGCTTGAGATATCTGAAGCCCCACTGAAATCTGCAGAAAGTGCATCCAGGGATGCAGAGTCCTGAGATGTCAGGGCTGTACAACCACAAGGCCTCCACTAATCTTATGATGTGGAGCATGTATTACTCACTTCAGTGTATTAATAAGGTTGGTTCAGACCTCTGTTACACTGTTTTCCATCCTTCATTCATCGATGCCTCTAAGCAAGGTTTTGTGTTTTAATACTGACTATAAAAACTATAGTTTCAGACTATTACAAGAATGTTTTCCTTATCTGTTAATCACAACAAGGAAATAGAAAATAATTTATATAGTTTACCAAAGATATTAAATTCAAAAGAAGTAGTGTTGCACTACTCTGATGATCTTGTTTCCATTAAGAGAATTAATCAATAGAGAGGATATCCATTTTTGCAGAATAATAGAAAACAAGTAATTAGTTTGAATTTTCTGTCTATAGTATGCTCAGAATTATTTCAGGAAGGACTTCTTTATTGACTAAGATTATTACAGTTAAACCAGACTAAGATACCTGAAAAACAAGAAAAAAAAAATTGTATACATATGTTAGTAAATAATGTCTGTTTGAGTGATTTGTCCTGCTATATGTCCGAGAGTATAATTAGACAGAGGGATCTCTCTCACCTAGCTTTAGGAGCTGAAACGTGTTCCACTGCAAAAGATTAAGAGAAGTAAACATTACCTGGGAATAGTTGACTTGAAAGTCTAATTCAGGGTGCAATAAATCATAAATAAAAGTATCTATTCCACTTCAGCAGCTACAAATTTTAAATTATTTAGAGTTTGTAATCTAGATCTACGAAATTATTAAAAAATAATTCTACCAAGGAGATTTTAAAATTTGTTTTCTTTTGTCAAGTTAAATAGAAATTCTTGTGACAAGGAATATGTTCACAGTCCTAGAAATGTATGTTCATCCTAAGTCAAGTGTTAGAAAAAATAACTTGTTTGCCAGGTTAAATCTGTGCAGTTTGCAGTTACAGCATTTCACAGCACTTCTGACAAGTGATGTAAGCAGGACACTGCAGCCTAAGTTAGAGACTGCACTCAGATTCTGCAGGGATCTGTGCACACATAGATTGGTGCCAAGAAGATGCTTTTTGTCTAAAGAGCCAGTGCTAGGACTGATGCCGCAGTGCAGTGGAATTAGTTGTTAACAGCTGAACTATCTCTCTTCTTCATCTCTCTATTTAAGAGTAGATTTTCAATTTTATGAGAGTTTGTTTTAACAAGACATTAAACCCTCCTTTACCTCTCTTACTGTTTGTATTTAATAGAAATTTTCAAAAACACGGTGCATTTTAAGACCAGAAATCTTTTGTGACTTTTACATCATATTAACATGAATAATTTTCTCTGGTATTTGTACACTACAAAATCTCACAGACACCTTAAAAAATCACTTGCCAGCTTAATCACAGCTCACTATTTTAATCGGTGTCATAAAGCCCAGATGTGAAAAGCCTAGTGTGAGGGAGAATTAGTACCATATGGTAAGAGATATATGTAAACAGATTTTTTTAAGACCTCCACAGAACTTTTCCTATCCTAATGACTGAAAAATTTAGACAGATTGTTGTATCACTACTAAAAGGCAGATAGTTGTGAGAAATCCTCATTCTGTAACCATTAGGAACTTCTGGCTTGAGATGAGTGCTGCATTTTTGAAGTCTAGGAGCCCTTGCTGATAACTCATTGAGGCAGACCACCTCTCTGCTTGAAGAGATTTTGCTGTGTCTAAGCTGATTAGGGAGTGAGAAAAAAAGAACTGAAAATCACTGATTGCTAAGAGCTCCTATCAGGTTTAACAAGGATTTGAAGGATGGAGGGAAGCAGTGTACATAAGCATAATCTCTTGGCCTTGGAATATAACCTAAGAAAATAAGAATTGCCAACTTCTGGTAACCCTTCTCCAACCTGAAAGAGTGGACTTAGCCTGAATCGTGTCAGACTTCTACTAAGAATTTTTTGGTATGATTTTTTGTCCTTATCTTCTAAACTAGAAAAAAACACCAACTAAATACACAGTGTGCATTGTTTGAGTATATATTAATAGAATTTATTAAATCTTATTAATATGAAGAAAAGCAGAATGGAATGTGAATGGAAAACTACATGTTATTTTCAGCCCAAATATTCTCTCATGTGATGACAATTCCAGCAACAACTCAATGACTTTTTAGTGTTTTTCTCCTCTTTCTTTTTTCCCCAGAAATATGCTTGTGAGTAGTAAATTGATACAAATATAGGGAGGGAAGAAGTAAAATAAAAAGAGGACAGGAAAAGAAGTCCAAGGACAGGAAAAGAGAGTAGAGAGGGTTTTCAAAGAGATGGCAGATAAAAAGAAGATGGATCTCAGAGAAGCAATACTCCAAGTATAATGGTAGGGAGGCAAGTGTTTCGAAGAGATGTTTAATAAAATTAGCTTTGGCTGTGGAACAGATGTTTATCAAAATACTCTAAATCCTGATATTAAAGAAATTACAGAGTGACTATTATTTTGGGTTTTTTTCCTGCTTTCCTCTTTAGTGTCTATGAAAAAGTGAAAGAACAATATATACTATAACAGGAAAGCCACACACCATGGAACTTTAGTATGCTCGAGCTACTGTGACCAACTGAAAAGGATACCAGGGCCACAATGCCTCTTGTATCTGGATTTTAACAGGTTAAATCACCAGAAAATATCAAACTGATCTGATCATTAGTAGATATTTTATGTGCATAAAACAACAATAAGAGATGTAATGGGAAAAAGGAAAATGTGAAAGCCTAGTCAAATAACATCAGTCAAAAATAAAAAAATACTTCCATGAAGGAAACAGGTACACTAGGGTACTGTAAAAATACTGGTTTTTAAATAAGAGATATAATTTATTTTGAATTTCACACACTTTTAAATTGCAAATAGCTAATTTGCCAGTTTTCCAACACTTCTTATATCCCCCAGAGTTATCTGTGAATTTTATAGTTTCTGGCTCCTCTCATCCCTAAATCTTAAACCTATTTGAATATGATTTCAAATTCTGATAGCCTGTATTCATTATGGGACCCTTAAGTGTGTTAGTGGTTCTACTTCTGCTCCTGAGTTAGCTTCACAAAGGTAAAACATATCATAGAGCTTTCGTGGCGATATAAAGGCATATGATTACTTTGAGGATACATTGAAACTGTTGCAGAAAATAAATCGTCAGTTATCAGTCTTAAAATCAGGAAAAGAGCCCATTCTGACAGCATTCCCTTGAGTAAAAACCTCATTCTGATCAAGACAAAGAGTACCATTGTATTTGGCAGTTGTAGAAGAGACAGCTTCAATATATAAGGATACACACAGGGAAAGCGTTTTTGCCTGATGCTTGTTGACATCTCCAAGATATGAAAAGTCATTTGCAACATTAATAGAATCTTTAAAATTTTCCTACTGTTACTTCACATACATTGGCTTTCTCCCTGTTAGATTTAATAGTATATAATGGATAATTATACATTTTTTAAAAGATGTTACAAATCAATTTCCTGTGGTTTCTTTCCTTCTATTTTTCTTTTCTATTTCTGTTTTCCTCTTCAGATCAAGGTATACGAATAGTTGATTGAATATTAACCCATTTTTACTTTTTGAGTGGTCTTTCTTGCAATGTGACAGCTTATCTCTGTATATAAACACAAACTAGATGCTTGTATGCAAGATAGAATGGAGTTAGTGAACCCAGCTGGAGTAGAGCATTGGTAGCTGCCCCAGTAAGACATGTCCCTTCCCTATTCCCTTCAGCACCATCTATTTTTCCCTAATTCCAGTGAGTTTGGCAACTCTGGTTTAGTTTTTCTGTCCTTGAACTGCAAGGAGGCTAGACAGCAAAAATTCCAGAAGAAAAGAAGATAACATTTCTTCTCAGTTTCTTCTGTGTGTAGCTGAACAAACAACATAAGAAATTTTTTCTGTGGGCTTGAGCAGTTTTTCCTGGAATGCAATGGAAACTTAAAATCTAAGGTTTCAAGAGCAACCAAAAGGTCCTGCTGCAATTTCAATTTATTCTAGAAATAGGTTCTACCAATGGGTTTGAAACACACTTCTGTCCTTCATGGTAAAGCAGATTGAGTGAGCCCAATTATTGTGTAATCTACCACATGGCCACTGTTCTTCTGGTTCAGCTGGTCTCTCTTAACTCTTGACAACTGATGTACGTGGTTGTTTGGGGGGTCACTACCACTTCTGTCAGTCCCTTGTTCTGAATTATAGCAAAAATCATTTTTGTTAGGACATTTTTTTAATGTTCCTTCTCATTGACAGTTCATGTATATGTACCTTAGTTGCATTTTATGTTTATAACTATCTATAGCAGTTTAGACTGCATTTAGAAGTTTTCCTACTGCAGATGCATTTCTGCAAATTATAAAGACTTTAATGGTAAAGATAATATAATAGAGGATAACTATATTTTTTTCATTGCTGCAGTCTATTTTTTACTGGTATAATAAACCAGAGCTTTTTGTGAAGAAAAAATACAGCAAAGGTAGTTGATTTCAATAGTGGTATGTCAGAGACGAAGTTAACTCTCAGAAAAACTATTTTTTTCTCTGTCCTTACCACAATAACATTGTTAGCACAAAATAAAGGAAAATTGATGAAAAAAATAACGTATACTTGATGTTGATGGAAAGCATGTTTGTGTCTAATACACTAGAGAAACTCTCCAATAACAGTTCACCCAAGTGAAAATATTGGACCATTTTGCTCCCAAGGTCAATGTCAATTGAGGTTATTGACTATATAAATGCTAAATACAAAAGTTAGTATTGCTCAAGGCTACTCTTAACTTGTACACTATACTTTTCAAGGTTCCTCAGTTCTGTTTAGAGTTTGCATCCCTCACTCATTTATGCCATTTCTATCTTTTTGTCCTGTTTCTTTCTTTAACAGTTGTTTCAGTCTGTAAATCCTTAATGTTAAAGGTGTCACTGTTATGGAGGAAAGAAAATCGTATTCAAGAACCCATTTTTAGCTTGACTGCTAAAAATGTCCATTTTCACAGACAAAGGTGAGCCTAGAGGAAGGGAGATAAGAGGCACAACTGCTGGGCTACACGCAGACACACCATGGGATTCATAAGCCCATCACAGCCCCATCCAGCAGCTCAGAGGATAACAGGAGTACAATGTCAAGTGGGAACTCAAATTAAAGACTCAGAGAAAGAGACAGTCTTGCCCAGGCCATTCCCAGGGCTGACTCAGGAGAACCTGGTCCAGATGTCACAGCTACCATATGAGTCTGTAAGATTATTTTACTGAATAAGTGTGAGGCTCTTCTTAGAGAATTTGCCACACATTATGTGATGCAAGCGAAAAACATTTGGAGTTACAGAGGAATTATTACAGAATGTTTAGAAGAGGAACAAAAGGCAAGGAAAAGGATAGAGTGATAGGTCTGGGTGATTTGGTGAGGAACAAGAATGGGAAAACAAAGGAGTAAGAGGCTAAAAAGGGACATTTGCATGTTAATAATTTGTTGGTTTGTACAGTTTTCAGCCATGCTTTGCACCTGATAAATTTAGTCTTTCTTACCTTCCTGCTGAGTTCCTTTCTAACTCTTTCCTGTGTAAGGGTATCTCTCTTTAATATGCATGTGTTTAAGAGGGCTTGAGTTCCAGCAAATGGAATCAGACCAGGGGCCAGAGGCAGCAACTGGGAGAAGTGCAGATGTGAGGGTGTGATTTGTTTTGAAGATAAGCCAGATGAGCTAGCTGAGTAGGTGAAGTGACTTGGAAGTCAGTCCCTGTGTCTCTGAGGGGGAGACCACAGCAGAAGCTGGTTTTCAGAGCGACCAGGGAGTTCCAGGGGACTGCTGGAGGGATCACGTGGTCTGGGAGTTAATTAGAAAATCTGCTTGCATGTGTGTGTGTGTGTGTGTGTGTGTGTGTGTGTGTGTGTGTGTGTGTGTGTGTGTGTGTGTGTGTGTGTGTGTGTG